>OY821520.1:148022681-148622681 GCA_963682025.1 Cordilura impudica | reverse complement strand
TTTTTACTCCTTCAATTTCAAATTAGCGTTCTTTTTTTATTTGAACTTTTTGACTTGCCTGTTAGCAGGACCACTGGACACATCAAACGGTTACCTGCGGGTTCTGGAACTGTACCACAAATTTATCCCTTGTCGGATGATACCCTGGAATCACGGTCTTCACTTTTTATTCCAATTGCCCCACCTGCTCCAGGCGGAAACCCCAATTAATTATTTCGTGAATCGGTAACCTTATCACTCCTGCACCATCTTTCAAATAAAACAGAAATTATATTAATCCTGTCCTAACTTTCACTTCACTTCAATTTCTCCACTCACCCAGGACTATTATTTCTATTTTCAAAAACTCTGTAGTTGATTTAAAATCCACCGGACACTATTTATACACTCCTTTAACTTTTTTTTTTTTTTAAACCACTTTTCACCCGCACCGTTTGAAAAAATTTATCTTTCACTGGTCAGTGCCTTACTTTGCTGGTCAGTGTCTTACTTAGCAATGATTTTAAAAACCCTGTTTGAGTTTAGCTTCACCGCGCAAACCTATTTTGCTTTCCAATGTTTTATATATACTTGTTTGTCCACTCTCTTCACTCTGTCTACTTTCTATATCTATCCCTTTTTCTCCAACACTCTCGATTGTTCTATAATACCCCCTTTTTTTCATTTCCGATCACAGTCACCAACCTGGTTATCTATTTTCTAAATAGGACACAAAAATCAAAACGAATAACAATTTCATTCATGATGTCCTTTCTCCTTTATTTCTCTTTTCCTGTAGTATATTTACGAACTCTACCGTCTGGCAACGCCATTTACGACATAATCCTCACTGCAAGCCGATGTTACACCTGTATGTCAAACGTATTTTGCGTATTTTTTTTCGTATAATAAATACAGATGAATTGGTAAAACTGAAGAAACCTGGCATACAAAAAATAAAAATACACAACATAACTACTACAAAAAAATAAAACAAACGATACTGACCAGTAGGTCAACTGGAATGTGGGTGGCCCAGATAAAAGTGAACACCTAACACACGAGGACTGTGATTTATGTAAAACAAAGAACTGATACTGTGCGTTAAAAAAAAAACCAAACACACGAGGTAAGTACATAATTTTCTTTGGATAAATATCACTTTATTCTAACCATCCTATGCATTCAGAACCAACCGGGTGCATGTTCGATGGCATATTTCATCAAGCATCAACGCGGGTAAGTTTTCTTTCCTGCAATTTTCGGTTTATAAAAATCTAACTTTGTTTTTCCTTATATTTCAGCATGAACACCCCACACCGCAACTGAACGACGCACTCGCCGGTGAGGCGACACCACCCATCACCCAGATCCACCGCAACATAGTATGACAATATTTCAGCTTCATGGTCTGTTACATTTAATGCTTCACCTTCCAAACCATTGTCTTCGTCCGCGTCTGTCAGTTCAATGTCAATGTTCAATCTGTTTCCCAAAACAGTAAATTCTGAAGATGGATCCTGTGACTCTTCAGTGGCGTTTAACCATTGCAACATCACATCGCCATCAGGATCATCTTCACAATTCGTGTTCGAAAAATTGTATTTAAATGTTATGATTTTCATAGACACCAAACGCGCTAGAATATACTGTAATTCATTTATCGAAGGGTGGGTATTACATCCACCCTTCGATCGTATTTTGACAAACAGATTTTCAAGAGCGTCTTGATTAAATTTTCCAAACAAAATGAAATTAACGTTTTTGTATAATTCAAATATGTGTTGACTCATTCTAAGGAAACTTGTTATAGTCAGAATAAAACCGTTAACACATTAATTTCTTTTTTATCATTCAAATTTAAACGACTCTAGGTACTCGATCATTTCCAAAATAAATTCAATATTTTCAAAATTACCTCTTGGGAATGGTCGTCGGTTCGGGTTTTTGTCTTGAACGAATTGCGCGTTCAGTACATCGAATAATTTATTGAACTTTTCAATAAATGCAACAGTGGCAGATACGTAACACGCCAGGGATGGATGGAAAGCGTTCGTTTCGGCCATCGTTTTTATTGCAGCTGCAACACTGTGGCTCAATAACTGGGCAGCTGTGGAAACCTTAATTTTTTAAATATTAATGAAAAGAATATTTTTCTTTAGTCAATTTTATTACCTTCACTTTTTGCAAATTATTTGGGTAAACGTGCTCGTATTTTAGCTTTGGCATCATTCGAATGCTGTCGCTTTTGGTGTCCATATCGAAAGCAGCTCGAATAACTCCGATACTCGCAACTCCGTCACTGGTTTCAATGTTGTGAGACACCAAAGTGTTTCTTATTGACTTTAATAAATGGCAATAGTCATACATAAGAAAGATTTTCCTTTTTTTTGGAGTGACAAAGAATGGGGCTGCTTCTGTACCCCCTAACTCTTGAAGTGAAACTATGTTGCTAACACCTTGGTCCATAACAACACATCTCGTCAGGAGGCCAATGTTCTCAGCAGCCTCAATATTTTCCATTATTAGATCCTTTAAAATGGATCCTGAATATATTGAATAATTTGCGAATATATATAAAATAAATTGTTACGAAGCAAAACAAAGAAACAAAAGCATTTACCTCGTAATGCATCTGATGTTGCATAATAGCTCAAAACATATTTCCATTTTGCAAACACGCCCTTTATCATAAAAACCAAAGCTTTAGTGGCTACGTCTTTGGTTCTCTCCCCTTTGCAAAAATCAACAAGACCATCGATGCGATCGTTTGCCTTATTATAGACCATACCTCTGCTTATTGAGACCTCATCGAGGAGGAGAATACACTCCTTATGCTTTCCTTTAAAAGTTTGGACCATTTTCGAAAGCTGGGCAATAACATTTCCATCTATGCCTGACCTGACATACTTTATGGGTCGCCAATTCCTAAGAGAACTTTTAGAGGGTAACTTAAACATAAGAGCGTCTCGCATAAAAGCGTAAGCCTTCCCCGACATGTACTCTATATTTTGAGCTATATTTTTATCGTCTTCTGAATAAACCTGCTTTCCAGACACAATCATTTTTGCGAAGGTAATGCTCCCTTTGCTGGTTGCTTCGTTTGGTACTATTTCACTTTCGTGCTTCAAAGCCAATTTCTCTGTTAAGTCAGCAATTTGAGCATTCAATTTTATAACCTCCCGCTTCAATGCCATTATTTTCCTTACGTTTGATTGCTGCTGAAAGAAAAATTTTTCCTTCCAGCCACATCCACATTCTGAAGGAACCTCTTCTCCTTTTGGCAAACAATATACCTTGGAGAACTCATCCAATTCTTCAAAAGTGAAGTCAACTGCATCGCTTTCTTCATTACGCTTTCCGTAAGTCTTTTTAGACATAGTTAGATCCAAAAAATCCTCGCTTGCCTCTAACAAAGCGGGACGCTCTTTAAAAGAAAACCCTTCATTTATCAAAACACTATAAAATTGAAATATTGAAGTTTATTTACCACCATGTTCCAGTGGAACCGCTCCTTTCTTCAGACGCCGCAAACCAATGCTGGAAGTGGGCACTACAAACCCTATCAAAATATTTGGGGACAAACGTTGGACTTAGATTAAGGTTTTTCTTCCACACTGCCATAACATCTTCATTTGTCTCCGGAAAACGGAACAAAATTAATTCCTTATTGAATGCACAATTCA
This sequence comes from Cordilura impudica, assembly GCA_963682025.1. Classification (NCBI taxonomy): domain Eukaryota; kingdom Metazoa; phylum Arthropoda; class Insecta; order Diptera; family Scathophagidae; genus Cordilura; species Cordilura impudica. The sequence goes on along the minus strand of OY821520.1, from coordinate 148,619,016 downwards.
TTACACACCTTGCCATTATAAATATTTAAATTTATCCTAAAAATTGGAAAAAAAAAATTTTTACGCACTTCTTCAAGACTTCCTAATAGCATGTTTAAAAAAAAAACAAGACAATATGTTTTTTTATCATTAACTAAATTTTATTTACAAAACAATTATTTAATATACTAATACAAATATACTAATACAAAAATATAACAAAATATACGAAAAACAAAAATATTACAAAAAAAAAAAAAAACAAAATATTATAAAAAAAAAAATTATGCACACATGGAGTGGAATCCATTACAATTTTTTCAGCCTTCCATCGTATAACACAGCGCTGATCTCCTCGTAACACCTCCTATAGCGTTCGCGTGACATACTGCGGAGGCAAACTGCCAAGTGCACCGCATATGGCTCACTGTGCCTCGACGTATGAATTAATGGCATTTGATGGACAACCTGCCTAGGTGATGTGCCGGTAGGCCTAAAAAGATATATTGGTTCCACTGGAAATATAAATGAAATTAAATTAATAAATTAAATTAAAATAATTCTTAATTGGTCTCACCTGCAGCTGGAGGTGGCATAATTGTTACATCCTGTATTTCGGCGGGAGGAATAACTTCTGAAAAGGCATTGAATTCAAAATCTTATTCTAAAATTTTTAAAAAACTATCAAACTTATCACAAACCCTGCTATCATCTTTATAACTTTTCGGAGGTTCCTCGATATGGGGTGTCGACTTCTTTGTGGGTTTAAAACTTTTAATTGAGTCAACACTCCCATCGTCGAATACGAAATCATCCTCAATTTTTTGGGTTACGTCAACCCCCAAAAATGATAGGTTGAAGTAGCACCACAATGTTGTTATATAGTTCTTGTTTTCTTTTAATTTATTCTCCTCCTGCCGAAAAGTAGTTATAAGCCCATTTATTAAATTTTTCGTTTCATCAATGTCACCTCTTTTAAACAAATTAATAAATTTTTTAGTTAGCACATTAATTGCTTTGTCCCTGGTTTGTTTCACAACATAATCTTCATGCGTTGCATCCCACAAGCATGGAAAGAGCTGAAGGCATATTATGAATTCTGCGAGCAATTCAGCCGCATAATTATTTATTTCGCAAGGACCCATTCTAAACACTCAAAAAGTGAGTATTAGTCGATTGTTATAAACAGTTCGTTTGTTAGTAACAAATATTAGTGCAAAGTCATTATACCCAGACCACATAGTGGTATAAAGTATAACTATTTATATGCATTAATATGTATTGAATTTTTTTTTTTTTCATTTCATATTTTATACATCTATACTAATATTATAAAGAGGTAATGTGTGTTTGTTTGTTTGTTTGTTTGTTTGTAGGAGGTAATCTCCGTAACTACACATATGATCTTCCTGAAGTTTTCACAGGGTCTTACTGCGGATATGGGAAGTGCATTGGCTATAATTTTTTAAATATTTTTAGTGGGCGTGGCACCTCCCACACAAAGTAAATTTTTAATATCATATATATATATTGAGTATTATGATAGGGAGGGCTTTGCAAATTTGTATGAGGTCACCTATAGTTAATATTAGTAGCAACGCCGGAAATGGGCGGGTTCGGATAAAGGGGCGTGGTACCTCCAATACAAATAATAATTCAAATTTGTGTGAGGTAACCTATTGTTAATATTAGTAGCAACGCCGGAAATGGGCGGGATCGGATAAAGGGGCGTGGTACCTCCCATACAAATAATAATTCAATATTATATATCTCGCGTAATGTGATAGAGAGAACTTTTCAAATTTTTTTGATGTCACCTATTATTAATGTGAGTAGGCGGATGCAAAGTGGGCAGTATCGGACCAATAGGCGTGGCACCTGCCATACAAAGTAAATATAAAATACCATATATCTGGAATACTGTAATAGTGAGAGTCTTGGGACTTTGTGTGAGCCCATAAGTTATTCATTTGATAAGTTAGACAAAAATGGGCGTGATCGGAGCAGTGGGCGTGGCACCGCCCATACATAGTAAATATATGATATCATATAACTGGTGTGCTAAAAAAGGAAGCTTTGACACTTTGCACCGGCCTATCAGATCTTAGTATGAGTAGTCGAACAAAAAATTGGCGGGTTCACAACAATGGGTGTAGCACTCCCCATGCAAAGTAACTATTTAATGCCATATATATGGAGTACTGTAAAAGAGAGAGTTTTGTGGCTTTGCGTGAGCATAGGTTCCTTGTGTGATTAGTCAAACAAAAAAATGGGCGTGATCGGAGCAGTGGGCGTAGCACCGCCCATGTATGGTAGATATCTAATATCTTATAACAGGGGTACTATAAAAGGGAAAGACTCGACATTTTGCATGAGTCCATCATATAATAATGTGAGTAGTCCAATAAAAATTGGGCGGGATGGGATTAGTGGGCGTGGCACCTCCTATGTAAAAAATATGAAGCACTACGAAAGCGACAGTCTTTTGACAAGTTCATTAGTTACCAATGTGATTTGTCGTGGAAAATATATCACCAAAATCAAATATCACTAAGCACAAAAATCGCGAAAAATAAAAATCGCCAAAAAAAACAAAAATCTTCAAAATCAAAAATGGGCAAAATCAAAAATCGCTAAAAAGAAAAATTGTCAAATGATATTCTGAGTTCAAGGCCAATATTTAAGTGTTGCTAGATCTTCTTCTCATGGGCAGCTACATGTACCTTGCTCCAGGCCAGGAACGCCGCAAAATCTGATATTTGTTGTACCGAATGAAAAAACAAAAAATATTGTATATCAGCATCAGCAAGCATTGAAATAAAAAAATCTATACTAACATAATAAAAAGGTAATATTTGTTTGTTTGTTTGTATGAGGTAATCTCCGTAACTACTAATCTGATCTTCCTGAAATTTTCACATAGTCTTACTGCGGATATGGGGGTACTACAGGCTTTAATTTTTTTCAATGTTTTTAGTGGGCGTGGCACCTCCCATACAAAGTAAATTTTTAATATCATATATATTGAGTACTATGATAGCGAAAGCTTTGCAAATTTGTCTCAGGTCATCTATTATTAACGTGAGTAGTCAGACAAAAAAATGGGCGGGATTAGACAAATGCGCGTGGTACCCCCACACAAACTTAATATTTAATGTGATATATCTGAATTGCTGTATTAGTGAGAGCCTTGGGACTTTGCGTGTGCCCTTTCATAACGCTTCGGAAGGGTGGGTAGGGGGAGGGGTAGGGGAGGGTGTAGCGAAGCACACCGGGTTACATCTAGTAATAGATAAAGAATTAAAACTAAAAAAACATATAGAATTTATATGTAAAAAAATCGGCAAGAAAATTGGATTTTTTAAAAAAATAAGGAACAAAGTTTCAATAATAAGAGCTATAATTATATATAACACAGTGATAAAACCACATTTTGAGTTTGGTTCAACAATTTTATAAACATGCTGCAATAAAACACAAATTGATAGATTAACAAAAGTTACAAAATAAAGCAATGCGTACAATATTAAGATGCAACAATACAACACATGCTAGATACATTAAAATGGCTCAACATTCGACAAAGACTGGAATTAAACACGATAGACTTTATACAAAAAATTAAATTGGAAAATGCACCGGAATATTTAATGGAGCAGTTAACATACGTTGGGGAAATACAGCCATATGGCCTTAGAAATACGGGTAATTTCAGACTGATTTTTGCGATGCAAAAATCCCTATTTTTTAAAGGACTTCATTTATATAATAGCCTACCAATTTATATTAAAAATGAGAGAAATTTTAATGTTTTTAAAAGAAATATTGTTAGATATGTAAGAAATTATATGCAATAGATCCTTAGGATATTTATATTTATCTTCAGAGAAATGAAAAGTATTTTAAATAACAAAATAACGTAACAATATGGCGCCCAATTGGAAGACTTTCAGCGTCAAGGACGCTTTAAAAAATTTTTAAAGTTTTTTTTTGTGTAAAACATCGATGCACAAGTTAATAGCCCAATAGAATTAGTACAATAGCCCATCGTTTTTGCGTTCAAGTGTTTTCCACTACATAAGAGTTACCAAGCTTGTAGCCGTTCTAGGTAATCTCCGGGAAGTTAGTGTACAAGTAAAGGTTTTTCTGGGTACTTCGCAAAACATTTAATGTAAAAGTGTCCAGTTCTTGGGGAGAGCAGTGATGTTCTTAGGCGATCGAGATAATCACGACCCTAATGGTACACACTGGCCTCCTTATTTGGTGTAAGATTGTAGTTTCAGCTTAAGATAGTATATATGGAGCAGTCTTCAAATCGTCCGATAGCCGCTCAAACAATAGTTAAGAGGTCCCGAGTATCGGAAGGGGGAAAAACTGGCCTTTGGGGTTTTCCTAGAAAAAGGAGGAGACCAAAGCATAAATAAGATGAAAAGTTTTACATATACATATATATATTTCATTATGATAGTTTGACTAACACACCTAGAGATGCTCTTAGGAGAGTCCGCAAAATAATAACCGCAAACGCCATCAAAACTTTTATTAACCAACCCTGAAATAAGGAAATATATAAAAGCAAAAGTTGAAATAAAAATATAAGATAGACAGATAAAGAGAGAGTGTAAGAGTTTATTTATATTTATGTGAAAAAATTTTTTTATATATAAATATTTGTGCATGTTATATTATCATCAATTTTTTTATCATTATTTTTATTATAAAAAAGTTTTTTTTTATTATTACTACCTCAGAATTTTTTTTATTATTTTTATTTTATTATTACTACCTTAGAATTTTTTTTATTATTTTTATTTTATTATTACTACCTTAGAATTTTTTTTTTATTATTTTTATTTTTTTATTACTACCTTAGAATTTTTTTTTATTTTTATCGTATTATTACTACATTAACTTTGTTTTGGAGTAGAGACGCAGAGACTTAGTTTTGTTTTGGCTCAAAGATATTTTTTTATGTTTGGTTTAAAATTAGTGATCAAAGATCAGAAAACTTTTCATGTCAATAAAAAGGCATGAACATAGAAACAAGAGACCAATCAAACGTAAGAAAACGTAAGGTTGGATTCGATTCTAATAGGTCTATACAACACACACAACCCAAACAGGCTAGATCAAAACCAGCCGAATCAAAAATGAATAATCCCAAAAATAACGCAGATTTAGGACAGTTTATAGATCTGTCAGGGACCATAGTGACCGGTAATGCAAGAATGTCTAATGATCCACCGCTGGATACGGGATTCCGTGAGGGTTCGGAAGAAAATGTAACTTCGGTTACGGTTCAAGAATCATTAGAACAACGAATGAGGAACATGGTTCATGGTGAAATAGTTGAAATTAGAAAAACAATCAGTGATTTGGCTAAAGCTGTCAGTGATCTGAGAAGGATTACGTTGACAAACCAACCGACTGCAAATAATATTTCGCATGCTGCACAAAGGGAAAACGCGAATGTACCCGGTAGCGATCAAAGTGGTATCCAGACACCACAAGAAGTTAGGACTAACGAAATGCCGGTTAGGGTAAATACTTCAACACCTAATCAACCAATAGGTTTCACAATTGAAAATCAATTTCAACCCAGTTTTAGAATTGGCACCCCAAGCATGCCCATTCATAGAAATGTACCAATAAACACTGACGGGGGAAATCGTAACAATCCAGTTTGGATTCGTATCGATAAGTGGGGTCTTAATTTTGATGGCAATATTATGCGAATGAGTGTGGAGGATTTCATTTTCAGAATTGAACGTTTACAAGCTCAGTATGATATACCTTTTGATGAGGTTTTAAGAGATTTTCATTTGCTAGTTTCGGGTCCAGTGAAAGATTGATACTGGCTATTTATTCAGACCCATTATTGCGTAAATTGGCCTGGACTGAAGCAAGCATTATTGAGTCAATACCAGACTTCGCGCTCAAATTTCGAGATAATGAGAGACCTAGTGGAGTGGAGACAGCAAAATAATGAAACCATAGACCAATTCTTCCATATAATGTGTCGCTTACGTGCCAAACTCGTACAATCCATTCCAGAATATGACATGATAAAAATACTGAAACGAAATGTTAAGGAAAGTGTCAGCAGGATTGCCTACCCGATAAATGTATCATCCGTTGAGCAACTAAGGGTTGAGTGTAATGAAGCGGAGCGTATTTTTTTTGAGAAGAGATACGAGGCAAATGCATCAACCAATAAGATCAGTTAGGCAGATAAATGAAATTTGTAGTGACCAGTACGAGTATCAGCCTGATCCTGAGGAACACAACCATAAAGAATCTCTTAATAAATGACATGTTGCTCTACTCATCGTGGTTGGTACCGAATTTGAATTTAGGTTAATGAAAAGGGCGAAGATTCCGAAATCCAATTATATGGATACTATTACTAGCGCTATAGCAGGTCTCCAGGCAAAATGCGCCGCATGTATCATATATCATTTTGTTCGCCTCTTCATAAAGAATCTATTAATATATGACATGTTGTTCTACTCATCGTGGTTGGTACCGAATTTGAATTTAAGTTAATGAAAAGGGCTAAAATTCCGAAATCCAATTTTATGGGTACTATTCCCAGGGCTATAGCAGGACTCCAGGCAAAATGCGACGCATGTACCGCATATATCATATATCATTTTATTCGTCTCTTCATAACGAATCTATTGATATATGACTTGCTGTTCAACTCATCGTGGTTGGTACCGAATTTGAATTTTTGTTAATGAAAAGGGCGAAGATTCCGAAATCCAATTATATGGATACTATTACCAGCGCTATAGCAGGTCTCCAGGCAAAATGCGCCGCATGTATCATATATCATTTTGTTCGCCTCTTCATAAAAAATATACTGATATATGACTTGTTGTTCAACTCATCGTGGTTGGTACCGAATTTGAATTTTTGTTAATGAAAAGGGCCAGGATTCCGAAATCCAATTATATGGATACTATTACCAGCGCTGTAGCATGTCTCCAGGCAAAATGCGCCGCATGTATCATATATCATTTTGTTCGTCTTTTCATAAAAAATCTACTGATATATGACTTGTTGTTCAACTCATCGTGGTTGGTATCGAATTTGAATTTTTGTTAATAAAAAGGGCCAAAATTCCGAAATCCAATTATATGGATACTATTCAGATTATATGGATACTATCCGATTATATGGATACTTTTGGCCAATGAAATCAAAAATTTCGTAATTTTTTAACACTTAAAAATTTTGACACTTACATTATCTTTTATATTTAAATTCGAACCACAAAAACTCTTAACACATACTAACACTTAGCACTAAACTTATTATTAATCTTATATTTAATATTTAATATTTTCTTATAACTTTCTCTTTTCCTCAAACTTTTAAAATTTATTTATTTATAATTTTTAAATTTTAAAAATTTTAAATGTATCAAATATTATCTTTATATATAATTTTAAATCTCTCTCCCGGTGACCACCTTTTTGGGAGACTATCGGTCCTGAGTGGCGCTTTCGCGATGGACTCTGATCAGCTTCGCAACAAACTATACCAAAAATGGAAAATATATGTGCTACCTTTTTCTCTTCTGTGATTTTTACCGCTTCGGGGACAGTATACCTTTTAGTGCAGTTAGTACCCAAAACACACTCGTTTTGGGTTATCCACCAACCCGCCACTTCCGAGTACCTAACATGTAAAAAATTTAGTTTATCTTTAATTACACATCAGTTTTCACTTTTATTCCACATAGAAAACAAGCTTACTTTTATTTAGGTTAGGTTAGGTTGAAAAAGAGGAGCCATGTATACACATAGCTCATATCCGTTTTACCCGGATATACACTTAAGCCAGAAAGTCGGCTTGTTGTGCGCTCTACATCCTCGTGCTCATCCGTTAATCTACTCCTTATTTAACTTAGGAGTTCGGTCTCGATAGCAAATCTCCTGAGTGCTTTCCAGCGTATCCCCCTAAGAGCCGCTAGGCCGGGTATGATTTCGTTGGATAAATTTCTGACCCTTGTTCCGGCAAATGCAGGACAGTAACAAAGGTAGTGTTCTAGGGTCTCGTCATCCTCTCCACAAGCTCTGCATGTGGCCGATTCTGCCCGTCATTTACGGTATAGATGAGCCCTCAGTTCAGAGTGTCCAGTGAGGATGCCAATTATCCTACTCAGTTCCTTTCTATTTAGACTAAGGATTTCCTTAGTCTTCGAAGTGTTTGGAGAGCCCCATAGTATCTTCGTAGCCTTACCCACGTCAGTTTCCTCCCAAATTGAAGTATGTGAATTAGTTTCCCACTCCGATAGTTTCAATTTGAGAGCCTGGAAAGGTATTGGGTTTTCCAAATTGACACCCTCCAAGAAAGAACCCTTCCTGGCCAGTTCATCTGCAATCTCGTTTCCCATTATACCACTGTGTCCTGGGATCCAAATGATTTCAAGTCTGCCTGTTGTAGTGAAGTTTGCAATTTCTTCCTTACATCTGAGGACAGTCCTTGATCTAGTTTTGTCCGAGGATATCGCCCTGATAGCCGCTAGACTGTCCAAAAATATTTTCACGTCTCCGGGGCTTGGGATTGCCCGTACGTCAATAGATCTTATGCATTCCGTTATCGCGACCACTTCGGCCTGAAAGACAGAGTTGTGGTCCAGAATGCGTAGGTGTATGCCATTGGAATGGTCCTCATCATAGAAACCTATACCAGTCCTACCATGCAGACTAGATCCGTCTGTGTAGTAGTGTGACCCTGGAAGGTTTCGTAGAAAATTTCCGTTCAACCAGCTTTCCCTGTCAGGTATCATTATACTGCAGGGTATGTTTGTCGACACTTCCGCGATTCTATCACAGCTAAAATCCACTGTGTTGAATTCCGGTATCTGGTCCAATATTGTTTGGTGTCTGGTCATATGGTCGGTGCTGTATTCCCCTGTTACTCTTAGTCGTAACACTTTTATTTACTTTATTTATATATTTAATAATTCGCCACCCGATCGGCTTCTAAAAAGATTGCTTTCCTTGCCAGAGAACGCCCTAACTTCACTTCATACACACTTATAAGAATTTTTATTCTTAAAGTTGGAGTATAAAAGCACCACTACCGCTCTTGTTAGAGGTCACCGGAAAGCCATGCTTATGATATGCCAATAATTTTCACAATGGCTTCTTCACTGCCTATGAACCCTTGTATACACTCTCGTTTTTATTCCAAATCACCAGACCACATTTACATTTTCTTAATATTTTCCACACGACCTAACGGACAAGACATATAACAGAACATTTAAATTTTTTTTCCCAAATTCCAATTTTTGACTTAAAATACAACCCTGTTATCCCATTAATCAAAACTGCAAACTTGGCATTACTGCCCCGCTTATCTACTGCGACTGAACTTTTTCTACTACTCTGACGCCATGTTACTACAATTAACCACGCTAGATTAACTCTTCATTCTACATCTATAAAAAAAAAACAAACAAAAAATACATCACAATTTACTCGTAAACAAAACCTACAAAACCTATTAAACACTAATGATTTCTATTTTAATTATTCTTTATTTCCTTCTTTTCAGGTCAAACACCTCCAAACTTTAACCAGCAACAAGGAATACGGATTTTCGATTGCATAAATGAGTAAAAATATGTTACGGGACCTAAGTGGCACTAGGGTGAACGGACCGACTAGCTCTGGTTTATCGCAGCTGGGTGTGGTTCATCCCTCAACCCTAGCCCAAGGACCGTTCCAATAAATGTGAACAACAGCAAAATAACGTACCTCATACACCTCACTGGAGTGGGAGGAAGATGTTGGCTCCAACCGCCCTATCCCAACTATGATCACGAACTCCTCTACTTCCATTCATCGTGATCCCCATAATCCGCTTACACGTATCCACTTACCTCTGTTAACCAACCCCTTTTAAATTATTTTACCATTTATCTTATATAAACTTATTCATAACATTTATTATACATTTTAGCCTTACCCTACGACTCCACATATGACTAAAAATAACAATTTATTTAAAACTATCAGATATAAAAAAAAACTAAAATAAAAGGAGAACAATTAATTTACTAATACAGATTAAATTTCGGTGCCTTTTTGACAAACAAAAACAAAAAAACTACAATTGGGATATGCACAAACTTGCGTCGATCGCGCTACGCCCGTTACTCTCTAATATATGTAACTTATGTGTAACTTACGTGTGTTTATGTCAGTTGGGCGCAATAATAAACAGCAATTTACTTTAAGTTAACTTTTAATATAGAAGGTTACTACCTTCACTAATTTAATGATTATAAATAAAAAATGAGATTTCTTTTTACATCGATGAAGATTTTACTAATATCTTGAAAAAATAGCGCGCTCACGAGACGAAGAATGACCGGAAAAAGAAAGAATTCGGTTAGTGTTGCCAATATGTAATACTGTCATATTTTGACGTTCAGATTTAAGTAGTGCTGCCACATATAGATAACTTTTACTTCACCATATATATATAACCCCTCAATACAATTTTTGTCTTTTTCTTTTCTCCTAGGAGTGAGAGAGCTCCCTAAGACCTACCGGGACACATTACCCTATTGGACAACAGAAAGTTGAGGCTATTGTGAACTAATCTTCACTATATCAGGAGATTGTTTCCTGCTTCCTTTGAGCGGATACGGTAAAAAATTTTCCCTTTTATCTTTTCTTTTTATTTGCCCTAGACACTCACCATAGGAATATTTAACAATAAATTACCTCACTTAAATACCACTAAACACACTTAAACTCTTACTTAAATATTTATACGATAAAAAAAAAATATAAATGAACTTAAAAATAAATGTTATGACATATAATATATAACTTTTATTTTTTTTGTTTTGATTAGACCTTTTTTATTCTTTTTTTGCTTTACTTCTTTTTGCTTTCTTTTGGATTTTGATTTTTTTTCAGCGCGAAGGGGCAGATAAATAATGGTTACGGTTACCTGGATTATCTTAAATTTCCTCTTACACTGTAGAGATTGCAAATCATATACTTTCACAGGATGATGATATTTTTTCTTTATTTTGGAAGGCACTTCACTGTCGTTGCTGCCATCTTGTTTAAACACATATTCCGGCCCTGTTCCAGATAGGGCCAAATCCATCTACTTCTCCTGCTATTTTTCTCTACGAGTTCACTCCTCAAACTATCCAGGTTACCCTATCATATAGAATTCATTAAAATATATTCCCTTTCTTCGCTCTTACTATATATGTATATTTATTTCCTAAATTCAGTTTTTCTTTTCTTCAAACTTATTTTCCACATACCTTGAATTCACCATAGTCCTGGTTGAGAAAAAAATCCTGGGTATACCAAATGTTCCTGGATCACGGCTGGTATGTACTCTTTCGGTTTTTTTTTTTTCACTTATTTTGTAAATACATTTAACATTATAAATTTTTCTTTGCTTAGATTCACTTTCGCGACTTTTCTATATGTATAATTTTATATGTATTTATAATTTATTACGTTCACCTTCGCGCCTTGGATAATAATGATCCCAGAAAAAACGATGGCTGGTTTTTATAGGTACCGCGGCACCGCAATCTCAAAATTTTCCACTAACAGAATATTTCATCTTATGTACAGCCTGTGCTTATCCTTTTCTATTATTTCGCCTTTTTTTCTAAACACTATCCTTTTCTATTTATCTTTTTTTTCTCTAAACAACCATCCTTTTCTATTTAGACACTATTTTAGAAACCAAACTCCCAAATGAACGTATAACAGAGATTTCATATCTTTTCCACCCGTTTTTCTTCCACTACCTTCTCCTGGTATGGCATCACTAGTTTCTTCTTTCATTTTTACACAGTTTGAAAAGGCTTGCTTATCAGGACAGCTAACATATTTTTTCACATATACAAAATAATACCTAAGACAATGCAACCAAATACATTAGCAACAACGTGAAACTTAATAATAAATATAAATAAAAATAGGTTTGGACACAGCTACACCAGTTCTCCAGGTGATATGGAAGGACGTTTTGGTAATGTATTGAATGCGGATTTCTTTTAGATCGGGTAGCAGTCGCATGGTAGTGGGTTCGGAAATATACCCTCTATTGGCTGGATCATAACCTATAAACTAATAATCATTAAATTATATTTTTTTACTTCCAGATAACCTGACGTATCCCATAAAAGACGAAGGAACCCTATGAGCCACGTAACTAACAGCAACGATACCAACAAACAGTGATATGAAAAACACAGGTATATACGCACGGGTGACATGTTACAGGCACGCGAGGCCACTGCCAAGGACGGTATAATAAGAGGATGGTCAAACTGAATTGGCCTTAGTCTTGCCGCAGAAATTAATAGGGGAAACATGTTGCCGGCTTGCAAGCGCCATTCGCTGAAGCCAAAAAATATTGGAAATATGACTGTGGCCAAAAAATGTTGGAATGAAATGTATATATGGAAGTATTGTATTGTAAAAGTATTTATATATATTTTGTTTATATTTTTTTGTTAATAAATAAATACTGAATATAAATTGAAAAAAAAATTTTTTTTTACTAACTCTGGGATTTGAACATTAACCACAAAAATCATAGCATCACCACTAGACGCACTCAGCTACCAACACATCCTGAAAATTTCCTTCTAGTACATTATTCATACCCGTTTCCTTTATTTTGCATACTAATGCAAAAAATGCGAAAAACCTTTTGTCCATGAATGTATATGTATATGTATATTCTAATTGAAAACTGTCGAGATCTTGATCGATCTCCTGTCAATATATTGGAAAAAGTGAGAAAGCTTTATATTCGCAAATGTTATTCCTTTTTATTTAAAAGAGAAAATCTCCAACTTTTCCATTGTAAGCTGTTACTGTAAATCCAACCAAAGTAGCAATAGAAATGAAAAAAGACATTTCTTTTATTACAGTGGAGTCTTTACTTTAATAGTGAAAAGTGGTGTGCAACATAAATTCCCAAAAAAAAAAACATTCATCAAAGAACCTTTAATTGCAAATAAAAATCAAAAACAAGTTTAAGTGTAAATTTAAATTGAAATTGTGAAAAAACAATTTTTTAAAGAAAAAATTTCAATATTTTCCAAAAAAAAAATTAAACATATTAAAAAAGGTTTAATTTTAAAAAAAAAGTGAATTAACACATATTATTTAAAAATTATTTAAAAACCAACTACAAATAAATTCAGGTAAGTGAAAAGTATGTTATAATCTTTTTATATATATATGTATAAAATATGAAATGAAAAAAAAAAATTCAATACATATTAATGCATATAAATAGTTATACTTTATACCACTATGAGGTCTGGGTATAACGACTTTGTTACTAATATTTGTTACTAACAAACAAAAATATTTTACCTAAACCCATCTTTTATTATACCGATAGACTAATATTCACTTTTTGCTTACATTTCATAAAATATATATTATGTAATATATTAATATATTTATATAATATAATAATATATAGTAATATATTTATGATCTCTTAAACAAAATTGACAGTATTATTGCGTTTGCTGATGATATTATTATTTATCATGCCGATAACAAAATTGAGAATATTAATGGAAAATTACAAAATTATTTTCAAACTGTTGAAGAATATGCAAGTGATTGGCAAATGGAAATTAACACCAATAAATGTGAAACTATACTTTTTCGTCCCCCAACAGGAAAATGCAATCACAATATTAAAAATAATTGGAAATCCTTTGGTATAAAATCCATGCAAAATATAACCATTCCAAATAAACAAATAGTTAAATATTTAGGTATTCACCTGGATAAATTTTTGTATTTCAATAACCGTATAAATTTCCAAATAATAAAAGCAAGAAATGCTTTCTTTATGTATAAGAAGTTATTTTTCTCAAAACACATTAAATCAAAGGTTAAAATTCTTTTGTACCAGTCATTAATACGGCCTATCCTAACATATGGTTGCCAAATATGGTTTAACATATCGCCATCCTATATGGAAAAATTTAGAATCTTTGAAAGAAAATGTTTGAGGGCCTGTACATCCCTCTATAGATCTTCAAACAGTAATTATCTCAAATATATATCAAACAAAAAGCTATATTATGCTGCAGAAATAAGTAGAATTGATAATTTTATCATACACTTAATAAGAAATCATATTAACAAAAGCTTGAAATGCCATGAAAATAATTTAATTGTGGCTCCTTATTACGCCAGCGATGAATATATATATTCAACTTTACAAAGTGGATATGTACCACCTGAGGCCTTCTTATACCTCGATAGTAAAGGTTATATACAAAATGAAACAGGTATACCTATACTGTACCACATATACAGACGAGCCAATATAAAAGCTGTATATACCAATCAACTTACAAATGACAATTGCAGATTTGATACTAGCATTTACTTACGAGATAAAAATATAATCCCAAATCTAAACAAAAGAAAATACTGGTGGCTTAATGAATAGTTTTACAACTTTCAACATTTTTATCCTTTGACTACAGTTTTATCCTATCTACTATAAAAGTAATTTTTTTTCTCTAAATTTTTTCATTACATATCATTTATATTATCTACAAATACTCTTAAGTTGTGTAAAGACCATAAACAATTAAAAAAAAAATTAAATATTTTATTAATATATATATGTGTAATATACTTGAGCACCCGAATATGGGACTGTGTATAACAAAATGTAAATATACACTATTTGTTTATTTTTAGTTTCATTATATTAATTATGCTTAAATAAACGTTATAAAAAAAAAAAAAAAAAAAAATATATATATTATATAAAATATTAAATATATTAAATAACAAATTATATTAATATATGTATATATAAATAGTTACACTTTATACCACTATGTGGTCTGGGTATAACGACTTTGTACTAATATTTGTTACTAACAAACGAAATGTTTATAACAATCGACTAATACTCACTTTTTGAGTGTTTAGAATGAGTCCTTGCGAAATAAATAATTATGCAGCTGAATTGCTCGCAGAATTCATAATATGCCTTCAGCTCTTTCCATGCTTGTGGGATGCAACGCATGAGGATTATGTTGTGAAACAAACCAGGGACAAAGCAATTAATGTGCTAACTAAAAAATTAATTTGTTTAAAAGAGGTGACATTGATGAAACGAAAAATTTAATAAATGGGCTTGTAACTATTTTTCGGCGGGAGGAGAATAAATTAAAAGAAAACAAGAACTATATAAAAACATTGCGGTGTTACTCCAACCTATCATTTTTGGGGGTTAACGTAACCCAAAAAATTGAGGATGATTTCGTATTCGACGATGGGAGTGTTGACTCAATTAAAAGTTTTAAGCTCACAAAGAAGTAGACACCCCAAATCGAGGAACCTCCGAAAAGTTACAAAGATGATAGCAGGGTTTGTGGTAAGTTTGATAGTTTATTAAAAATTGTAGAATAAGATTTTGAATTCAATGCCTTTTCAGAAGTTATTCCTCCCGCCGAGATCGAAGATATGGTTCCAAGCATTGAAATACAGGATGTAACAATTATGCCACCTCCAGCTGCAGGTGAGACCAATTAAGAATTATTTTAATTTAATTTATTAATTTCATTTCATTTATATTGCCAGTGGAACCAATATATCTTTTTAGGCCTACCGCCACATCACCTAGGCAGGTTGTCCATCAAATGCCATTAATTTATACGTCGAGGCACAGTGAGCCATATGCGGTGCACTTGGCATGTTGCCTACGCAGTATGTCACGCGAACGCTATAGGAGGTGTTACGAGGAGATCAGCGCTGTGTTATAAGATGGAAGGCTGAAAAAATTGTAATGGATTCCACTCAATGTGTGCATAATTTTTTTTTTATAATTATTTGTTTTTTTTTGTAATATTTTTGTTTTTCTTATATTTTGTTATATTTTTGTATTAGTATATTTGTGTTAGTATATTAAATAATTTGTTTTGTAAATAAAATTTAGTTAATGATAAAAAAACATATTTTCTTGTTTTTTTTTTAAACATGCTATTAGGAAGTCTTGAAGAAGTGCGTAAAATTTTTTTTTCCAATTTTTAGGATAAACTTAAATATTTAAAATGGCAAGGTGTGTAATGAATTATGCATTCAATAAGGAATTAATTTTGTTCCATTTTCCGGAGACGAATGAAGATGTTATGGCAGTTGTTGCGGGTCGGGTAAGCCACTCAAAACTTTTCTAAGTCAACGACCAAAAAAAATTTTGCATGGCGGAGGTTTAACGAAGAGCCTGGAAGTGCGTCCGGGAGTTCTTTGTCCGCCCATGGATCGGGCGAAGAAACCAGTCCGCGTATTAATATTAGGGAGTGCATGTTCCGCCCAAGGATCGGGCGAAACCTCCAGTCCCAAATGCGTGTTTTTGTTTTGTTAGTATTTTTTTTGTTTTTTTTGGGGTTAGTTTTTTATGTTATATTAGTTTTTTTTAAAATATTTTCTGGGTCCCTAACTATGTAAAGGAGGGGGTTCCTAAAATTTGATTGGAGCGAACTGAACTCCTGCCCCATGTCCTAGTTCTTAAAAAAAAAAATTTTTTCCTTTGGAAAAATGGGCAAACCTGAACCAATGCGGCAGAGCTACACCGCAGTTTGCCCCATCTTGCTCATTTTGTGTTCGAACCTGAAAATAAAGAAGGGGTGAAAATGTAGAGAAAAGTGTGCTTAATTCTGGAACGATACTTTGCATTTGGATTAAATACTTACCTGTAGCGTTTATCCTCGTCTTTGGCCCAGCAGAGTAGGAAACCTGCAATAGAAAGAAAAATGAAAACGAATTAATGTGTATACTTACTAGTAGGCGGTGGCCATGTTGTTGTTAGAAGCCTGAAAACAGAAATGAAAATAATACATTAATAGAATGATTGACCTAACAAACCTTAGTTTTACCAAAGGAAAATACTCACCTGCATTGCTATGAGGTCGTCCGAAGTCGCAAATTTGCCGGAAAATCTGTAAATAAAATAGAAATAAAAAATAAGTATATTTTTTATAATGTACATACTTACGTGTGTTTGTGAATTTATATGAATGGGAAGAAGACAGACATATGTTATGTGTGTGTAGTAGGGTTTACATAGAAAGATAGTGAAAAAATTGGCAATGCGGAAAAAATTTGTGAAATAGTAAAACGCAGCGTTGGATATTACATTGAAGAACGCAAAATTTCAAATAAAGTAAATTGATTTTGTTTTGAAAACTTTAAAAGTAATAACCGTATTGAAATTGATGATAGCCTGGTAGGTTGGGAATAGTTGTGACGGTTTTTCGTGGGACGGAGGAGATATAAAAAGGGGGAAAGGTTAAATCAAGGTCGGTTAATGTATTTAAATGTATAAATTCTGGAAAAAGATAGATTGTGGTTTAACAAATTAATAATATAATATTTAAATAAAAGATGGAGTATTGGCGGGATTAGAGCAATTGGTATATATCGGGTGATTTTTTAAGAGCTTGATAACTTTTTTTTAAAAAAAAACGCATAAAATTTGCAAAATCTCATCGGTTCTTTATTTGAAACGTTAGATTGGTCCATGACATTTACTTTTTGAAGATAATTTCATTTAAATGTTGACCGCGGCTGCGTCTTAGGTGGTCCATTCGGAAAGTCCAATTTTGGGCAACTTTTTCGAGCATTTCGGCCGGAATAGCCCGAATTTCTTCGGAAATGTTGTCTTCCAAAGCTGGAATAGTTGCTGGCTTATTTCTGTAGACTTTAGACTTGACGTAGCCCCACAAAAAATAGTATAAAGGCGTCAAATCGCATGATCTTGGTGGCCAACTTACCGGTCCATTTCTTGAGATGAATTGTTCTCCGAAGTTTTCCCTCAAAATGGCCATAGAATCGCGAGCTGTGTGGCATGTAGCGCCATCTTTTTGAAACCACATGTCAACCAAGTTCAGTTCTTCCATTTTTGGCAACAAAAAGTTTGTTAGCATCGAACGATAGCGATCGCCATTCACCGTAACGTTGCGTCCAACAGCATCTTTGAAAAAATACGGTCCAATGATTCCACCAGCGTACAAACCACACCAAACAGTGCATTTTTCGGGATGCATGGGCAGTTCTTGAACGGCTTCTGGTTGCTCTTCACTCCAAATACGGCAATTTTGCTTATTTACGAAGCCATTCAACCAGAAATGAGCCTCATCGCTGAACAAAATTTGTCGATAAAAAAGCGGATTTTCTGCCAACTTTTCTAGGGCCCATTCACTGAAAATTAGACGTTGTGGCAGATCGTTCGGCTTCAGTTCTTGCACGAGCTGTATTTTATACGGTTTTACACCAAGATCTTTGCGTAAAATCTTCCATGTGGTCGAATAACACAAACCCAATTGCTGCGAACGGCGACGAATCGACATTTCACGGTCTTCAGTAACACTCTCAGAAACAGACGCAATATTCTCTTCTGTACGCACTGTACGCATTCGTGTGGTTGGTTTAATGTCCAATAAAGTAAACTGAGTGCGAAACTTGGTCACAATCGCATTAATTGTTTGCTCACTTGGTCGATTATGTAGACCATAAATCGGACGTAAAGCGCGAAACACATTTCGAACCGAACACTGATTTTGGTAATAAAATTCAATGATTTGCAAGCGTTGCTCGTTAGTAAGTCTATTCATGATGAAATGTCAAAGCATACTGAGCATCTTTCTCTTTGACACCATGTCTGAAATCCCACGTGATCTGTCAAATACTAATGCATGAAAATCCTAACCTCAAAAAAATCACCCGTTATTATTAAAATAAAAAAAGATGGAGTTTTGGCGGTAAAATTGCAATATATAATGTATAAATAGATAACGTTAAGGTAAATAGAGATTTGGAAGGATGGAAAGAATATCAAAAACTTAGAACAGCGAAGGTATTGTTTTAAAAATATTAGAATTCAGTATCAAGTCGTATGCTAACAAGAGAGGTCGGAACAAAAGTTAACGGCCACAGTGCAGTGTAAAGTGTAAAAGTGAAAAAAAAAGAAATCAAATATAAAGTGAGTGTTAAAAAAATAAAGAAAAAAAGAAGTTATGAATAGTAGTTAGTAAAGTTTGAAATAATATGTATGTATATTAATGCAGGCCTGGCTACATCACTAGATACGGAAGGGAGGATATTCCAACCAGAGGCTGTTGACATTTAAGCCTGTTTGTAGAATTCAAAGGACGGCGGCTGTGAATGGCGGCCGGCCGTGTGTCTTGTGTTCCAGAATCATCACCAAAGCTAAGTCCATCGTAGCCAGGTATTTTGAAAATTGTATTTTTTAGTTCCTATGTACTTCTCTACCAAATGAAAAAGGCGTGATTAAAGTCATCTTTAAGTATTATTTACGGTGTTTTAAACCGGAAAGGAAATATTTATATTTTTATAAAATAATGCGATAACGAATGTAGATGGAGAATTGTGATTGATATTGTTACATACGCATATACGAGCAATAACTCAAAGAAACAAACGCTAAAAAGATACAAAAGTAAAAAAAAAATATATATACTGTGAAGTTATTTTGATATTAAATATTTATTTTTTTTATTGAAAATGGAAAAGATTTAAAAATAGAGAATATATGAAAAGTGAAATGTTATTATAGTATATTAGACTAAGTAGTGTGTAAGAATTTAATTTTTGGTTTGTATTAATTGTTTATGTATATAAAGTATCCATATAATCATGAGTGTAGGGTTTTAGATAAAGCCAGCGCCGTAAAAAGCAAAAAAATGTTGTAAGCCTGAAAGTAAATTAGAAAGGGAAACTTTTATATATATTGCAAGAAAAAAAAAATAAAGATAAAGATATAATTAGTTCAGTTAGGGGTGCACATCTTCAGCGTGTAGTAAAATAAATGTGAAAGAAATCTAGTATCCTCAGGGAGCTCCTTTAGGTATAGGATGATTTAGAGCGGCTTCAGAAAGAAAAATCTGAGGTAAAAGAAGAGATTTGAACCCTGTATAAGAGAAAAAGAAAAGTTTTTTTTGTGAATTTGAACAATGCATATATATGAAAGTAAAGTTTCAAAATATAAATTTTTGTTTAAGTAATAACTAAATTAAAGAAAAAGAAAGGCGTCTAGAAAAAATTGTAAAAAAATAAGTTCATAATTAATAAGAATGGTAAATGTATAGTCAAATGTTTTTTTTTTGATTGTGTATATTGTTTTATTTTTTTTCTATAATAATATTAATAATAAGAACCAATAAATGTTAAGCATGAAAAGAAATGAATAGTTTAGGATTTATAATAATAAATAATGTAAAACTTAAATGAAGAAAAGAATTTGAGTGTGGATAATGTCGGCTTAATTTTCTGAAGGGATAATGGCAATAGTGGGTAAGTAAGAGGAGGGAAGGTCGAGTGGATTTAGGGGTCGTATGAAATAGTAATTGTGGCAATTGTACGACTACGGTAGGGTGGGCGAAAAGGAGCGAACATCTGTCTCCTATGTGTTGTGTGGTGATTTGTTAGTTAGGTGGTCAGTTTTTTTTGTGTGTGTTTTAAGCAATGATTTTTTTTTGTGTGTGAACGTACGGCCGGTGAGAGGGTTGGGATCTCCTGGGTGAGTCTAAAATTGAGGTAGTCGCGAGCCTCATCGGTCCAAAAACGGTTCATAACACAGTGTGGTAGAAAAACCTTAATCTAAGTCCAACGTTTGTCCCCAAATATTTTGATAGGGTTTGTAGTGCCCACTTCCATCCAGACAGCATTGGTTTGCGGCGTCTGAAGAAAGGAGCGGTTCCACTGGAACATGGTGGTAAATAAACTTAAATATTTCAATTTTATAGTGTTTTGATAAATGAAGGGTTTTCTTTTAAAGAGCGTCCCGCTTTGTTAGAGGCAAGAGAGGATTTTTTGGATCTAACTATGTCTAAAAGGACTTACGGAAAGCGTAATGAAGCGAAGCGATGCATTTGCCAAAAGGAGAAGAGGTTCCTTCAGAATGTGGATTTGTCTGGAAGGAAAAATTTTTCTTTCAGCAGCAATCAAACGTAAGGAAAATAATGGCATTGCAGCGGGAGGTTATAAAATTGAATGCTCAAATTGCTGACTTAACAGAGAAATTGGCTTTGAAGCACAAAAGTGAAATAGTACCAAACGAAGCAGCCAGCAAAGGGAGCATTACCTTCGCAAAAATGATTGTGTCTGGAAAGCAGGTTTATTCAGAAGACGATAAAAATATAGCTCAAAATATAGAGCACATGTCGGGGAAGGCTTACGCTTTTATGCGAGATGCTCTTATGTTTAAGTTACCCTCTAAAAGTTCTCCTAGGAATTGGCGGCCCATAAAGTATGTCAGATCAGGCATCGATGGAAATGTAATTGCGCATCTTTCGAAAATGGTCCAAACTTTTAAAGGAGAGCATAAGTACACTCCTTATGAGGTCTCAATAAGCAGAGGTATGGTCTATAATAAGGCAAACGATCGCATCGATGGTCTTGTTGATTTCTGCAAACGGGAGAGAACCAAAGACGTAGCCACTAAAGCTTTGGTTTTTATGATAAAGGGCGTGTTTGCAAAATGGAAATATGTTTTGAGCTATTATGCAACATCAGATGCATTACGAGGTAAATGCTTTTGTTTCTTTGTTTTGCTTAGTAACAATTTATTTTATATATATTCGCAAATTATTCAATATATTCAGGATCCATTTTAAAGGACCAAATAATGGAAAATATTGAGGCTGCTGAGAACATTGGCCTCCTGACGAGATGTGTTGTTATGGACCAAGGTGTTAGCAACATAGTTGCACTTCAAGAGTTAGGGGGTACAGAAGCAGCCCCATTCTTTGTCACTCCAAACAAAAGGAAAATCTTTCTTATGTATGACTATTGCCATTTATTAAAGTCAATAAGAAATACTTTGGTGTCTCATAACATTGAAACCAGTGACGGAGTTGCGAGTATCGGAGTTATTCGAGCTGCTTTCGATAAAATACGAGCTCGTTTACCCAAATAATTTGCAAAAAAATGAAGGTAATAAAATTGACTAAAGAAAAATATTCATTTCATTAATATTAAAAAAATTAAGGTTTCCACAGCTGCTCAGTTATTGAGCCACAGTGTTGCAGCTGCAATAAAAACGATGGCCATCCATCCCTGGCGTGTTACGTATCTGCCACTGTTGCATTTATTGAAAAGTTCAATAAATTATTCGATGTAATGAACGCGAAATTCGTTCAAGACAAAAACCCGAACCGACGACCATTCCCAAGAGGTAATTTTGAAAATATTGAATTTATTTTGGAAATGATCGAGTACCTCAAGTCGTTTAAATTTGAAGGACAAAAAAGAAATAAATGTGTTAATGGTTTTATTCTGACTCTAACAAGTTTCCTTAGAATGAGTCAACACATATTTGAATTATACAAAAACGTTAATTTCATTTTGTTTGGAAAATTTAATCAAGATGCTCTTGAAAATCTGTTTTTCAAAATACGATCGAAGGGTGGATGTAATACCCACCCTTCGATAAATAAATTACAGTACATTCTAGCGCGTTTGGTGTCTATGAAAATCATTACATTTGAATACAATTTTTCGAACACGAATTGTGAAGATGATCCTGATGGCGATGTGATGTTGCAATGGTTAAACGCCACTGAAGAGTCACAGGATCCATCTTCAGAATTTCCTGTTTTGGGAAACAGATTGAACATTGACATTGAACTGACTGACGCGGACGAAGACAATGGTTTGGAAGATGAAACATTAGATGTAACAGACCATGAAGCTGAAATATTGTCATACTATACAGGTAACTAAATCTTATATGTGTAGTGTTGCATTTAACGAGGTTAACATAAATATTTTGCATGTTTTTGTAGGTTATACTATTTTCAAAAAATTTTGGGAGAAAATACAATGCGAAATATGTATTGCAATTGCGAAGGGACCCGCATCAGATGCAAACATCTTCTTTAAGCACAAAGCTTTTAAAGTTCGCAGCGTTTTTGTGCCTTCTACCCTTTACGATGAAATTAGCAAAGAATTTTTCAAAACGTATAAAAAAATTTTTAGAAATTATTACCATGTCGTTAATCTACGAAAGGTAAAATTTGTTTTTTCAATATTGTCATAATTTAATTAATTAATTTACATAAATAATCTAATTACATAATTAATCTATTTCAGACAATAGCAGCAGAGATAAAAAAGATATGGAAACGTCCAATTATAAGGATTGGTTTGATGAGGATGACCCTTGTTCGCGTCATAGGAAGGAGCTCCTAGATTTTTACATAACAGTTTTACTGTATAAAAATTGCAAGAATTTGGATTGCAAAAACTATACTCTTCGCCTTACAGCTTCAAAAAAACTCAAAAACAGCTAAAAAAATTAACTGAATTGAGGCGGTAATGCATAAAAACACAACACAAATTATTTCATAGCTAAAACATTTATATTTTTATTTGCAGATAAAACAATTTACAATTAACCAATTTAATGAATAAATCATTTTACATAATAACATTAGCAAAATTCACACAACATACATACAAACAACATACATGCAAAAATAAGTATAAATTTAAATGAATATCACTACAAAATATTTCATATCTAAAACATTTTTTTTTTTATTTACAGATAAACTAATTTACAATTGACCAATTTAATGAATTAATCCTTTTGCATAATTACAAGAAATTCAAAAAGAAGTATAAAGCAAAACATCAGAATACAGATTATGGTAATATATATATATATGTGTAATCGTCATACAGTAAATGTGATCATCACATATAGTAGAGTGTAGAAATGGTAGGGTGGTCGATGGCTAGGACTGGTAAGAACCGGACCAGTCTTAGGAGGAATTTTGTCAAGTGCTTTCCTCAAAGCAGTGCTCGTGTGCACACTAGATGCACTTTTTAAAAGTATCTTGATTTGTTTTGCATTTAGGCAGAATATGCCTGAGTTTATGCTCGTTGGCAGATTATGCCAGTAAAACAATTTTATTTTTGTTGAATCAATTTCAGTGTCATCCACGACGAGACCAAAATTACAACTGATTTTATTTTATAAAAATTTGGCATTATATACGATAATAGTTCCTTAATTTTTACTTAAAATAATTATAGCTATCTCTATTCTATTAATACATACATACGATTATACACATGTCTTTCGTATTGATTTTTGAAGGTGGGGCTTAATTGACCAATCAGTGTACGTTCAAAAATCAATTCATATTTTTTCTCAAAATTGAGTGACATTCCATTTGAGCATTAGTCAATAACATTCTTCAACTTGGTTTAAGTTCATTAGCATAAATTTGTCACTTCGCTTCAAGTGGGGTTCAATTTCACTAAGCGATACTCTAATTTATTGCAATATGACCCTTCACTTGGGGTTAGTGTATTTTTTGGTATGTATGGTATGTATAGATATGAATGCAAGTGTACTTAAAGAATTTATGAATGTAAACAAATAGTGATTATAAATGTAAACAAATAAACACGTACATTCACTTAAAATAAATAAATTTAAAATTAAAAATAAGTATAACTTCAAATTAATGCCACTACAAAATACTTCATTCATATCTAAAACATTTATATTTTTATTTGAAAATAAACCAATTTACAATTGACCAATTTAATGAATTAATCCTTTTGCATAATTACAAGAAATTCGAAAAGAAGTATAAAGCAAACACATCGGAATACAGATACATCACATCATATCATATATATATACATATATACATGTGTATAATCGTATGTATGTATTAATAGAATAGAGATAGCTATAATTATTTTAAGTAAAAATTAAGGAACTATTATCGTATATAAAGCCAAATTTTTATAAAATAAAATCAAACGTAATTTTGGTCTCGTCGTGGATGACACTGAAATTGATTCAACAAAAATAAAATTGTTTTACTGGCATAATCTGCCAACGAGCATAAACTCAGGCATATTCGGCCTAAATGCAAAACAAATCAAGATACTTTTAAAAAGTGCATCTAGTGTGCACACGAGCACTGCTTTGAGGAAAGCACTTGACAAAATTCCTCCTAAGACTGGTCCGGTTCTTACCAGTCCTAGCCATCGACCACCCTACCATTTCTACACTCTACTATATGTGATGATCACATTTACTGTATGACGATTACACATATATATATATATTACCATAATCTGTATTCTGATGTGTTTGCTTTATACTTCTTTTTGAATTTCTTGTAATTATGCAAAAGGATTAATTCATTAAATTGGTCAATTGTAAATTAGTTTATCTGTAAATAAAAAAAAAAATGTTTTAGATATGAAATATTTTGTAGTGATATTCATTTAAATTTATACTTATTTTTGCATGTATGTTGTTTGTATGTATGTTGTGTGAATTTTGCTAATGTTATTATGTAAAATGATTTATTCATTAAATTGGTTAATTGTAAATTGTTTTATCTGCAAATAAAAATATAAATGTTTTAGCTATGAAATAATTTGTGTTGTGTTTTTATGCATTACCGCCTCAATTTAGTTAATTTTTTAGCTGTTTTTGAGTTTTTTGAAGCTGTAAGGCGAAGAGTATAGTTTTTGCAATCCAAATTCTTGCAATTTTTATACAGTAAAACTGTTATGTAAAAATCTAGGAGCTCCTTCCTATGACGCGAACAAGGGTCATCCTCATCAAACCAATCCTTATAATTGGACGTTTCCATATCTTTTTTTATCTCTGCTGCTATTGTCTGAAATAGATTAATTATGTAATTAGATTATTTATGTAAATTAATTAATTAAATTATGACAATATTGAAAAAACAAATTTTACCTTTCGTAGATTAACGACATGGTAATAATTTCTAAAAATTTTTTTATACGTTTTGAAAAATTCTTTGCTAATTTCATCGTATAGGGTAGAAGGCACAAAAACGCTGCGAACTTTAAAAGCTTTGTGCTTAAAGAAGATGTTTGCATCTGATGCGGGTCCCTTCGCAATTGCAATACATCTTTCGCATTGTATTTTCTCCCAAAATATTTTGAAAATTGTATAACCTACAAAAACATGCAAAATATTTATGTTAACCTCGTTAAATGCAACAGTACACATATAAGATTTAGTTACCTGTATAGTATGACAATATTTCAGCTTCATTGTCTGTTACATCTAATGCTTCATCTTCCAAACCATTGTCTTCGTCCACGTCTGTCTGTTCAATGTCAATGTTCAAGCTGTTTCCCAAAGCAGGAAATTCTGAAGATGGATCCTGTGACTCTTCAGTGGCGTTTAACCATTGCAACATCACATCGCCATCAGGATCATCTTCACAATTCGTGTTCGAAAAATTGTATTTAAATGTTATGATTTTCATAGACACCAAACGTGCTAGAATATACTGTAATTCGTTTATCGAAGGGTGGGTATTACATCCACCCTTCGATCGTATTTTGAAAAACAGATTTTCAAGAGCATCTTGATTAAATTTTCCAAACAAAATGAAATTAACGTTTTTGTATAATTCAAATATGTGTTGACTCATTCTAAGGAAACTTGTTAGAGTCAGAATAAAACCATTAACACATTTATTTCTTTTTTGTCCTTCAAATTTAAACGACTTTAGGTACTCGATCATTTCCAAAATAAATTCAGTATTTTCAAAATTACCTCTTGGGAATGGTCGTCGGTTCGGGTTTTTGTCTTGAACGAATTTCGCGTTCAGTACATCGAACAATTTATTGAACTTTTCAATAAATGCAACAGTTGCAGATACGTAACACGCCAGGGATGGATGGAAAGCGTTTTTTTCGGCCATCGTTTTTATTGCAGCTGCTACACTGTGGCTCAGTAACTGGGCAGCTGTGGAAACCTTAATTTTTTAAATATTAATGAAATGAATATTTTTCTTTAGTCAATTTTATTACCTTCATCTTTTGCAAATTATTTGGGTAAACGAGCTCGTATTTTATCGAAAGCAGCTCGAATAACTCCGATACTCGCAACTCCGTCACTGGTTTCAATGTTATGAGACACCAAAGTATTTCTTATTGACTTTAATAAATGGCAATAGTCATACATAAGAAAGATTTTCCTTTTGTTTGGAGTGACAAAGAATGGGGCTGCTTCTGTACCCCCTAACTCTTGAAGTGCAACTATGTTGCTAACACCTTGGTCCATAACAACACATCTCGTCAGGAGGCCAATGTTCTCAGCAGCCTCAATATTTTCCATTATTTGGTCCTTTAAAATGGATCCTGAATATATTGAATAATTTGCGAATATATATAAAATAAATTGTTACTAAGCAAAACAAAGAAACAAAAGCATTTACCTCGTAATGCATCTGATGTTGCATAATAGCTCAAAACATATTTCCATTTTGCAAATACGCCCTTTATCATAAAAACCAAAGCTTTAGTGGCTACGTCTTTGGTTCTCTCCCCTTTGCAGAAATCAACAAGACCATCGATGCGATCGTTTGCCTTATTATAGACCATACCTTTGCTTATTGAGACCTCATCGAGGAGGAGAATACACTCCTTATGCTCTCCTTTAAAAGTTTGGACCATTTTCGAAAGATGCGCAATTACATTTCCATCGATGCCTGATCTGACATACTTTATGGGCCGCCAATTCCTAGGAGAACTTTTAGAGGATAACTTAAACATAAGAGCATCTCGCATAAAAGCGTAAGCCTTCCCCGACATGTACTCTATATTTTGAGCTATATTTTTATCGTCTTCTGAATAAACCTGCTTTCCAGACACAATCATTTTTGCGAAGGTAATGCTCCCTTTGCTGGCTGCTTCGTTTGGTACTATTTCACTTTTGTGCTTCAAAGCCAATTTCTCTGTTAAGTCAGCAATTTGAGCATTCAATTTTATAACCTCCCGCTGCAATGCCATTATTTTCCTTACGTTTGATTGCTGCTGAAAGAAAAATTTTTCCTTCCAGCCAAATCCACATTCTGAAGGAACCTCTTCTCCTTTTGGCAAATGCATCCATAAGTCCTTTTAGACATAGTTAGATCCAAAAAATCCTCTCTTGCCTCTAACAAAGCGGGACGCTCTTTAAAAGAAAACCCTTCATTTATCAAAACATTATAAAATTGAAATATTTAAGTTTATTTACCACCATGTTCCAGTGGAACCGCTCCTTTCTTCACACGCCGCAAACCAATTCTGTTTGGATGGAAGTGAGCACTACAAACCCTATCAAAATATTTGGGGACAAACGTTGGACTTAGATTAAGGTTTTTCTTCCACACTGCCATAACATCTTCATTTGTCTCCGGAAAATGGAACAAAATTAATTCCTTATTGAATGCACAATTCATTACACACCTTGCCATTTTAAATATTTAAATTTATCCTAAAAATTGGAAAAAAAAAAAATTTTACGCACTTCTTCAAGACTTCCTAATAGCATGTTTAAAAAAAAACAAGAAAATATGTTTTTTATCATTAACTAAATTTTATTTACAAAACAAATTATTTAATATACTGATACAAATATACTAATACAAAAATATAACAAAATATAAGAAAAACAAAAATATTACAAGAAAAAAACAAAATATTATAAAAAAAAAAATTATGCACACATTGAGTGGAATCCATTACAATTTTTTCAGCCTTCAATCTTATAACACAGCGCTGATCTCCTCGTAACACCTCCTATAGCGTTCGCGTGACATACTGCGTAGGCAACATGCCAAGTGCACCGCATATGGCTCACTGTGCCTCGACGTATGAATTAATGGCATTTGATGGACAACCTGCCTAGGTGATGTGGCGGTAGGCCTAAAAAGATATATTGGTTCCACTGGCAATATAAATGAAATGAAATTAATAAATTAAATTAAAATAAATCTTAATTGGTCTCACCTGCAGCTGGAGGTGGCATAATTGTTACATCCTGTATTTCAATTCTTGGAACCATATTTTCGATCTCGGCGAGAGGAATAACTTCTGAAAAGGCATTGAATTCAAAATCTTATTCTAAAATTATTAAAAAAACTATCAAACTTACCACAAACCCTGCTATCATCTTTATAACTTTTCGGAGGTTCCTCGATTTGGGGTGTCGACTTCTTTGTGGGCTTAAAACTTTTAATTGAGTCAACACTCCCATCGTCGAATACGAAATCATCCTCAATTTTTTGGGTTACGTCAACCCCCAAAAATGATAGGTTGGAGTAGCACCACAATGTTGTTATATAGTTCTTGTTTTCTTTTAATTTATTCTCCTCCTGCCGAAAAGTAGTTATAAGCCCATTTATTAAATTTTTCGTTTCATCAATGTCACCTCTTTTAAAAAAATTAATTAATTTTTTAGTAAGCACATTAATTGCTTTGTCCCTGGTTTGTTTCACAACATAATCCTCATGCGTTGCATCCCACAAGCATGGAAAGAGCTGAAGGCATATTATGAATTCTGCGAGCAATTCAGCCGCATAATTATTTATTTCGCAAGGACTCATTCTAAACACTCAAAAAGTGAGTATTAGTCGATTGTTATAAACATTTCGTTTGTTAGTAACAAATATTAGTACAAAGACGTTATACCCATACCACATAGTGGTATAAAGTGTAACTATTTATATGCATTAATATGTATTGAATTTTTTTTTTTCATTTCATATTTTATACATATATTTATATATAAAAAGATTATAACATACTTTTCACTTACCTGAATTTATTTGTAGTTGGTTTTTAAATAATTTTTAAATAATATGTGTTAATTCACTTTTTTTTATTAAATTAAACCTTTTTTAATATGTTTAATTTTTTTTTTTTTGGAAAATATTGAAATTTTTTTTTTTTTAAATTGTTTTTTTCACAATTTCAATCTAAATTTGCACTTAAAATTGTTTTTGATTTTTATTTGCAATTAAAGGTTCTTTGATGAATGTTTTTTTTTTTTTTGGGGAATTTATGTTGCACACCACTTTTCACTATTAAAGTAAAGACTCCACTGTAATAAAAGAAATGTCTTTTTTCATTTCTATCTTTTAAATAAAAAGGAATAACATTTGCGAATATAATGCTTTCTCACTTTTTCCAATATATTGACCGGAGATCGATTAAGATCTCGACAGTTTTCAATTAGAATATACATATACATATACATTCATGGACAAAACGTTTTTCGCATTTTGTGCATTAGTATGCAAAATAAAGGAAACGGGTATGAGTAATGTACTAGAAGAAAATTTTCAGGATGTGTTGGTAGCTGAGTGCGTCTAGTGGTGACGCTATGATTTTTGTGGCCAATGTTTAAATCCCAGAGTTAGTAAAAAAAAAATTTTTTTCCAATTTATATTCAGTATTTATTTATTAACAAAAAAATATAAACAAAATATATATAAATACTTTTACAATACAATACTTCCATATATACATTTCATTCCAATATTTTTTGGCCACAGTCATATTTCCAATATTTTTTGGCTTCAGCGAATGGCACTTGCAAGCCGGCAACATGTTTCCCCTATTAATTTCTGTGGCAAGACTAAGGCCAATTCAGTTTGACCATCCTCTTATTATACCGTCCTTGGTTTCCCCTATTAATTTCTGCGGCAAGACTAAGGCCAATTCAGTTTGACCATCCTCTTATTATACCGTTCTTGCCACTGCCACAAATTCTTCCACTTACCCGCCTATAAATTAGCCGCACAGCCGGGTTCTTAACAATTCCAAAAAGTTAAATTGGAATTGAAACGTCACATGAAAATTTGAGGGACGGGTGAACTAAATGCTGAAGTTGAAACACTAGTCAATCGAATTAAAAAAAAAACCCACCGCAACAAACAAACCAGCAGATCCCCAGGCGCCCGTAAAACGTAAAGGGTTTTTGATTTCCATAAAAACTGGAGACTCAACAGAAATTAAAAAAAGAGATGTAGTAAAAAAAAATGAATTCACTAAAAACTTTATTATTATTACATAAATAAATAATTAAGCATGTCGACCGGTAAATGAGTTTAGAAAGGTAGCTCTAAGACAATAAAAAGAACATATAAATTGCTTTACATTTTTTGCCCTTTTTTTAGAATATTTTTAGTGATGGAATATTGTGCAAATGATTTGGCATCTCATTTATCCGTAAAAAATTTAAATAAAAATATATATATAGTAACACTTTTCATTCAATAAATACAGTTTAGATTTATTTATATTTTATATTTATAATTATTGATTTTATTTTATTTTTTCGTACACACAGGTTTCTTGATGTAAATTTAATAATTCTTCCTCTGCTGCAATTTTTCCTTATTTCTTGTTTTCCCTTCATTTTAACATCGTTTACATTTTGTGTAGTTGTTTGTCCCACTTTCGTTGCGATTTTTAAAGATGAAATTATTCAATATGTTCCATAGATTTTAATATCGATTTATTTGTAGAAACTATTTAAGGTATTTAAATAAATATCTATTTTCTACTTAACTTAAACAATATTTGACACTGTTTTCCTTAAATTAGAAAAAATCACAATTGAGTGCAACACGACGCGTATTGGCCAATATGGCCATATACGCCGGATTCAAAAAGGGTCGAAGGACCATGAATAAAGTTGTAAAGCTAATCAACTTCTTCCAAAATACACATACTAATATATGTTAAACCGTGAGAATTAAGTTGTAGGGGTAACAACTTTTATTAGTACATACTAATGTATGTGAGGTTGTGAGTTATGTAATAAATTTAATGTACATACTAATATATGTTACACTTTCATAATCAAACCTTTTATTGTAATATGAAACTAATTGGGAATTAATAAAAGCGATTGGGATATGCTTTGGATTTCTAAAAACTTCTTATTTATTTGTAATTAAAAAGTCCAAGATGAGTTTAGTTTTGTGCATGTCTAATTCCAAATATGGCAGACCGCCTTTCTGTCGTCGATCAGAGTTTGGTTGTTGAATGTTTCATCTAGAGAATCAGACGTTCTAATACTAGCTAGTCATCTGGCTTCTAGCAAGCAAACGATATTAGTAGAGCGGTGAACAATCGTGAGTAGTTACCTGCGAAATCAATATCTACAGGCAGCTCCTTCAAGGTAGGGTTGTGTCAAGTCAAGGAGGTAAAAAAGAAAAAAAATAGAATAAAAGGAAGTAAATTTTGTGAAATTTAGACAAAAGAATTGATGAGTCATCAGTTGGGAGATTGTTACGAGCCCTTAGTGGCACTAAGGTGAATAGGTTACCTACTATCTTTCGGACAGACTCTTCATGCGGGTGTGGATCCCTCCGTTTATCCTAATCCAACCGCTTATTACAGGTCAGCCTAAAAACATTAACACTCCTGATTATTTTTATTTCATATAAATTATTTTCTTGAATCTACATCTGTTTTCTCGTAGCACACATATCCTTTAATTTTCCACACTTTAACACGCCTGTTTGATAAAAAATTAAAGTTAGAATTAAAAACTATAAAATTATCAAGCGCACTGTTTTGTTCTTTAATGTTTTTTATTTAAAGATTCGACTACGACTGCTTTTCTTAAAACTAATTTACAATTTGTATATGAAGATCACAAGACAAACTAAATAACAAAATACTTAACGAAAAGAACAGTTAACTCTCACTCAATAATATGAGAGACGTATGTATATTGTGTTAGCAGACCAACAGTGTTTGTTGTTGGTTAGCTAATTGCAATATACAACACGTAAACAAGTAGGGGAAGGAATAGACAAACGACAAAACAATAACAGTGACGATACCATTAACAGTGATGCCACCATGACTTGTGATCTGACCCGACAACGGTGTTGTACGTTTTTTGTATCAGTTGTACTTATTTTATCTTCTTGAAAATTTTCACTTTCGATTTCAATTAATAAATTTTTTTTATTGGATCACTTGCGCCCAATTTCTTACGCGCCTTTATTACATCTAATCAAAAAAGATGGCTGAGTTTGATTTACAGCTAAGAATACCCCTGTATTCCAGTAACTGAGACTTTTACTGTATATATTATGATATCTATATATCAGTTTCTTAAAATTTTACTTCTTTACACCCCATATCTAGCCTTGTCTACTCTCTTTAATATCGATCAAACTTTTTAACATTAACCTGGACGCAAACCGTCCATATATAAATTTTCAAATACAATATATAACAAACAAAAAATTCATTCATAAACTTTAACTACGTTTTTCTCACAGTCCACTGAAAAAAAAACTATACTGATATGATGTGGCATCACTATCTTCACTTATCTATAAATTAATTCATATGGCACAACACAACATAAAACAAGTAAGAAAATTATAGTCGGTCTAGACCGACTATACGATACCCTATACCATGCGTTTAGAAACCCTATCTCTTAGGCCCAACTAACTGGACATTGAAAATAAGCAAAAACCAAATTTGAGTGGGATTTTTATTATTTTTTTTTGGCTGCAGATATGAAAAAGTTCATATCGGATGCTATATCTATAAAGGGACTAGGTCCAAAAATGGACCGATCCTGATCATGTTTGGTAAAGTCTCTTGTATTTTGCAAAAATATGTGCAAACAATATTTGAGAAGAATCAGTGCAATATTTTTGTTTTTTAATAGATTTAATTGAAGATCGGGAAGCAGCTCTATTTGGGGTCAAAGGGATCATTTTTGGACTACTCATTAGTGGATGTAATGAATGCATACAAACCCAATTTGAGTAAGATCTATATAACAATTTGGATCTTATGGCAATTTATGTCGATTTCATATGGGTAATTTGTATGGGGGCTAGGTCTGAACATGGACCGATTATCACCAATTTCAACAGCGTTCATCCCATGGCCGATAAAAGCTTATGTACCAAATTTCAACAAAATATATTCATATTTGCGACCTGCAGTTTGATTACAAGCTTTACATGGACACACAGACGGACGGACGGACGGACGGACATTGTTAAATCAACTCAGAAAGTGATTCTGATTCGATCGGTATAATTAAAGGTCAAATATTTTTGGTTTTTACAAACAGCAGCACAAAGTCATTATACCCAAACCACATAGTGGTATAGGGTATAAACAGCACATGCACGCGGTAAGAAAACATCAATAACTCATTAATTTGTTTTTTTAATTATGTTATTGTTTTTCGTTTCAGCTACCTTTGGAGTTGGATTCATGTGTGCTGAAGTTCATATGAACTTTGTATCGTTCCAGACATTGTGTTGTACAATTTTATTAATATTGTCTTTTTTCTTTTTTCAGTCACAGAGTCTCCTTAATAGTGGCCTGACACGTCTGCCAACGTTAATTCATGACCTCCGGCCATTATCTCCACCGAGGACTGGTCATCCTCCTAGGTTATGGTAGGCCGCACCAAAAATTTTAATTTTGGGGCCGGAATAGCTCTTTTCCTAGTTCGCGTTTACCCCCTCCTTCCAAAAATGGAAATGGTTGGAGTCCAACATCTGCTTCCCACTCAAGTAAGGTGTAGTAAGGATGGTACAGTTTTTTTTTAACTTAAATTGTTCGGACGGTTGAGTTAAGGTTTTGGCGGGATGAACCAACGATCGAGTGTTTTGTATTTCGTCTGTATCGGCCGATGTTTTGGGTGTAAACAGTTAACAATCCTAAGCATAACCGTACTAGAGGTCCGCTATATAGAAGGGAGCATTCAATGGCTTTCGGTAGGACTACAACCGGGTCGAGCTTGGGATGAATGGACCAGTGTTGAAACTGTCCGCTTAAGACTACGGTGCAAAGCTCCGGTGTACTCGGAGGGGCGATAATTGGCTTCTGGTACAAGTTCCGGAAGTAGAATAAAGTACTAGAGCATGAATTAAACGGCTTAAATGTACAGCATAAGTTTTTGTTTGATTAATACCTCATTGAAGAAACTCTTATGAGAATCAAAAGATATGAAGAATCACAGCTATACACCACCACTTGCGTTAACCACCATTACCAAGATGATAAGTTATAATTATACCCTATACCACTATGTGGTTTGGGTATAATGCTGCTGTTTGAAACTACCAAACATATTTAACCTAGACCCATCATTTATTATACCGATCGAATCAGAATCACTAACTGATTCGATTTAACGATGTCCGTCCGTCCGTCCGTCTGTGTGTCCATGTAAAGCTTTAAATCAAACTGCAGGTCGCAAATATGAATATATTTCGACGAAATTTGGCATATAAGCTTTTACCGGCCACAGGCTGAATGCTGTTGAAATTGGTGAGATTCGATCCATTTTCAGACTTAGCCCCAATACAAATGACCCCTATGAAATCAACATAATTTGCCATAAGATCCAAATTATCATATAAATCTTAGTCAAATTGGGTTTGTATGTATTTATAACATCCATTAATCAGTAGTCCAAAAATGATTCTTCTCAAATTATGTTTGTACAAATTTTTGAAAAATACAAGAAACTTTACCAAACATGGCCAAGATCGGTATTTGTATTTTTGTATTTATTTGTATTTATTTATTAAATGCGATTTTCCATTACAACAAGACACAGTATCTTATAAATTACAGTAATGGAATCAGATAAGTTATTCACTATAAATTTAATATCAGTAACTCTTAATCTAAATTTTAAATATTATAAATTACAATTAAAAAACATTAAGAAAAATAAAATAAAATCAATTAAAGTATTGGTATAGTAATTTTCTTGTTGCTTGTTTTTTTGTATGACATTAGGAAGCTGATTCCAGAGACGAATAGTTAGAATAAAAATTGACATTCAGAGGCACGGTCCCGGTATTTAAATTGAATTATTCGATTCCCTCTGGAAGATCTTGCGAACTATAATCGTTCAAAAAGATATTTTGGAGCCTTTGTTATAATAATCTTATGTAGGAATATAATGTTCTTTAATTTAATATAGTTGTCAAATGACATGTGTAAGACATGACACGAGTATTGGGATACATTTGTTACGGCTGGTTGGACCGATGATGGGCCATCCCACTTATGCGTGTGACCGGAAAAGTAGAGAATAACGAAATATTAATGGGGGTATGGTTAGGAGGACAACTTACCGGTTAACTCTGCATGTGTGGTAGGTTGAATGTTGGTTTTGCCTCCGGGCTTGTGTTGTTTGCTGGTTCTGGGTGGTGGTAGCGTGGTGATTTATATGTATATTTGTTTGCAGTTTCGCTGGTATGTTTGGTGTATATTTTTAATGTTTGTATTTTTAGTGTTTGGTTGTTTTTTTTTTTTAGTGTTTGTAATTTTAGTGTTTTTTTATACCCTCCACTCCAGTGTGCAGAGGGTATATATAAGTTTGTCATTCCGTTTGTAATAATTAGAAAAAAAATTCTGGACCCCATAAAATATATATATTTGTGATCCTTATAACAAGCGAAGTTGATGTAGCGATGTCCGTCTGTCCGTCTGTCCGTCTGTCCGGCTGTCCATCTGTCCGTCTGTCCGTCTGTGGAAATCACGATGACGGCTTCAATCGGATAGCTAGGGTGCTCCTTGGTATAAAAAATGATTCACTAACATCCTGAGAAGTTTGCTATTTAAAATCGTCCAAATCGGTTAATCTGGTCCCGAGAATTGAGCGAAGAATTAAAAAGTCATGAGAAAATATGATTTGAATATGTGTTCTTGTGATAACGCCCTCAATAGTTCAGATAGGGCGCTTGTTTTTAGTGAGAATGATTCACTAACATCTTGAGAAGGTTCCTGTTTTTAAATCATGACAATCGGTTTCATAGGTGCCGAGAAATCACTGAAAAGGTAAAAAAAATATGACGTTTTCCTATATTGTTTTCCTAAATTTTGTATTTTGTCATAGCTGTGCATGTTGTTTTTGTGGTCGTTGTGTTAATAAGATAAAAATTCATCAATATCAATATTTTTTGGTGTAATATTTAAGTTAATTAATTAATAAAAGAAACTATATAAAATCAATATCAATATTCTGCGATTTTTATAACATCACAAAATGTTACAAATTGATACATACTACTGTTGCCAATTTCAAAATACTATAAATAATATTCATATATTCTGTATATGTATATCCATAATAAGCGCATATTAAAATAAATCGGTATTTTATTTTATTTTTACAAAATTCTGAAATTTTTAGAGTTGAAAAAAATAGTATGGTTTTAAGAGTTGTATTTTTAGTACATGTATAAACCCTGCATACTTGCTTTCAAAAGTAGTAGGTAGGTAGCCATAAAATATTTATTTACCCTGTAAAAAAAATTGTTGTTTAGAAAAATACTATTTTTTGTCAGATGTTAATTACAATAAATTTTTAAACTTTGTTATTTAATGTCAACAGTTATCCACATTAAGAATAACCGCGGAGCTCAGCTCAATCAATGTGCAATGATCGAGCCTTGCCCTGGGAAACATGCGTTTATGCCTTTCTTAACACAAACGCCATTCCCAACTACCAAAAATTTTTGACACGAGCTATTCACATTATGAATAGCCGCGGAGCTCAACTCAATCATAGTGCAATGATGAAGCTTCGCCCTGGGAAACACATATTCATGCTTTTCTTAGCACAAACCGAACTTCTTATGGCACATTAAAAATAAACTAATTGAGAAGTACAATTCATCATTACGGTGTATTATAATACTATTTTCTTATTTTACTAGTAGCTAGTAAACAAAGTGACCGTGTCATTGTGAACGAAATAGAATTGAAATTGTATGCAGATTTGTTTTACTTAAAAAAACCTGTTTCTACAGATAGTGAATAAAATCCCAGTAAGCATTTTATGCAATAAATGATCATGTAGAGTCTTTTTGACTCATATGTGCTATTAAAACAGTTATAAATGCGCCCTTTTGCTGATCACAAAATATTCTTTTGTTGGGATTAAATATTACCTTACCCGCTCTTGAGAGTCCTTTTTATCCGCTTTTCTAATTAGTTTCGACTCATTTTTGAGTCTTATTTAATGTAATTTTTCTCTAAATCACTTTCTAAGAGAAAGCAAAAATCATTATCTAGTCTTTGTCTAATAGCGCATGTGATTAAGCAGTTTTTAATCATCAAAAGTGCTCGAAGAAGACACAGTAAGGTAATTTTTGTTAAAACAATCTTCGAAATGATGACTGGGATATCGTATATTTTTGTTAACACACAAACATATGCATAGCAGCACGAGTAAACCGAACTCAAATTGGCTTCTTATATGTATACAGCCGAACAAAAATTAAAATACTCACCAAAGAGTAAAGTAAGCAACAATTTCATTCAGTCTTATGGAAGCTTTTGAACAAAGCAAGTCTATGTCGCGTTGTCTTGTGAATTTTTACATTGTTTTTTAATAGGTACTAGTGATGCCAGGAGATTTTTTCAGAAATCTCTACGCTTATAAAAAAAATTCCCTTTTTTCCCTACACTACTTTTTTTAAAATTTATTTTTAATTTGTACATTTTGAATTTCAATTATGTAAAAATAAAAAATAAGATAAAAATATCATGAGAATTACATAAGAATAATATAAAAAACATACAGATATAATAAAGAAAATATTTTTGCAATTCTGTTTAATTCATCTTTTTGATATGGTTAGATGTGCATTTAAAATTTACACAATTAAAGGTGTGTATTTTCCATATGTAAATTCAGTTTTACGATCCATACGTAATTCGGCATGTGTGTCAAAATTGGCGTTTTACATACAATTCATCATTTTTGCGATCAAACGTACATATGTATTTCCGTATGACATAACCTCTAAATGTAAACAACAGCTGATTTAATTTGTGAATTTACAAAAAGTTATTGTTGAAAATAAAGTAATATATTTTTTAATTGTTAATTAATATTAAACAATTTATTTTTCTTTCAATATTTATCTTTATAATTTACTCTGTTTTTCTTTCGCCACAAGCAGTATTGTATTTAAATATGGTTGTCATGCCAAAATAGAACCTGCTCTAATTGAAAAATTTACATATGTTTTGCCAAATGTGTTGTACATAAACAGTTTTTGAAAGGGTGCACACTATGTGTACAAATTGCACGTGCTAAAACAATAAGAAAAACACAAGCAAAACACATAGTGTGAACGCAGCTTAATTAAAATGGCTTGCAAATGAGATGTTACAACTCAAACAGAATATTTGTTCTTGGTTTTCAGTGTTGCCGTTTTAGCTTTTTAGTTGCTAGATTTAGCAACTTTTTTTGTCGTTTAGCATCCAAAATTTATCAAAAGATGCTAGATGCTAACTTAGAATCTTTTATTAATAAAAAGTTGCTTTTAGCATCTTTTTTTGATATTGTTTTTTCATAATTTTTGAATATATAATTTTAATGGTATTGATATGTTTTTATTTCTCAAAGTGTAGTACAGCAATTTTGTGTACTACTCCTTTTACCACACTGCTCGTTTCTTTCAACAAATATAACAAAACATTTTGAAATAGAAGAATGTAAACACCAACAACAGTTTTTAATGAATTTGAAAGTCGATTGCCAAAAAATATTATTGTATTAAAAAAATGCCAAAATTTTCAATACAAAACACATTAAATCGGGTAAAAGAACAGATAACCAATATATTAGAAGAGTTTAAATTTATATCATCTGAAACAGAAAAAATTCAAATCCAATGGAGTTATATCAAAGAACAAAACTGGGATACAACACTGAATACAACCTCTTTATGGATTGAAAAATTCTATTGGCGAAAATCCATTTTAGGAGTTATCAATATTTGTATTGTCTATATTAGTTTTGTCTTTCTCAAAAGCCGAAGTTGAACGTTTGTTTAGTTTAATGGCTTTAGTTAAAAGCAAACTTCGAACAGAATAAAATCCGAGTTGTTATGTTCTGTAATACGTATAAAAGAAGGATTGAAATTGAAAAATCGGTGCTGTCACACTTACAATATACCGATGTCGTTGATAAGAGTCGATCGTCAGAAAAATATCAGAGCCAAGAAGAACTTGAAGATGAAGACATCACAGAAATGTTAGATTCCATAAACCAATTATTCTAATATAATCGTATCTTTTGATAATGTAATTTCTGTTATATTTTAAATAAAAAAAAAAATCCCTCTAAAATTAATAATATTTAATTTAAGTTTAAAATAAACTCAATTTGATGTTAATAAAAATTTCAGATGAAATCCAAAATAATTTTAATTAAAATTTAAAAAATATAAATCGAAACATATGTTTTATATTAATTTTTCGATTTAAAAACCAAAGAATTTATTAATAAGTATATAATTTTTCAGTATAAAGGTAATGAAATTTGAAAAAAGAATTTAGCATCCAGTACGTTTAAGCATCTTTTTTTGCAATTTAGCATCTTTACAATTTCAAATTATGGCAATACTGTTGGTTTTAAAAGATTTTTTATAGCAGTGGTTATAAGCATGTATACTTAGATCTGATTTATGTTCTGTATTTCTTTGATATGTTTTCAGCATCATCGAAAAACGAATCGGACATTTTTCTAAAATTAATTATGTTTCTAAAATTAATTATGTTCAAATTTATAATATTTTAATGTAATGCACAAAAAAGTGTTTTTTTATACTTGTCATTGTTATTAAAGAATCCACATATTTACTTCCTTCATATTATAGAGTTATTACCAGACTTAAAAAGACTTTAAAGTTTAAAATTGAAAAAAATTATGCGATATTTAACAAATACAATCAAAATAGTTTTGACTGAAATTTTTGGCAGTTTTAGTTTTGTCTTGTATCAGTAAAATGTTCAGATATTAACTAAAAAAAAACAGTTTGTTAAATATTTTCATCTTAATTATCTTAATTAATTTAAAGACACAAAGATAGATTTAATACAATAAAAAGAAGTAAGAGTTGAAAGTTGATCTTTGCGGACTCACAAATGTGCCCTATACTAATAGGTCTGGAAAATTGAAAAGGTTTGTAAAAAATAAAATGCACCTTTATATTAAAAAATTTAAATTAAAAAGAAAACAAGTAAGAGTGTTAAATTCGGCTATGCCGAATCTTTGATACCCTCCACCTGGGTTTTACGTTTACATTAATATCTGGACTTCTTGCACTATATGTAACAAATGTACATAAAATATTTGAATATGTAAACACTTTGATAAACCTATTACTGAATTATTACAACAAATGCTCTGAATTTTCAGCATTTTATAGAGGTGTCTACATATTTTAGGTCATAAATTGGCACAATGACACCCGATTTATCCCATTTTAAATACTAACCTGATCCAGATAATTACAAACAATATTAAGTTTAACCAGGTAAATGGTTTATTTTGTAATTTTCTTTTTAATTTAAATTTTTTAATATAAAGGTGCATTTTATTTTTTACAATCCTTTTCAATTTTCCAGATCAATTAGTATAGGGCACATTTGTGAGTCCGCATAGATCAACTTTCAACTCTTTCTTCTTTTTATTGTATTAAATCTATCTTTGTGTCTTTAAATTAATTAAGATAATTAAGACGAAAACAACAAATTGTTTTTTTTTTAGTTAATATCTGAATATTTTACTGATACAAGGCAAAACTAAAACTGCCAAAAATTTCAGTCAAAACTATTTTGAATGTATTTGTTAAATATCGCATAATTTTTTTCAATTTTAAACTTTAAAGTCTTTTTAAATCTGGTAATAACTCTATAATATGAAGGGAGTAAATATGTGGATTCTTTAATAACAATGACAAGTATAAAACACTTTTTTGTGCATTACATTAAAATATTATAAATTTGAACATAATTAATTTTAGAAGCATAATTAATTTTAGAAAAATGTCCGATTCGTTTTTCGATGATGCTGAAAACACATCAAAGAAATACAGAACATAAAGATTTTGCTTCAGTTAGTTGAGAGACGAGAAGCTAATGGATGGCTGGAGCAGGTCAAAGGTGACGACTATAAATGCAAATGCAAGGCTTTTGAAAATATATTAAAATGCGATAAATCAGATCTAAGTATACATGCTTATAACCACTGTTATAAAAAATCTTTTAAAACCAACAGTATTGCCATAATTTGAAATTGTAAAGATGCTAAATTGCAAAAAAAGATGCTTAAACGTACTGGATGCTAAATTTTTTTTTCAAATTTCATTACCTTTATACTGAAAAATTATATACTTATTAATAAATTCTTTGGTTTTTAAATCGAAAAATTAATATAAAACATATGTTTCGATTTATATTTTTTAAATTTTAATTAAAATTATTTTGGATTTCATCTGAAATTTTTATTAACATCAAATTGAGTTTATTTTAAACTTAAATTAAATATTTTTAATTTTAGAGGGATTTTTTTTTATTTAAAATATAACAGAAATTACATTATCAAAAGATACGATTATATTAGAATAATTGGTTTATGGAATCTAACATTTCTGTGATGTCTTCATCTTCAAGTTCTTCTTGGCTCTGATATATTTCTGACGATCGACTCTTATCAACGATATCGCTCGGTATATTGTAAGTGTGACAGCACCGATTTTTCAATTTCAATCCTTCTTTCCTTCTAATATATTGGTTATCTGTTCTTTTACCCGATTTAATGTGTTTTGTATTGAAAATTTTGGCATTTTTTTAATACAATAATATTTTGTGGCAATCGACTTTCAAATTCATTAAAAACTGTTGTTGGTGTTTACATTCTTCTATTTCAAAATATTTTGTTATATTTGTTGAAAGAAACGAGCAGAGTGGTAAAAGGAGTAGTACACAAAATTACTGTACTACACTTTGAGAAATAAAAACATATCAATACCATTAAAATTATATATTCAAAAATTATGAAAAAAAATATCAAAAAAAAGATGCTAAAAGCAACTTTTTATTAATAAAAGATTCTAAGTTAGCATCTAGCATCTTTTGATAAATTTTGGATGCTAAACGACAAAAAAAAGTTGCTAAATCTAGCAACTAAAAAACTAAAACGGCAACACTGAAAACCAAGAACAAATATTCTGTTTGAGTTGTAACATCTCATTTGCAAGCCATTTTAATTAAGGCGCTATTACATGATGTGTTTTTTACATATGTACTGTCAAATTTTCCCACAACAAAAGTTGTACACATCGTGTGTTACATATGAAACATTGTTTATGTACAATACATGAGGAAAGTCACATGTACATTTTTCAATTAGAACAGGTTCTATTTTTGCATGACAAACATATGAAAATACAACACTGCTTGTGGCGAAAGAAAAACAGAGTAAATTATAAAGATTAATATTGAAAGAAAAATAAATTGTTCAATATTAATTAACAATTAAAAAATATATAACTTTTTTTTCACAATAAATTTTTGTAAATTCACAAATTAGGTCAGCTGTTGTTTACATTTAGAGGTTATGTCATACGGAAATACATATGCACGTGTGATAGCAAAAATTATGAATCGTATGTAAAAGACAATTTTGACAGACATGAAGAATTTCATATGGATAAAAAAAGTGAAAGTACATATGTAAAAAACACTTCATGTAATAGCACCTTTAAGCTGCGTTCACACTATGTGTTTTGCTTGTGTTTTTCTTATTGTTTTAGCACGTGCAATTTGTACACATAGTGTGAACCCTTTCAAAAACTGTTTATGTACAACACATTTGGCAAAACATATGTAAATTTTTCAATTAGAGCAGGTTCTATTTTGGCATGACAACCATATTAAAATACAATACTGCTTGTGGCGAAAGAAAAACAGAGTAAATTATAAAGATAAATATTGAAAGAAATATAAATTGTTTAATATTAATTATATTGTTTAATATTAATTATTAATATAAAAAATATATTACTTTATTTTTAACAATAACTTTTTGTAAATTCACAAATTAAATCAGCTGTGTTTACATTTAGAGGTTATGTCATACGGAAATACATATGTACGTTTGATCGCAAAATGATGAATTGTATTAAAACGCCAATTTTGACACACACGCCGAATTACGTATGGATCGTAAAACTGAATTTACATATGGAAAATACACATAGTGTAAACACACCTTTAATTGTGTAAATTTTAAATGCACATCTAACCATATCAAAAAGATGAATTAAACAGAATTGCAAAAATATTTTTTTTATAATATCTGTATGTTTTTTATATTATTCTTATGTAATTCTCATGATATTTTTATCTTATTTTTTATATTTTTTATTTTTACATAATTGAAATTGAAAATGTACAAATTAAAAATAAATTTAAAAAAAAGTAGTGTAGGGAAAAAAGGGAATTTTTTTCATAAGCGTAGAGATTTCTGAAAAAATCTCCTGGCATCACTAGTACCTATTAAAAAACAATGTAAAAATTCACAAGACAACGCGACATAGACTTGCTTTGTTCAAATGCTTCCATAAGACTGAATGAAATTGTTGCTTACTTTACTCT
This sequence comes from Cordilura impudica, assembly GCA_963682025.1. Taxonomy (NCBI): domain Eukaryota; kingdom Metazoa; phylum Arthropoda; class Insecta; order Diptera; family Scathophagidae; genus Cordilura; species Cordilura impudica. The sequence goes on along the minus strand of OY821520.1, from coordinate 148,574,695 downwards.
TTGGTGAGTATTTTCATTTTTGTTCGGCTGTATACATATAAGAAGCCAATTTGAGTTCGGTTTACTCGTGCTGCTATGCATATGTTTGTGTGTTAACAAAAATATGCGATATCCCAGTCATCATTTCGAAGATTGTTTTAACAAAAATTACCTTACTGTGTCTTCTTCGAGCACTTTTGATGATTAAAAACTGCTTAATCACATGCGCTATTAGAAAAAGACTAGATAATGATTTTTGCTTTCTCTTAGAAAGTGATTTATAGAAAAATTACATTAAATAAGACTCAAAAATGAGTCGAAACTGATTAGAAAAGCGGATAAAAAGGACTCTCAAGAAGATTCGCGGGTAAGGTAATATTTAATCCCAACAAAAGAATATTTTGTGATCAGCAATAGGGCGCATTTATAACTGTTTTAATAGCACATATGAGTCAAAAAGATTCTACATGATCATTTATTGCATAAAATGCTTACTGGGATTTTATTCACTATCTGTAGAAACAGGTTTTTTAAGTAAAACAAATCTGCATACAATTTCAATTCTATTTCGTTCACAATGATACGATCACTTCGTTTACTAGCTACTAGTAAAATAAGAAAATAGTATTATAAAACAGTGTAATGATGAATTGTACTTCTCAATTAGTTTATTTTTAATGTGCCATAAGAAGTTCGGTTTGTGCTAAGAAAAGCATGAATATATGTTTCCCAGGGCGAAGCCTCATCATTGCACTATGATTGAGTTGAGCTCCGCGACTATTCATAATGTGAATAGCTCGTGTCAAAAATTTTTGGTAGTTGGGAATGGCGTTTGTGTTAAGAAAAGCATAAACGCATGTTTCCCAGGGCAAGGCTCGATCATTGCACATTGATTGAGCTGAGCTCCGCGGTTATTCTTAATGTGGATAACTGTTGAAACAAAATTTTAGGAATGGCGTTTGCCTCCGTCCCGATATTAAATAACAAAGTTTAAAAATTGATTGTAATTAACATCTGACAAAAAATAGTATTTTTCTAAACAACAATTTTTTTTACAGGGTAAATAAATATTTTATGGCTTACCTGCCTACTACTTTTGAAAGCAAGTATGCAGTAGCAAGTATACATGTACTAAAAATACAACTCTTAAAACCATACTATTTTTTCAACTCTAAAAATTTCAGAATTTTGTAAAAATAAAATACCGATTTATTTTAATATGCGTTTATTATGGATATACATATACAGAATATATGAATATTATTTATAGTATTTTGATATTGGCAACAGTAGTATGTATCAATTTGTAACATTTTGTTATGTTATAAAAATCGAAGAATATTGATATTGACTTTATATAGTTTCTTTTATTAATTAATTAACTTAAATATTACACCAAAAAATATTGATATTGATGAATTTTTATATTATTAACACAACGACCACAAAAACAACATGCACAGCTATGACAAAATACAAAGTTAGGAAAACAATATAGGAAAACGTCATATTTTTTTTTACCTTTTCAGTGATTTCTCGGCACCTATGAAACCTATTGTCATGATTTAAAAACAGGAACCTTCTCAAGATGTTAGTGAATCATTCTCACTAAAAACAAGCGCCCTATCTGCCCTATTGAGGGCGTTATCACAAGAACACATATTCAAATCATATTTTCTCGTGACTTTTTAATTCTTCGCTCAATTCTCGGGACCAGATTAACCGATTTGGACGATTTTAAATAGCAAACTTCTCAGGATGTTAGTGAATCATTTTTTATACCAAGGAGCACCCTAGCTATAAGATTGAAGCCGTCATCGTGATTTCCACAGACGGACAGACGGACAGACGGACAGACGGACAGCCGGACAGACGGACAGACGGACAGACGGACATCGCTATATCAACTTCGCTTGTTATAAGGATCACAAATATATATATTTTATGGGGTCCAGAATTTTTTTTCTAATTATTACAAACGGAATGACAAACTTATATATACCCTCTGCACACTGGAGTGGAGGGTATAATTACAAAATAAACCATTTACCTGGTTAAACTTAATATTGTTTGTAATTATCTGGATCAGGTTAGTATTTAAAATGGGATAAATCGGGAGTCATTGTGCCAATTTATGACCTAATATATGTAGACACCTCTATAAAATGCTGAAAATTCAGAGCATTTGTTGTAATAATTCAGTAATAGGTTTATCAAAGTGTTTACATACTCAAATATTTTATATACATTTGTTACAAATAGTGCAAGAAGTCCAGATATTAATGTAAACGTAAAACCCAGGTGGAGGGTATCAAAGATTCGGCATAGCCGAATTTAACACTCTTACTTGTTTTTTTTTGTTTTGCTGCAACCTCAATATGTAAAAGGAATGTGGGTTTTGTATTCACAATAGTTTATCGTAAAATGCTGCCAAGTTTTCTGGGGTGTATGAAGGGAAAACAGAGCTGTATTTCTTTGAAAATTTCCAGTCATAAATCCCAGTAAAATAATGGGAATTAACGTTCCTAGTTTTTGGTGTTTATGGTTCAGTTATAATTCGTCAATTTTTATGGTGGTATGTGTCTTGGCAGTATTAATATGAGATTTTAGATACCAATTAAGAAAAGATGGAGGTTTGTGCGGGAACTTTATGTTTATGCAAAAAGCGACGATATAAATAGGAGAAATCCAAACCAAGAACGCCATTAGATGTAAATTTTTCAAAGTGATTGAAAGTGGAAAGTTAGTGTTTGATATCTGTGCTAATACCCGCCATAGTTCGTCGCTAAATTTGAAAGCTAGCAAAGTGAAAGACAGAAAAATAAATCGAGTTGGATGAAGCGGGTTTATTTCGAATTGTTTATGAAAAGCTGAAATCAAATAAGAAAAAAATAAAAATAAAATTGAGTAGTGGCAGTAGGATTTTTAAGTAGAATCTAAGTAATGAATTTCGTGTTTAGTGTTAAATAAATAGATATAGACGAATATCTGGCCGTTAGAAAGCAGCCAGTAAGGCGAAAAAGCCACAGTGCAGAGGCAGCGCAGTAAACGGGAATCCAGCGCTTGTCAGGAGAACCTGGTTTCCCATTCAAAAGCAGGGGGGTGCTGAAGAAAACAAGAGGGATAAGTAAATCCGGCATATACGTAAATTCAAGCAAGCTGTGTAAATTTTGTTAATACTTCCCTGGTTGGTGGTGAATAACAGGCACCTCCGGGATGTCCCAGTGACGGCTGGGAGTGGAAATAAAAAAAGTAATACATTAAAAATTATTTTAATAAAAAAGGGAAAAATATCTAAAGATAAAAAAAAGGAAAAAGAAAAAAGAGAATAAGAAAACGTAAAAATCAAAAAAAAAAAAAAGGAAAAAGAGAATAAGGAAACGTAAAAATCAAAAAAAAAAGGTTTTAAGAAAATATTTAAGAAGTAGTGTTAAGTTTTAGTGTTAAGTGGTATTACGTATTAGGAGTTTTTTTTTGTTGTGTAAGTATACAAAAAATGATGTGAGTGCCCGAATTTTTAAGTGTTCGAAAGTAAAATTTTTGAATTATATGTTAGGTGTGCAAAGTGTCCGGTGTTAGTGTATAATTTGTGGGATTGTCATTGGAATCCGTGTAGACCAGCTAAGAGAGCTCATTTAGGTAGGGTGTTTTTTTTTTTTTTGTGTATTAGTGCGGACTCAAAATGGAGTCGAAATTGTAGAACTTTGTAGACCTAGAAAAAAAAGAATAGCTAAGATTTTAGCAAAGTTTAAGTTAAAGAGGAAAAATTTATTAACTTCGGCACAGTTTGTTAGTAACTTTTTGGTGTAAATGTATGATTAGGAATTAAATAATATTGTTAAGCGTTTAATAGGAATAATTATATAGAAAAATCTCAATTTTTGGGTTTTTTTTTTTGTTATTAGGTTAGTTTTTTTTTAATAAGAAAATTATGTAAATTTAAGAAAATTTGAAATATGTGGTGTTAAAGGTTTTTTTTTGGTGAAGTGAAAGGATGAGGTAAGTGGGCACAGCTCCAGAGTGTGTGTGGGTATGGGGATCACTTGGAATTTTTTTTTTTAGGCTGTCAGTGATCTAGGTTGGGAGGGCGGTGTGGGGGATACGTCATCTCATCCTCCCTCGTAACTGTTCGGTGTTTGTGTTTTGCCATTGTTCGTATTTGTGTAGTTTTTTTTTTTAAGTTATTTAATTGTGCTTGCCACTGGGCTGTAGTGGTAGTATAGCAAACAAGATACTTTTGTGTTTTAAATAGTATTTATTATTATTATTATTGCAGCTCTATCTAGGAGCTAAACTATTAATTGATTGATTGATAAATTATTAATGAGTAATTGATTATAAAAGGTTCTTCTTTATATACATATTTTCAACCTATATTAACAACAACAATGTGTTACCTGCACTTGGGTCAGCATAAACATAAGTGTGCCAGCGTAACAACAACATACAATAAGAATATACGCAGTCATACAATGTTTTGTAAATGCAGTGGTCAACAATATTGATATTTGTTATTTCCGCATTTGCAAACATTGTACGCTATGCAGTGTGGGTATTATACAGCACACTACGAAAGTCGTGTTACGCTACACCTTCCTTTTTTATAAGAATGTTCATATAACATTTTGTTCTATGGACATTCTTTTATTATTTGTACTGTTGGGTTTTTTTTTTTTTTTTTTTGTGGTTGTATCAAGTGCAAGTTTCACATTTTACAATAAATTTATTTTATTTTATTTACAAATATAGATTTAAAGAAAGGAATGCATATTGTTTATTTAATATTGTATAACTTAAGTCTATTCTTATGAACTATTTGTTCTTTATTTGTTTTCTTATCAACTATGGTTACATTATTTCTGAAATCTATTTTCTTAATTTTATATGGCCCTTTATATGCCATCTCTAACTTATGTCCTGCATCATTTCTTACTAAGACTAAATCTCCTATTTTAAAATTGTAATCTAATTTTGTTTTATCATAATTAATTTTTTGTTTTATTTTATTTATGTCTAATAGTTTTTTAACTCTATCTATTGCTACTTCTAATCTAAATTTAATTTCCTTAGCATAATTATCTATATTATAAAGTGGTGCAACTCTATCTACTTCACTAAATTGTCTAAAATTGTTTGGAATTTTTCCAAAAATAAGTTCATAAGGGCAATAATCATGTACTGTAGATGGTGTAGTGTTAAAACAGTACGTGAAATATTTGAGCCATTCATCCCAGTCGTCTTTATCTACTGATATGTAGTTTCGTACGTATTCGTTAAAAGTCCGGTGACTTCTTTCTATCGTACCTAGTGTCTGGTGATGATGTGCTGTCGCTGTGCGTTTATCTATCTTCAATAGGTTGCAAAGCTCTGTCAGTATAGAGTTCTTGTATTCTGTGCCCATATCCGAAATGAACGTCTTCATTGGACCGTATATAAGCACAAAATTTTCAAATATCGCTTTTGCGATCGTCTTAGCTGATTTATCTTTTATTGGTATTGTTACCAAGTATTTAGTTAAGTCACATATCATTGTGACTGCATATTCATTTCCATAAATTGACTTTGGAAATGGTCCAATTGTACACCGTATCAAAAGCCCTATTTGGTGTCTCCGTTATTGTCATTGGACTTTTTATATGTTTCTCCGTTTTAGCCAATTGACATTTATGGCATGTTTTCACATATTTGGCAATGTCTTTTGTCATATTTTTTCAGTAATAGTATCTCCTGATCTTTTCAGTGGTTCTATATATCCCACAATGTCCTCCTTCTATAGGATCATCATGGTATTTCAGCATTATCTCACGTATTGCCTTTGCATTCGTGTTATCAATTTTAGTTACTTCGTTTAATAGCGCTATTCTGATTTCATTCAGTGTTTTATTGCCCATATTCTCAAATTCACTTATCGAGACAAATTCGAAAATCTTCTCATGTGGTGAAATTTGAATCTTATTAATATTTAGTTTACAGGCTATTCGTTCTAGCCTAGGGAAAAATTGTCCTAAGTCAATATTCCCTTTAGTAAACAAATCATCTATTCTTATGCTAGCATATATGGATTTGCCCTTTTTGATGTAACATCTGTTGGGTAAAATCTTTAATTTATAATATCTTTTGACGTCTATATTATTCAATGGTATATATACCTTGGGCTTATTATTATTATTGATATTTTGCTGATTTACTACTGGTTTACTAATTTTCTCTTCCTTAGTCATCGATCTTGTCGTGACCCTTAAAACGGATGAAATCTTGCCGTTAATATCCTTTAAGTCATTTATTGTAATGCGCGACAGTGCGTCGGCAACATAATTATCTTTTCCCCTGAGATATTCTACTGTGAAATCATATTCCTCCAGATCGAGTCTCATTCTCGTTAGCTTAGAACTTGGATTTTTCATGGAGAACAGGTATGAAAGTGGTCTATGGTCTGTTCGGACCAAAAAATGTTTTCCATATATATATGGTCTGAAATATGTGACAGCCCAGTGTATGGCAGTTAATTCCTGTTCAATGGTCGATTTGTTGCTTTCGCCTTTAGTGAAAGTTTTAGATGCATAGGCCACAGGTAGGTGTCTACCTTCATGTTCCTGTGTTAAAACTGCACCGCAAGCATGCTTACTCGCATCTGTTGTTATGCAAAATTCCTTCGTAAAGTCTGGGTACTGAAGCAATGTTGGGCTCATTAATGCCTTTTTTAAGTATTTAAACGCGCACTCACAATCTTTTGTCCACTGAAATGGTACTCCCTTTTTGGATAGCCTTGTAAGGTGTCTGGAATATTCAGAGAAGTTTCTAATAAATCGTCGGTAATAGTTGCAAAATGCGACAAACCTTCGTGCGCTATCGGCGTCCGTAGGCGTCGGGTAATTTTCTATCACCGAATATTTACTATCATCTGGTAATATTCCTCTATCAGTACATTTGTGGCCAAGGTAGGTTACCTCTCTCACAAAGAATGAACATTTTTGGGGGTGTAGTTTAAGATTGTGTTTACGGCAAAGATCGAATACATCCTTCAAATTTGAAAGCATATGTTTTTCAGAACATCCCAATACAACCAAGTCATCCATATATAGGAATGTTTGATTCGGCTTCAGACCACTGAAGGCTAATGTCATCATTCTTTGGAATGAATTCGGTGCTATTTTTAAGCCATATGGTAGTCTAGTAAATCTGTATGAACCATTGTTTGTTGAAAATGACGTCAAGTCTCTAGAGTTCTTTTCCAAACCAATTTGATGAAACCCGGACATCAAGTCCAAACAAGAAAAATATTTTGCTCTACCTAGTTGGTCTAGAATATCGTCTATTCTAGGCAACGGGAATTTATCTGATATTAGTTTTTTATTTATCTGCCTATAATCTATCACCAAGCGCCATCTTTTTTCATCCGTTCCGGGAAGTGATTTCTTTGGTACCAACAGAATTGGGCTATTGTATTCCGAAAATGATGGTTCGATTATCTTGTCATCTATTAGTTTTTCAACCTGTTTGTTTATCTCCTCCTTATGAGATTCTGGTATGCGATAATTTTTAATATACGTTGGTTGATTATCTTTTACTCTCAGTTTTTGTTCATAGAAATTGTTGGTAGTAATTGTTTCAGTCCCTAAGCCAAAAATATCATTGTATTCTAAACAAAGCTCAGTTAAAATTGTTCTGAACTGTTCAGGAAAGTTTCCCTTCAAAAGGTCCAAAACTTCAGATTTTCTTTGGCTATTTTTATGTGGTTTTTGTTTTACTATTTCATAGTCAGACATTTTCTCGGTTTTTATGTTATTTTGCCTAATTGTTACTATTTTATGTGTGGTATTTAAAAAACGAACCAATGCGTTATTTGATTTTACCAGTGTATTTGGTACAAAGACACCTGGTACGATTTCTTGATTTGGTATTAGTACATCGTCTTCAAGCTTCGGAAACCTGATTTGACGAATCACTTCTGACCTTGGTGGGAGTGTTATTCCATTGAAGCCGTTCGTAAGTGGAATTTCTATTACATGCGACAGATTGGGTGGTCGTAGTACGAGGTAATCATGGTTCCCATTGAAATCTAGTATACATTTATACTTCTTAAAAAAATCCATTCCAAGGATACCGTCGCAAGGTATTGGAAAATTATTTTGTACTACTTGGAAATCATGTGGTATCAAAAAACCTCTAAATTTTAGGTCAATAAATACATTACCTATTGAACGAATTTTACCCTGTCCTATTCCACTCAATGTGGTTGTTCTGTTTCTGTTAATTTGTGTTTGATAAAAATGTTTAGTTTTTATAACCGAAATGTCTGCTCCTGTATCTACCAACAGTGTTACCGTGTTGTTCGTGTCGTTAATTTTTATATTAACATAAAAACTTAAGCTGAGGTTAAGGTTGTATATGTAGTTGGTATTGTTATTATGATATATCTCAGAGGATTTTAGCAGTTTTCCGAATCATTTTCATGTGACTCTGCTGCTCTGACGTAATTTCTGTTACGTCTGTGGTTCTGATTTTGTTGAACCCTGTTGTGAATAGGTTTTTGTTGGGGTCTGCCGTTGTTACTGTTATTACTATTATTGCGTGGGTAATTGTACCTTCCACGATATTGTCCGTAGTTATTATTTCGGTTAAACTTCTGCCCGAAATATAATACGGCATTTTGTTGCCCTGTTGCTTCAGTGCAACTGTTTATGAATTTGCCAACGGCCTCATTCATGTTACTGAATTGGCCTGCTTCCATGATAAGTTTAACTTTATCGATGGTGCAATCTTTGGTTAGTGCCTTTACTGCTACCTGTGTTGAATATTTACATGCCAATTCGCATGGCAAACCATCTGATAAATAGGCATTTTCTAATGACTTCGTTAAATTCTCTATTTCACTGCAATAGTTATTGGCAGTTTTATTGTTTTGTCGGGTATTCATTATTTTTGCTGTCAATACCTCAACCGACTCGCCCTTTACTGAGTTTTTTAGTTTATGTATTATCTCAGTAATGGTTTGTTCATTACCTATTAAATTTCTTGCACTCCCCTTTAACTTTGTTTTTATTAAAGAGACTGCGATAGATTCGTGGTCACCTTTGATGGATTCTATTAACTGTAACGAGTCTATAAAGGAACGTAAATTTTCTGGTTTTCCATCAAATTCTATGATCAGCTTTGAAGCTGTGTTCAGAAAGTCAACGACTGTTTGTGTCATTTTTACTTCTGTACTTTCCAAAGAGGTTCCAATATTCTCTGAATTTTCAGTTTCTACTAAGAATTTTACCTCTTCGTGTAGTTTATCTGGTAATTTTACCTTAACACCCTTCTTAGATGATATAATCAGGATTCTAGTCTTGACATCTAAGAAAAAACTTTCAGCAGCTGTCCTATGTGGTGTCGTGAGTCTGTTTAATTTGCATTTAGCAAAACCCTGATTTGTTCTAACTTTTCGCATAAGATTCTAATATGTTTTATTATTGTTTCCACTTTTGTGCTTCTATCTATATTTAAACATTTATAAGATTTGTCGAACTCCTCTTTGATTAGTCTCACCTTCTGAATTATTTCTTGCCAATCCATGGGAAAATTATTTAAATTTTGTTTAAGTCATTGGCTCTGCTCAAATATTTCTTTTTTAATTTCTTGGTGTTTAAGGCATAAATATGTAATGCAAAATTTAAGCTCATCAGTACGGTTATTATTAGTAAACAACACTCAATTAATTTTAGGTCGATTGAGTCTTCTTTTATTTCTACTTCATTAATAACATTTGCATTGGGATTCTCTATTTTTGATTGACGACCTCCCATTTTCCTTTGCTATTTATTTTGTATTTTTTTCTATTATTTATTTCTATTAAATATTTTTCTGACTGCCTCAATAATTTAACCGAATCTTATATCTTGCTAATTATATATCTTCCCTAGTAATTCATTATTTTTATCAATAGCTTATACTATTTTACATGCATCATTTTATTTATGTATATTTAATTTAAAAAAAAAATTTTTAATTTAATTTGTGTTTGTTTTTTTTTTTCTCTCTTAAACAGCATAATTACAAAAGTTATTTTTTCTCTTTATATAATTGTATCAAGATTAAATAATAGCTTTTTATACAGAACAAATCAGATTAATTGAACTACATTCCTTTGTGGATTTTTATTTTTTTTTTTTTTTTTTTTTTATATCTCTTACAATTTTTTTTTTTTCTCTTATAAATTATTGTGTTTTCTATTTATTTGTTTTTGTTTATTTGTCAAGAGCGGTTAACGCTTTCTGACCTACGGGTACATAACGGGATGCTCCACTTTTTTTTGTTTGTTTTTTTTTTTTTTTTTTTGTTTTTGGTAAAACTAGGATGAACCTGTTAGGGGCATATTGATGTGTATATTGATATATACCAGAGGTCTTTTGATGTGTTTTTCCTTCTTTTTCTGCTGGCCCGTCCTTCTTCTATACTCTTCTATGGAGATAGGTTTTGGCCCTTCCGCCATTGATTTTAAGCTCCACTGTCTTTAGGCCAGACAGTATCTTCCTTCAACGCAGCTGATGGATCGTTGTGGCTGATCCACCAGGACAAAATTATTATGTGTTTTTTTTTATTATTATTATATTCAGGATTGCTCAATTTAAGAGCATAATCCTTGAATTATATATATTTTCTGCAATGCTCATCTAAGGAGCACTGGCAGGATCGCCATATAGCAAACAAGATACTTTTGTGTTTTAAATAGTATTTATTATTATTATTATTGCAGCTCTATCTAGGAGCTAAACTATTAATTGATTGATTGATAAATTATTAATGAGTAATTGATTATAAAAGGTTCTTCTTTATATACATATTTTCAACCTATATTAACAACAACAATGTGTTACCTGCACTTGGGTCAGCATAAACATAAGTGTGCCAGCGTAACAACAACATACAATAAGAATATACGCAGTCATACAATGTTTTGTAAATGCAGTGGTCAACAATATTGATATTTGTTATTTCCGCATTTGCAAACATTGTACGCTATGCAGTGTGGGTATTATACAGCACACTACGAAAGTCGTGTTACGCTACAGTAGGTTGGAACCTGCCCTAAGAAGCCAGATGGAGCTAGCTGGCCTCACCACTACAGTGCCTTTGGGGGGCACGTAACACATTATCAAATTTTCTTAATCCAAAGATATAGCGAATAATGTTGTTGAAAGTTACAGTAAGTTTTCTGTTATCCCTAGAGTTGCAACCTATGAAAACCTCAGATGCATATAGTAATGTTGGTAAAAGATATGTTTTAGCAAGTAGCAATCTTATTTTCAGTGGAGTAAAGTGCTGTGTTAACCATAAACTTCTAATCATACTATAAATTCTGCCACAGGATTGATTAATATGATCTGACCAAGTCAGAGTTCCATTAAACACAACTCCGAGAATTCGTACAGAACCCACAATGTCAATTTTAGAGCCCCAAGGAAGACATTAATCTCACTCTCCAAATGCATCACTTTCTTCTTTATTATAATACACATAGATTTATTTGGATTAAGTCGTAGACCATTTGCCGTTGCCCAATTAAGAATGCGTTTGAGAACATAATTTAGTTCTTGAGTTTTTGAAATAATTGAATCCTTGGTACTACTTAAATATAGCTGAATGTCATCAGCGTACATCTGAACCTTAGAGAATTTAATTTGTTGTGGAAGATCATTGGCATATATCGAATAAAGTAGTGGTCCAAGGATTGAACCCTGTGGTACCCTTATTATAACTTGCAGTGAGTTTGAAATGGAGCTACCATTAGCAACAGATTGGGATCTGTTTGTGAGATATGAAAACATGAGTCTAACTGCTAATGTAGAAAAGTTAAAAAACCTCTTCAGTTTGAGGCATAAAATTGAGTGGTGCACCGAGTCAAATGCCTTTGAGTGATCTAATAAAACCAAAAAAGATATTTTTACATCATCCATGTTACTTCTTAACTCCTCAACTACATCAGATAAAGCTGTTATACAGCTATGTTGTGGCCTGAAACCAGATTGACGCTCTATAAGTAAGTTGTTGTCGTTTAAATACCTAAAGATTTGTCTGTATAAAAGGTGCTCGAAAACTTTTGAGACATATGGAAGAATTGTATTGTATGGTATTGGTATTGGTATTTTGGCATGTTTCCACTCCATTGGAAAGATGCTAGTAGTGATTATGGAGTTAAACAAGTACATTATGAAACGGACAATCCATGGTAAAAAATTTTTTATAAATCTGGGGTGTATATTATCAAGGCCCACTGCATTCGATTTAATAGCATTGAAACTTTCAGCTACCTCTGTTAGTGTTACACACTGAAAGTTAAATTTGGGAATGTTTAAATTATTACAGGAATAATCATCATAAAATTCGTTATATACGGCTGGTAGAGGAATATTTACAAAAGCTTCATTTAGCGCATTAATGTCAACATTCATTGATTGATTAATTGTCTTATTTATTCCAATTTCGCGTATTTGTTTCCATGCTTATTTTTATACCCTATACCACTATGTGGTTTGGGTATAATGACTTTGTGCTGCTGTTTGTAACAACCAAAAATATTTGACCTAGACCCATCTTTAATGATGCCGATCGAATCAGAACCACTTGCTGAGTTGATTTAACAATGTCCGTCCGTCCGTCCGTCCGTCCGTCTGTGTGTCCATGTAAAGCTTGTAATCCAACTGCAGGTCGCAAATATGAATATATTTTGACGAAATTTGGCATGTAAGCTTTTATCGGCCATGGGATGAACGCTATTGAAATTGGTGAGAATCCGTCCATGTTCAGACCTTACCCCCATACAAATTACCCATATGAAATCGACATAAATTGCCATAAGATCAAATTGTCATATAGATCTTTCTCAAATTGGGTTTGTATGCGTTCATTATATCCACTAATGAGTAGTCCAAAAATGATCCCTTTGACCCCATATAGAGCTGCTTCCCGATCTTCACTTAAATCTACTAAAAAACAGAAAGATTGCACTGATTCTTCTCAAATTTTGTTTGTACATATTTTTGCAAAATACAAGAGACTTTACCAAACATGATCAGGATCGGTCCATTTTTGGACCTAGTCCCTTTATAGATATAGCATCCGATATGAACTTTTTCATATCTGCAGCCAAAAAAATTAATAAAAATCCCACTCAAATTTGGTTTTTTGTTATTTTCAATGTCCAGTTAGTTGGGCCTAAGAGATAGGGTTTCTAAACGCATGGTATAGGGTATCGTATAGTCGGTCTAGACCGACTATAATTTTCTTACTTGTTTATCATGCCTTATTTTGGAAACAACCGCTTTCCTAGCCATCTTATATTCGTCGTGATATTCTGATATCTTGTAACGTTTCCACTTCTGATAAAAATTATCACGGTGTTCTATTAGCATCGTGGTTTCCATTGTGAACCAAGGTCTATCTCTATTTTTAATAGTTTTCATTTTGTTTAGGACACGTTTGTTGTAAATTCCTAAAATTTTACCATTAAGAAATGACAGTTGTTCTCCAACAGTCGGTAAATAGAAAATTTGATCCCATGGAGTAGAACAAAGATCATATCCCAAAGCCAGGACATCAATATTGTTAAAATCACGATAAGTAAATGTTTGGGGGTGGGATTCTATTGCAAAATCACATGATAAGAAGAGTAGATCGTACTTCGAAAATGCTGGTGCTGCTAACTGATCATAATGAAGGACTTTACTTTCATTACTGGTAAAGAAAAGATCAAGCAAAGTGCTATTTGTTGACGTGAAGTGTGTAGGTCTCGTTGTGTTGACAGCTGACAAGTTAAACATCGCCATTATAGTGGTAAGATTTGAGTCATCGAAAAGATTGTTATTAAAATAACCTGATATAATGACTTCGGAGTATGACATTGATGAAAGCTCCAGCTTCGTGATAAGACTGTCAAACTTTATCCATTTATGTGGACTGTATACACATCCAAGAAGAACTTTATCACCACGACAATTTACGTCTACAAAAACATATTCCACGTCATTAGCTATATTAACTATGTGTACAATTTAATTGACATGAAATATTATTTTTTATATAAATTGCGACACCACCAGCACAACTACTTCTGTCGGAACGAAAGACACAGTACCCCTTCAGTTCATAGATATTGTCGCTAACATTATCACAGAACCATGTCTCAGAAACACATATAGCGTCAACACCCGAATTTTCAAATAAAAGACGAAACTCATCAAGTTTATTACATAAACTTTGTGCATTTAAATGACAAATACTGAAACCCTGTCTATGATTAGCCAGGATACGTACCATGTTATAATTACCATCTGTGGAGCCAACTTGTTCATATGATGTACTTGTCATAATGACATTCTAAAGCAACGCAATAAAATTTACATTTAGTCGTATAAAGTAAATTTAATAATAAAAAATAAATGTTACAAAAATTTAAAAACATGATTGTCATATATAAATTTAAAAATAAAAGACATATTTTGCAAAATTTTAAAAACATATAGAGAAATGAAAAACATATGTAAAATGAGCAATAAGCAATAAAATTTGTCCGATATGAACTTTTTCATATAAGCAGCTAAAAAATTAATAAAAATCCCACTCAAATTTGGTTTATGCTTATTTTCTATATCCAGTTAGTTGTGCTTGAGAGATAGGGCCTCTAAACGCATGGTATAGGGTATTGTATAGTCGGTCTAGACCGACTATAATTTTCTTGTTTTTTTATATTATACTGCAGATAATAGGAAGGAATTAAGTAGAGTAAGATTTTAGTCAATTTGGCATATTAGTCTAATAAATTTTCTTTTATTATTGAAATTTTGTTTGACGTTGTCGCGATTCAAATGATGAAATTTTTCTCTCTGAAACTGTTTTTGATTCTCTTTTAAACTTTCATCCGTGTCAACACACTGAAATTTTGTTATCAAATTCAAGATTTTTTCATGTTTAGTTAGCATTTTATCTATTTATTTTATCACTTTATTTAATTCGGTCTTTTTTGGTCAAGTCTGTTGTTTTAATAAAGCGTTGTATGCCGCGCTTATGTTGTCAAAGTCTTCTTTTGTGTTTCTGTATGCCGCGCTTATGTTGTCAAAGTCTTCTTTTGTGTTTACTGTTTTTTTTTTTTTTTTTTGGTGCATTTTGAGTAAAGGCTTTCTAAAGTCCATCGTTTTTTTGTTTATTTTCTTTATCTACTATTTTTGGTTGTTGTTAGGTCAGCTGTGTGGTTTTTGTCAAAACAATTGACCAAAACAAAATTCTTGATGAACTTAATAATTACGAGGTAGCTGGATGCTTGAAAAAGGCAGACTTTAGGTTTAAAAAATCAATGTTTTGTTCCGAAGAATTGACAATCCAATTACCTAAGTCACCGAAGGTGGTTAGGAGTTTTTTGAGATTGCCGGATGTTATAGGCGGTTTATAAAAGGTCTCGGCTCAATATTCGCAGCGCTGACCGGCACTTTGAAAAAAGGGAAAAAGTTTAGCTTGACCCCTTTTGAGTCCCGCTAATGAGTATGCGCTAACGACTGCAGTATTTTTTTTTTTCAGAAAAACGACAGTGGGGGTAAAAATCCGATTGTGTTTTATTTGCAGAAACTGAACTCCTACCAAAAGAAGTATTCCATTACCGAAAAGGAGTGTTTAGCGACCGTTTTGGCAGTGAAGAGGTTTAAACCCTACGTTGAAAAGATGAAGTTTACTGACAGGAAGGACCACGCTAGCCTTAAATGGTTAATGTCCGTGAACCATGACCGAATACCGCAAGAGATTGGAAAATGTGGTCACCGACATGCTTTCGTGAATGGAATTTCAAGAAAATAAAAACAACCTCCCTGAATTCAAAATGGAAAAATCTTAAAAAAAAACAAATTTTGATAGTTCGGATAGCTCAGTTGAATGTATCTGGAAATTGTGGATCCCATAGGAAATCATAAAAATTCTGATTGAAGAGGCATATGACGTGACAACTTCAGCCCACGGGGGCCTATATAAAACTTTAAGTAGGCTGAAGCAGTTGTATGCTTGGCCAAATTTTACAACACAGGTTAAGAATTATGTTTTAAACTCCCAAGTATGCAAGGAGTCGAAACCATCAAATAAAAACTTAAGACCGACAATAGGGGAGGAGGTGCAGACTGAAATGCCATTCCAGAAACTATATATCGATTTTTTCGGAAAATATCTAAGGTCAAAAAGGGAAACGCATATATTTTCATTGTAGTGGACCATTTTAAGTAGTCCACCTTTATAAAAGCAACAAAGGAGGCAACGGCGAAAAATGTAGTGTAGTTTTTAGTCAACAAGTTTTAATAAATACGGCGTTTCAGAAACAATACATAGCTAAGGGCAGCAGTTTGTATCTGCGGCTTTTAGGGAAATGCTAGATAGTTGTAATATCAATAAACTATCAACGAAAACTATTTTCGTTTCAGGTACAGAGGAAAGAAATCTCCAGATGCAATACTCGCTGAAATTTGTTGGTGGTATAAAAACTCTTTGAAGAAGAGGAAGACGCGAAAAAGATGAAGAATGGGAAGACAAAGATGAAATTCCAGAATATCTGTTGGACGAAATTATCGACCTTTCTGATGATGATGACGATGACCAAGATATTAGAGAGAGCAGTGTTGTTGATCCACAGTCAGCCGCCTGCTAAACGGCAACTGGCCAAATCATTAATTTAATTTATTTAATTTTTACTTAAAACTTTTCATAACTAACATTTCAAAAATATATTTTTTTCCATATTTTTAAAATTTCTTTTTCAATGTTTCTTCAAAACCAACACTGAACAAAATTGGTACATAAAAAATGAGAAGTAAATTAATATTAAGCTGGAAAACGCAAGTTTTGTATTATTATTGTTTTCTTTTCAAATGAAATTTATTTAAGAAACTGAGAAGCATATTATAGATCAAACAGAAAGCAAAAAAGACTTAGTTTAGTGGAAAATATTTTCAAAAAGCATGAAAAAAAAATAATTTTTCCAACATTTTGCTTCATAAGCACCACAAAAATTTTCTAAATCAGTTTTTTAAAAAATTTTGGTTGTTACGCAGGTCTTTTGCAATAACTTGGCTTTTACAGATTGAAAAATATCAATCAGTCAACGAGTTATAGCCAAAAAACCATATAAACAATATGCTGAAAATCGGCATTTGACTGCAAAGTTCGAATGTCGATTAAAAAAAAATTCGAACTAACATAAACATTAGCCTCAATTTTCACCCCTCACTCTCAGAATCGACCTAACTTTTGCTACCCTGAATTTGTTCCACAGTGTAATTAGAATGAAGCAACATAACTTTAAGTACCGTTAAGTTAGTATATACGTAGAGTTAAGTTTATAAATAAAATCAATTATGATATGACTTTCAGCCGAACTATTGGCTTGGTTTTTGTTTAAACTTTTAGAAATTTTAGCACAATTTAAGTGCTTTGCCTTAGGCATTTTTGTAGTGCCGGCATTCTAAAAGAGCCAGCGGCGTTTTGAAACGCTGGCCATAATATTTGTTCTGTATTGTTTCTGTAATTACAACAACACTATATGGCGATCCTGCTGAATTTGGCCAAATTTCCATGCTGGGCTAGGAAGTTGAAGTGGGTCTCGACCAAGACCATAAGCTAGACGCAGTGGATATGTTAACACAACACCATACAACGCAGATAGCAACCGAATTATGAAATAGAAGTAAAAACAAACAGATTACGCAAATATACATACATATACTTATATAATTTAAAATTTATTGTAACATTTTGAATATTTTACATAAACACATTGAATTATAAACAAACACAAAAAATGTAATTAAGAAACATATACAAATAGAAAATAATGAAAAAACAAAACATTTACAATTTTGTTAACAACACACTGGAAAATTTACACTATGAAACAGAAAAACGATGAATTTAAGACAAACTTAAAAAAATAAAGAAAACACTATTTTTTATTATAATTTAAAGTTTTGTTTATTGAAATAAAGTTAAATTTACAATTAAAGTACTGAAACAAAAAAAAAACACTGATTTGAAATTAAACAAAAAAGAAATAACATATAAGTACATATTTATATTTTTATTGATGCATCACAATGTATTGATGGATATATCACATTTTTAGTAAAATTAAACATTTAAAATCAAAAATTACCAAAAAAAACATTAACAAAAGTAACACAAATATTTAACATTCTATTGAAAACCACATTTATATTTTGTTAAAAACACATGCGTAAAAGAAAAACCAATTAAAAGAAAATAAAGAGACAAACATATTTTCTAATAAAATTTACTTTTTTTATTCAATAAATAAAACAAAGAAAACACACTTAATGAACAAAAAAATTGTGTTATAGAAACTTAAAATAAAACACTTAAAATTAAAAACACATTGTAAAACAGAATATAAAGAAAAAAAGAAACACACAAACACATTTAATAATTACAGAAAACTGAAACAGATGACATATAAGAGATGTAAAAACAAAATACATAGAACTATATTTTTTAGTAATCGATAATTAACCAGTGATGCCAAGTTTACTAAAACACTTTAAAAATTTATGAATGAAATTAAACATTTTTATTTAACAATTTTATGATTAAATTAATAATCTCTATATTTGAAAATTAAAAAATTCTTTGTTATTGAAATAAAACATTATTATTTAAAAATTTAATTAACATAGTAGTTTTAATTTGAAAATTATTATTCGGCAAATGAATTTTATTAAAGAATGGAAAGATGAGTTGGAAAAGCTCAAATAAAATATAAAAAAGCAAAAATAGGGTTTATGAACAAAAATATAAAGAAGATATATTAGAAAGACTATTATATCTAGAAAAAAGCGTAGAAAATTTTTTCAAAGCTAATGAGAATAAAGAAAACAGCAACCTTGAATTAGAATTTGAAATTTTACATAAAGAATTGAATGTAATAATAGAAAACATAAATATAATAAACAAAGATAGTGATCAAGATTGGCAGGAAGGTAATTTTACGAAAATGGCTAATTTGGATATTTCAATGGTGGGTAAAAATCTACAAGTATTTAAGGGTAACTATAAATATTTAGAAGATTTCATGCACAGGCATAACTGCTGCATGAAATATTAAAAGAAGAAGATAAGGAAATATTCATTAGGTACGTCGCTAATTTCAAGCTAACGACACAAGTACGAAGCATTTTAGGCCGTGCTAATCGACCTTAAAATTTTATAAAGATTTAAAAAGTTTACTAGGAAACGCTTTCCCAAACCCAAAAACGTTACATCATGTTCTGATGTATTTGGGAACAATAAAACAAAATAACAAGACCATATCTGATTTTGAAATTAAAAATTTACCAAATGTCACACAACCAACATCATTCTATCAGTTGCTAGAAGAGTATTTTTTAAAATCGATACCTAAATTGTATCCACCGAAATCTACTGGCCCTCCGTGGAGTACGAAATTTCTCTCAGGTCTTAAAACAGGAAAAACAAAATGTTCTAGAGATATAAAGAACGTGGATCATCTGTAAATTACATGAAGTATTCTATTGCTAGATCGGAATACAATTTGGCAAATCGTTCTGCTTACAATAATTATGTGATTAAAATTAAAACAATTTAAAAAACGATCCTAAATCATTTTATTAATTTGTAAACTCTAAAAAGAGATCACTTGATTTTCCAACAAAACTGAAACTAAATAATATAGAAACCTCTGACGATATTTCAATATGCCACATGTTTGCTGACTTTTTTTGCTTCAACATACTCCTCAACAGTTTCTGACAATACTTCTGAGTATCCATACTTGATTCCCGATGCATCTTTTATAAATATTCCATTTATTCAAGAACAATCTGTTTTAAATAATCTGATGAAACTACATTTTTCATATGCTCCTGGTCCTGATGGTGTTCAAAATTGTGTTTTGAAGCAATGTACTAACCTACTGTATATTCCCCTATCGGTTCTATATAATAAATCACTTAAGTTGGCATATTTCCCAAATTATTGGAAAAAATCCTTTATAATTCCATTACTTAAAGCTGGTAGTAAATACGTGATTTCAAATTGCAGAGGGATTGCAAAATTAAGCTCTATTCCAAAACTATTTGAAAAACTCATAACTGATGCTTTGTCTCACCAAGTATCTACAATCCTAGCTCCTGAACAATATGGTTTCCGTAAATCCCGCTCAACTGTTACCAATCTTCTTGAACTTACAACGATTGTTAATGAAGCTTTTTTAAACAAAATGCAAACTGATGCTATTTATACGTATTTTAGTAAAGCAATTGACAGGGTTAACCATGACCTTCTATTGTTCAATCTTGATCGTATGGGTCTTAGTAATACGCTAATGAAATGGATATATTCCTAGTTAAGTGGCCGAAAACAGTGTAAAAAATTTCGTAATTTTCAGTCAAAATCGATTAATGTTTTATCTGGTGTGCCTCATGGAAGTTATTTGGGTCCACTCTTATTTACACTATTTATTAATGATCTGCCTTCAGCTATTAAGTTCTGTAAATGCCTGATGTATGCAAATGACGTTAAAAAACTTTATTCATCCAACAATAATGAGAAACAATCACGTTTGCAGCTGGATATTAATAATTTCACAGCATGGTGTAATATAAACTTAATGGAACTTAATATATAAAAATGTAAATATATGGTGTTTTCAAGATCTTTTCCTATTAATGGCCAGTTTTTGATGAACAACGATCGATTGGAAATGATGGAAACATTTAATGATCTCGGGGTTTTATTTGACAAGCGCCTGGATTTTCGTAAACATATATCACTCATAATTAACAAGGCATTTGGTGTGCTTGGTTTTATCAAGCGTTGGGCGAAAGAGTTTTCTGATCTTTACACAACAAAGCAACTTTTTACTACATTAGTAAGATCAATTTTGGAATATGGTTCTGTAGTTTGGGATCCTTTTTACACTGTTCATTCAAATTCAATTGAGTCTGATCAAAAACAATTTCGAATATTTTGCGTTCGTGGACTGGGATGGGATCCAAATATACAATTACCTTCTTATATAAGCCGTCTCGCTCTTAGTAAGCTTCCTACGCTTAAAAGCCGAAGAAGTATGCTTAATATAACTTTTTTGTTCAACTTGATAAATGGAAATATATATTCCGAATTTATCCTTAGCAGAATCAATATTAATACCTCACAGCGCTGTTCATGGTATTTTCAGTTCCTAATTGTAAAGTATTATCGTACAAATTATGCCAATTATGATCCTTTTCGTCGGCTGTGTATAGAATTTAATCAACTGTATAACATTATTGATTTTCAGAAAAGTTTAGATTTGATTAAAAGGGATATAATACTTTATCTGAATAACATGAGAAAATATTTAGCTTGCCATTTTCAATTCTAAATTGTTTAAACATAATATAATATAATACTTTATCTGAATAATATGTAATAAATATTTAGCTTGCATTTTTTAATTTTAAATTATTTATAAACATGTTTGATCGAATTTATATATGTATGTTTAGAAATGTTCTGTATGTTACTTTTATAGTCTGTAAGGAAAAATTTCCATAGACTAATAAATAAATAAATAAATAAATAAATAAATTTGAGAAAAAATAGATAAATAAAAAAAAAATACAGATTTTCAGGCATGTCACAGAACAAAATCGAAATCGATTTGATTCCGTATTGCCAAATCGATCGATTTCGTTTTAGCTTCTTCAGAAATTTGTCGTTTTCATTAAATCGAAAAAAAATGAAAAAGTTATTTTTGTGTATTAAATATGGCATCGTTTGTTTTGCTTGGCCATTTTGCTGTCAGCGTTGTATTTTGTTAGAAAAAACAAATATTCAATTCAATTTTATTTACATCTTTATCATTTTACATATCAATATAATTATAATTTACATTATAAAGAGTTCAAGATTTCCTTTTTCTACTTAATAATTAGTTAGTATTTATAAACATTTTAAGCATATATACATATTAAAATAATTATGGAGGAAAAAATTACAAAAACCTATTTGATACTTTTTTTTTTTATATAAAAACTACTTATCCTACGAACTAACTACGATGATGCTAACTCATTAAGATGAGTATTATCAGAGTTTAGACATCTGATATTAAAATTTTGGGTAAGTCTTTCAATCTTAACTTTAACTAGTTCTACATTTGCAAGCGCATGAAGGCGCTCTGTAGAGAAGAACCATGGCAAGTTGTATATTAACTTTAATAACTTATTTTGCGAAACTTGCAATTTTTGTATATGACACTTAGCACTGGTAGACCAAACTGGAGCTGCGTAAAATATTACAGCATGAAAAATAGCCTTTAATATTAATTTTTTATTATCAATGCTAAGCCTTGAATTCCGATTTATAAAAGAATAAAGGATACGGGTATGCAATTTAACTTTGTTAACTATGTATGAAATATGGTTTTTGAACTTCATTTTAGGATCGAGTACAACACCTAAATATTTAACCTCATTTTTCCATGAAATTGAATTATTATTAATGTTAATATTTTGTTGTGGTAAAAAACATGATTTACGTTTTCTAGTGAAATATATACATTGTGTTTTATCATAGTTGAGCATTATTTTCCATTTATTAAAATAACGTTGTAATTCAGCTAAAGCATTTTGGAGATGTGTTATAACATCAGAAGACAGAGTTTCTGAGCAAAGTATCGCAGTGTCATCAGCAAATATAGACATAGTGCAATGATCTAATTGTGGAAAGTCAGATGTATACAAGTTGTATAAAATAGGTGATAAACAAGAACCTTGAGGGCACCCTGCAGTGATAGGAAAAATTTCAGAACAAGTAGAACCAATGTGAACTTTATATGTTCGACAGGATAAAAAACTATAGATTATTTTAGTCAGCTGAACAGGAAAGTTATAATTTAGCATTTTAAAAATTAGGCCCTTATGCCATACTGAATCAAAAGCGGCCTTGACATCCAGTAGTACCATTCCAGTCGATTTTTGGTCTCTGAAGTTTTTATTAACTAAGTCCCTTATTCGGATCAGTGGATGTGAGGTATTATGCTCTCTACGAAAGCCAAACTGTTGAGGAGGAAAGATATTGTTGATTTCAATAAATTCTAGCAATTTATATTTGATAACCTTTTCAAGAATTTTGCCCACCGATGACAGTAGGCTGATAGGTCGATAAGAAAGGGGATTACTAGAATCCTTACCAGGCTTTTTAACTGGAATAATTTTAGATTCTTTAAATTCTAAAGGAAAATAACATAATTTTAAGCAGGAATTTATAAAAACTGTTAAAAATGTAATGCCTTTTCGAGGGAGAGCTTTTAGACATCTATTATTAATACCATCAATTCCAGGTGATTTTTTATTTTTCAAAGATTTAATAATGGCCGAAATTTCGGAACCATTTGTTTGCATATCAGTTGTGCTGTTTACATGTGACCTGAATGATGCAACAGCATCGTTGACTAGAGCTTCTGAAATAGGGTCACCAAGATTTTCTGAAATCGAATTATTTGAAGCAAAAGTTTGAGCCAAGATTTTGCATTTCTCTTGGTTGGTGGTAAATCGAGAGTTATTAATTTTTAGTATTGGAATATTTTTAGATTTTTTTTTCAAAATTTTGGTTAAGTTCCAAAAAGGAGGAGAGCCTTTGTCTAACCCAGACAATAAATAATTCCAAGATATGTTTTTAAATTTCTCAATTTCTTCGTGAATTAAAATATTAAATATCTTCATTTGGTGCAGATCATTTAGGTTTCTATAACGTTGCCAGTTTCGTCTATAACTGTTCCTCTCTTGGATTATCTCTTTTAAGAATTGTGGTAGGGGTCTGTTAATATAAGAGGGGTATTTCTTGGGTACACTGCATTCTATTGCATTTTGTATAACATTTTTAAAATTTGTTATCAAACTTTCAATATGTTCATTACATCTTATATTGTTTATATCAGGAATATTGAGATTTCTATTAATATGTCTGGCGTAAATAATCCAGTTGGCATTATTGAAGTCATAGTTAAAAGTTGTTGTGGTATTGTAGGAGCTAGTCAATGAGATTTTAACGGGTAGATGATCGGAGCTTAGGTCGTTTAATACTATTGCAGGAGACAGTATATGTGACAAATTTGTTAAGAATAGATCCAAGGTGGAGCCTTGCCTATTTGCACTTGCTGGTATATATGTGTGTTCGCATGGGTATATAATATCGATATTATTAGAGTCTAATTTTTCGTTCAAAATATTGCCCCAACAGTTTGCTCTGACGCAGCCCCAAGATTGGTGCCTACAATTAAAGTCACCTCCTAATAAGTATCTATTGTTACAAGTAAGTTTTTGAATATCAGAAGCAAAGAGACGTTTTCTTATACCATCTTCTCCGGCTAAACCACCTGGGAAATAGCATGAAAATATATTAATACTATAATTGTTAGTAAATAATTTAATACCAATATTTTCAATAACATTAGTATTTATAATAGGAAGAAGTTGATGAGGTATGTTCTTTTTAATAATAAGTGCTACACCACCCCCTCTAGATGTTATCCTATCGTTTCTGTATACATAAAAGTCGTTATGTCTTATAGATATATTCGAATTTAACCCAGTTTCAGTAAGTAAACAAATGTGTATACCGTTGGTTACTAAAAATTGGAAGAGTTCTATGCTTTTTCTACGGATGCCTCTTGCATTCCACGTTACTATACTAATATCATTGTAAATCATTATGTTAAGAATTTAACTGCAAGGTTTGTAATAACCTCAAACTGGTCTGCTTTATTCTTACAACTTCTAAGGTTAGTAATTAGTTCTAATGTTAAATTTTTTATTTCCTGGGGGGTAAATAATTCATTATAGTTTCCTTGGATACCGCGGGTAATTCCACTATTGGTATATTCTGTCTGGGTTTGCCAAATTCCAGTGTGAACAGGAACATTTTGACGAAGTGTGTTTGGAAAGTTGCTGTTGTAGTTTCTTGTAGGGATGCGTGCAGCATTATCATGTGTATGACGCCTTGGGGTTGGTTGTGTACGTTGCCGAACATTTATATAATTTACCTTACTCGGGCACTGATCGGAGGTGGACTTATGTGGACCATTGCAGTTTGCACACTTAACAGTTGTTTCGGTGCAGTCAGATGTTTTATGTTGGCCGGCACAATTTGCACAAAATGTTTTAACTTTACAACGACTTGAACCATGGCCAAACATTTGGCAGTTGTAGCATTGTGTAATCTTCGACTTTTTTGCATTTTGGAATTCCCACCTCACCTTTATATAATCAATTACTGCATAATTTTGTCTTAATTCCTTCATAGAAATTGTTTGTCGTTGAAAGTAGACTACATATATGACATATTCTGAGTTGTATAAATTGTTTTTAACAACAATTTTAACATCTAAACATTTTAGACCCATTTCAGTCAGTCTCTTCTTTACAATCATTGGATCTTGTTTATCAAGACCGAATATAAGAGCTTTATATGGTTTTTCATGTTTGGTTGCGTAGGTGAAAAACTCATATTTATTTAACAGTAGATTGGAAACTGTATCAAAATCTGTTTTGGTCTTGAGGAACAATTTAAGGCCAATTGAGATTTTTCTAATTGCATAATCGACGATTTTACTAAGCTTGCATAGCTCATGGACTTCTTCGATTTTACATTTTAAAATTGTAATTGGTGGTACATGGATTTTTACGTTTTTTTCCACTATTATTTCGTCATCATCTAATGTGTCATCATCAATTGTTTGCAGAGGGGAGAAATAGTTACTTGAATGTAATGCACTAGGTACATCATTGTAATTTGTTTTTTTTCTTTTGCTCATTCTTTTAACGCTATTTGCGTTCACATTGTCACTAACTAGTGTACGTTTAATTTTGTTTTTTTGTTTTTTTTTTTTTTAACTATGTTATTATTGTTATTGTTTTTCGTTGTTTTTATTTTTTATTTTTAAATTTTAAAGAATTGCATTAATGTAACACTAATGTAACACAGTAGTAATGCGAGTATTAAAGAACACGTCTGTTGACAACAAGAACTTGATCTCAACTGAAAAAACAAATATTTTGCACTAAACAAAAAGTGGTTTGTATGAAATAAAAAGGTGGCAATAATAAGTTTACGACGTTTTGTATTTTTCGTCATCTAAAAATCATTTTCTTTTGAATTGGTAATAAAATTTATTTTAAAGATTGAAATGTCTATATTTTGCTAAAATAAATAAACCAATAGTTTTTTTTATTAATTTTAAGTTGTTCTGGATAGTTTTTTGGTATCTATGCTACTTAAAATATCAATTCCACTTAAGAAATTAAAAGTGGTTTCATATCGATAACATTTGTCGGTTTACGTTTTCTGAAGAAGCCAAATACGGTTTCAATTCCACTTTCGATCGGAATTTGTTTCCGTGACATGCCTGTTTAAATACGTTTATTGCAGGACAGATATTGGTAGCAGTATGGAGAATTTGTTCGTTTCTTTTGGGGCCCTTTTTTTAAAAAATTGAGGAATTTGTTCATCGTGAAGTTATCGCCCAATTTTTCGGGGAATAAGTTAATCTTTTTCTGGGAATTTGCTCATTGGGGACTAAGTACTCAATGCCTGCTTACCATTACAACTAACTATGTTTATGCATGGATGATTTTAAGTGTATGATGTACAAAAGTTATGAATTTAATTATTCTAGAGCTTTGGGATATGCAACATTTCTGCTTTTTCCTCCTGGTACATACACGAAAAGATTGTGCTGGCTCCCAACTCTGGAGCATGCAACATATAATTGTTGATGAGAAAAACAGGGAGATTCTAAGTTGATACCTTCTACCGTAACACATTGTCCTCTTATGTACGTTATGTTAGGAACAACTTTTTGTACCATCTCTTGCAATGAAAAACCAACTTACAAAAGTCTTCTGGTGGGGATATTACAGTCGTTTCAAGAGTTTCACATTCCCTGGAGTTAGGTTGCCTTAGCTGCTGAATTTCCAGAAGCACTGGAATAGATTCAGGCATTTCAGCTTCAAGGCGTTATTGGGGTTGCTCAGGTGTTTCAGCATTTCTCGACTCAGATTGTCTGACTCGTTGAAACTCGATACTAATTTGGGTCTATTCAGGTTCTCTAGAGTTCTGTTTTGTTTAAGCCTATTTGCATTTGAGGTAGTACGGCCTATATGCTAAGCTTTCATGTGCAAGGCACAATTGCAAATAGTTATTTTTCCACGTTTACAACTCATTTATATAGTGAAAAAGATGAAATGGAAATATTTGTAATAGGTTGCTTTCCAATGTAGCCAAAAGGCAAGATGGAAATAAATGTAATGTTTTGTTTTCCATTGTAGTTAAAAATTCGAGATGCAAATATTTATAATCGGAGTAATCCTGCAGCGGTAGTCAACCTGTATCTGTTCACCAATGAAATAAATCTGCACTAATTTTGGGGTGTTGCAACTCATATAGTAAAACAGATAAGACGGGAAAATTTGTAATAGGTCGATTTAAAATCTTTACTTCATAATGGTGTAAACTCAAAAGTAGTAAGTAAAGAGATTTAAGCACAAAATTTTTGGGAATTCCATTGAAAAATAAAAATATGTTAACAAACACTAAAAGTGTATATAGAAAATAAAAACAAGTGGCCGTGGCCGATAAAAGTATATGACGACCTTACGTGGGATTTGAGAATAATGCGCAGTAAATTTAGATTAGAAGCATATGGTGACCTTCCCTGTGGTACAGAGATCTTGTGTACCAAATTTCAGAGAAAACCGTTATCAAATAAAAATTTGTATAGCGAACAAATAAAAAAAAAGCAGAAAATGAATTGTATATTAAAAGTGGGAGTAAAAGTAGGCGCGGTCGACAAAAAGTATATGGGGACCTTAGCTGGATTACAGGGATCGTGTGTAATTTCAGAGAATTGTTATTATTTAGGTAATTATTGCACATAAAATAAAATTGCACACAAAATTTATCATAAGACTTTTCACTGAGCTGTGTTCCGCGAGCGAGTTGCGTGCGTGTCCGCACGTTTGGCACAACGCGACGCGTATCAAGCCGCTTCTGCACGTTTGGCTGCCACACCATTGGTGCCGCGCAGTTGTTGTCAACTGATTGTAATTTCCAAATTATATTTTTCAGATCATTCCGATATTTTAGCTAAACTCTGTTCAGCGAGCACGTCGCGCCGCGTCGCGTCCGCGAGCCGCTTCCGCGCGTTTGGCAGCCACACCCGTGTTGCCGCGAAGTTGTCGTCAACTTATTTTAATCGGCAAAAAATATTTTTCAGATCATTCCAATATTTTAGCTAAGCTGTGTTCCGCCCACCGAAATGATGCTATTGAAAAGAACACAGATATTAAATAAATTTTTTGTAGGACAGATATTGAGAGCAGTATGGGGAATTTGTTCATTTCTTTCGGGGACACTTTTTTAAAATTTGGGGAATTTTTCATCGTGAAGTTATTCCCCAATTTTTTTGGGGAATAAGTTAATTTTTTTGGGAATTTATTCATTGTGGACTAAGTACTCAGCGCCTGAGTTAAGTCGACGGAATCCATCGATCTCCAAAACCCTCAACCTACAATAAGAATTAATTATCAACAATAGAATAAATGCCACATTAATAAACTTGTTAACTAGAACAAAGTGTAATAAACTTTTGTATCGAAGTTTGTTTATTCATCAAGTATTTCGATTCATTTATTAAAAATAATAATAATGTCAAATTAACAAAAATTCAGTTGTAAACGAAAACAAAGTGTTAATAAACTTTCGTTGAAACTTGATACCTTTGTTTTCGTCATTCACTTCCTACAAATACAATGTTGTCTTTTACGACCAACCACTTAAACGTTCTGTAGAAAACAAGTGGACTAAGCATATTTTTATGTATTGAATGTATTGAGTAATTATAAGTTTTTAGATTAAGAATATTTTTGTATTAAAAAGAAACATAGAACAATAAAGAAAGACAGTTTATATTGAAAACTCGAATAGATGTGTCATAGACTCATTTAACTGGCGCAGTCGGCAAACAAATCCAAAAGATATTCTGAAGAATATCACTATTTGGTCGCGACGCAATAAATAAATAAAAAAAAATATATTCCGAAGAATATTAGTTTTTACTAAAGAATATCCTTTTTCGTGAAAAAAAAAGAAGGAATAGTCACCCAAAACTTTATGATATTCCAAAGAATATCAATTTGTGAAGAAAAAGAAAAGAAAAAATAAAAAAAATATATTCCAAAGAATTTGATTTTGAAAAACAATTTTTGTGAAAAACATTTCGTTACGTGAACTGTGGAAAAATGCCTAAAGACACAGAAAGAATCGAAGCAACACAGTACAAACCATACTTTAACATACTACAAACCGACGAAATATTCAACACAATGGCATCAACATCAGCAGCAACAGCTACAACATCAACACCAACTTCGGCTCCAACACCTACAACAGTGCCAACTGAAACACCATCATTGGGTCCGATTCCGATTTCTATCCTTTTGAAGGAAGTGGATAGAGTAAATGTCTTCACCGGGAGAGACCGAGACTACGATGTATCATCATTCATCAAGGAGGTTGAAATCTTCCTACGAATTTTTCAAGGTGGTGAGATGGAAGAATACATATATCAACGCTGCATACTAAAAAAAATACAGGGAGAAGCAGCCAACATAATTCGCGGATTAACTGATAAATCATGGCAGAACGTGAAGAATGAGTTACTAAAGGCGTTTGGCATCAAAGAAAGCTACACCCAACTGTATCACAGAGCATTATCAACTAAAAACAATGATGTAAGTCAATTATACAATAACTTAAAAATAATTTTAGATAAGCTAAATAAAAAATATGAACAAGATTCATGTAAACCTTTAGAATTTAACCCAAGTATAAACGAATCAATGATTTTTCGGGCTTTTGCAAATAATATAACTCCGCATTTGGCAAGTATTATATATAGCCGAAATATTAATTCTATTCGCGAAGCGTATCACTGTCTGCAAGAATGCGACATGATCAGGGAAAATAATCGACATTTTAAAAATAATATTAAATATACTAACCAAAATCATAACCAAAGTTATTTAGAACCTCACCAAAGGCAGAATTTTAGACAACAAAATTTTGGACCGAATAGACAGAATTTTTCAGACCAACGAACACAAGGTCATCAAACACAGAATTTTCCAAATTCCAATAGACAAACACAGGGCTTTGCTAATCAGCAAAGACAACATTCTAACGTTATTCGGAATTCGCAGCAATTTCGACAATCTAATCAATCACGACAATATTCTGGTCAACATCGAAATAATGTTGAACCAATGGAAATAGATCATATTGAGCAGAATGAAATTGTTCCAAATGAGGAAGCAAATTTTCGTTCAGCCGAGAGGAAAACGGTTTACCGATAGTACAATTAACTATTGGTAATTCCAAGATAAGATGTTTGACTGATACCGGATCAACCACATCAATATTGAATTGTAATGCACTTCCTAGTTATAAGCGTATAAAATTGAAAGAACCATTGAGTTTCTCAACTTTGGCAAGCAAAGTTATTATAGGTGAAGAAATTGTCACGGAAATCCCAGAGGAATTTTCCAACGATAATCTTATGGCATGGAAATTATTGAAGTTAACTAATAATAGATTTGGTGGGATAATTGGAAATAATATAAGTAGTGTGATGAAGAGAGTTCTGGAAACAAGAGCAGGGAGCAAAAATGTTATACTAATTTTGTATGGGAAAACTAACAGCAACGATAAGAAAATCAACCCTGTTTTGTTAAAAGTTCTGTTAAGTTCTGTTGTAGTTTTGATTGATATGTATGTGTGAATGTGTGTTTGAAACAGTTGATATGTTCTGTTGTTAAAAGTTCTGTTGTGGTTTTGATTAATTTGTATGTGTGAATGTGTGTTTGAAACAGTTGGTATGTACCTATAAGTTTTTTGAAATTGTGTGTATGTAATCAGATTCAGCGACGGTGTGAAAATAGTTTATGAAAACATTAAATTAAGTTGTTTGAATACAAAAGCTTGCTGTTAACCTTACTCAGCTAAGTTGATATAAAATTTAATGGTTTAAAAAACAAATCAAAACAATACTATTTATATGTATTTTATTTATTAATTTTTTTTTTTTGGAGAATTTTATAATGTAATAAAACATAAATCTCATATTTAAGTATATATAATATTATTGAAGTTCATCTTTATTGATCCAAGAATTATGTTGATTGGAAAATCCCAACCATTTAACGTACATCTGTTGTCCCATAGTTTTAATAACTTTTTCAATCAAATATGTATTTGGATAATGTGTCTTCAATAGTTCATTTTCATAGAATCCGCCAACAATCGGATTCTTTTGATAGTCTTCTAATAAATAAGTAATGGGGTTTGTGTTCTGTAAAGTACGAATTTTAAAAATTTCAGTTGTCCAGTTTGGAGTGTATCCTTTTGCAAAAATATGTTTATATTTGCTAATTCGAACGTGATCTCCAACTTTTAGTTTACCAAATTTATATATTTTGGGATGATTATAGGCTTGTTTTAATATAGAACTTTCATTTTCTATGTTAACAGAATTTGGCTTCATTCCAATTGTTCTATGTTTTTTATTATTATATTGATTAATTAAATCCTTGCATATATGTATCCATTGATAATTTCCTTGTAGACTAAACTTTTTCCACATCATTCCTTTTAGAGTTCTATTAAATCGTTCTACAATAGACGCTTTCATGATACTATATGTAGAATAGTGGTTGATATTATGTTTTTTCATCAGGTTTTGAAATATTTTATTATAGAACTCTTTACCATTATCAGTTTGCAAGTTTTTTGGAAATCTCTTTAGTGAAAAAATAGATTTCATAGCATTGGTAATATCTTCACTACCTTTAGATTTTACGGGAACAGCCCAAGCAAACTTTGAAAATGTATCTATAACTGTTAAAATAAATCTATAACCTTTGTTATATTTTGAATAAACACCCATTTCAACAAGATCTGCTTGCCAAAGATCGTCAATTCCCTTGTGTACCACTCGACGTCGAATGAAATTTCTGCGTGCTTGTTTATGAAGCTCCTGAACCACTTCTTGTCGCTCCATTTCTAACATCTTTCTTAGATTACATCAATTTAAATGCTGTTGATGTAGGATTTAAATGAAAACGATTTATATTTCAATGTTTAAATGTTTTGTAATGAGCTTAAGACGTTCTTCAACTGAATCAATTTTATAATTAAATAATGATCTCATTTCTTTTAGTGATTGATCGAGATTATTTTGTAAGATACTTTGATTATGTATTAATTTACTTAAACTTGTTTCTAAATTCCCGAATTTTTCTGTACACAACACGTTTTGTTGTTGTATTATTTCGTTAAAACGATTCTCCGTTTCCTTAATTCTCTCCATACAAATTGTATCCAGTTGTTTCTTTATTTCACTAAAATAACTTTTCATATAAATTTTGTTCACAGCATCGTTTTCCAAAACAGGATTAGCAATATTTTTTATTCTCCGCAAGTTAAAGTTGAAATTACGATCACTATCCAAATGAATCTTGAAATGCGGGTTTTGATATCTTGAAGATTGTTCAATATAATGTCCGAACTTATCGATAGGCATTTTATGTGTATGAATTGTTAAATATTTTTAAGCCTATTTATATAATAATCTTTGCTTCTCTCAATTCCTCAATAATTGATACAATTTCATTATTATGATTTGAGTGACCAGCTGTTGTGGATGAAATCAATAGACGTAATCTATCAACCAATTCGTTAGGATCATCCCAATAAGCATAATTGACCTTTTTTCTATTCAACTTCATTAAACCTTTTCCCTTATGAATTGTCTGTTGTTTAAATAGGTTTTTAATAATCGTTGTATATTTAATTGAACGATTTCCTTTAATTTGACCATTAATGCTGTTATTTCGTTTATAAGCATTAGTCATCTCCAATATTTGTTTATAATTATTTAAATCTGTGTTATTATAACTGATTGGTTTCTTATAAACTAGCAATTCATATAAACCTGATGTAAAGGGCCATTTTGAATTACCTACAGTAATATTGGTTGAATTGAAAGTGATGGGTTCACTACCCAGTCTCCAGATTTGATTTTTATCCTTACGTGGTCCATAGGTTTTATCATATATATCTAAATTAACTTTTGATAAATTATATTGAATACTTTGATCGGGATGTATTGCAATAGTGTCATCATCATCATCATCATCATCATTATCATTATTATCAACACCATCATCATAGTGATCAACATCATTTTCACCATCAAATGATTTAAACGTATTTGAACTTTTCTCGATTTTCTTGTTATCAAAGCTTGAAGAAAACGTATTATAATCAAGCTTACTCTTTTTATATGGTGTGCTGAAGCCAACTTTGTTATTCTCAAGATCATGTTTAAAAGAGTTATCCAAATAATTTTCATGTTTTATAATATTATTATTAGTTGATTGAGCTATTTCTTTTAATGGTTTTGATATTGGTTTAAATGTCTTTTCTAACATCTCATCATTTGCGATTTCCCCAAGTAAAATATTTTTATATTTCTTTTTTTAAATATTTCGAGTTTTAATAAGATCATTAACAAGATTTGTATTCATATTGATAGATGGAAATAGAAACAAACCAAACAGATCAGATTAGCAGTTAGCGATTTATTAGATAGTAGCAGATTATAGTTGAGAAGTTATTAGTTTAATAATTGATTGTATACTGATTTTAAAATATCTATAATATTTCTTTTATAGATTTATAAATACATCGAAACCTTTTCTATATCGACCATTATTCATGGGATCATCTTTGTTAATAACTAGAAAACCATATTTTTCTTTCCAACACTCGGCACATAACTTATAAAATGTTTTTAAAGTCATATCAGAACCAACATGATTATTGAAAATATGTTTAATATTCATTGCGTCCTGTTTAAACATTATAATCATATTTGCATTATCGCGAATCAAGTGTTTTGGTATACGTGTATAAGTTTGACATAAATAAAAACTATCAATGCCTTTATGACGACCCATACAAAAGTAAGAACGTACATGATTTTGTTTCTCACAAGCTATATCATCGAATATAAATATTGAATTCGGTTTAACTTCGTCTGGGGATAGAACATCATCATTATTGGAAAATGATGAAAAATTTATCATCTTGAGAGGTTTAATTAAATTTTCTAAGTACTTATATTTCGGTTGTTGTGTTGATTTTGAATATAAGTAAATATTTTTAAATTTCAATCCATGGGGACTTTCGATAAGACTGATCATCACATTTGTTTTTCCACAATTTGATGGACCCACAATAAGAGCTCGAATAGAATTCGGTAGTAATGAACTATGACGAATTTTATTTGATGAATCGAACTTTGATTCAATATTCTTTACATTAATGCTTTTCTGTTGTTTAAAAAAACGCATTCTGAAGTATAATGATAACATAATATATAAACCAGGCTCTTTTATTTGTTTTCAATCAATTTAATTTCAATCTTTAATCGATAAAGTACCAATTGATATGACTATCATTTATAAAAAGATATTCAGTCGTCATCCATCCTTCATTGGTAAAGGGTTTCTGAATAAAATAATTAATAAACTTCCTATTGAACTTCATTTACCCGGTTATCAATTTTGCGGACCTGGTACAAAATTAAAGAAACGTTTAGATAGAGGTGATCAAGGAATCAATCCGTTGGATACCGCTTGCAGACAGCACGATATAGCATACTCAAACAATAAAGATTTAGAGAAAAGACATATTGCTGATAGAATCTTAGCTGAAAAGGCTTGGCAAAGGGTTAAAGCAAGTGATAGTAGTTTGGGTGAAAAATCAAACGCTTGGTTTGTTACTACTGCAATGAAAGCAAAAACAAAATTCGGAATGGGTAACGTTATTAGTAAAACTAAAAGATCGTCTCCAGTAAATGAACATCAACTATTTAGACATGCATTGAAAAGTGCAAGAAAGAATATAAAGAAAACTGAAAACT
Source organism: Cordilura impudica (assembly GCA_963682025.1). NCBI lineage: Eukaryota > Metazoa > Arthropoda > Insecta > Diptera > Scathophagidae > Cordilura > Cordilura impudica. The sequence continues at coordinate 148,539,648 of OY821520.1, read as the reverse complement.
TGAAAGATGCTATAAAGATTTCACGAAAAGTTGTAAACAATATTTTCAAGGGGAAAAAAAAATCATTAATAAAAACACCTCGAATAATACCGCTACCAAAATCTGGAGGTTTTCTTCCACTTGCACCTATATTTGCTGCACTAGGCGCACTTGGCGGTTTAGCTGGTGGTGTATCTGGTATTGCAAAAACAATCAATGTAGTTAAAAATGGAAAGCAGCAGTTGACTGAAGCAAAACGACACAATAGCACAATGGAAGCCATCGCGATGGGAAAAGGCATGTTCCTAAAACCATATAAAAAAGGTTTTGGATTATATTTAAAACCTTATCAACAGAATTTTTAATGACGCTACCTAAAAGAGCCCTTTCTGATGTAGACTTGAGAAAATATGCAAAACATATTCCAAATTTTAGAGGGGTGTTTATGTGCAACACTCTTCCAAGTACACCATTTAAAAAAGAATGTGGAATACTCAATCTGGATACTTCAAAGGGACCTGGCACACATTGGGTAGCGTACTGGAAAAACAACAATCAAATTGAATATTCTGATAGCTTTGGTAACTTGCAACCACCGAAACATTTAATAAAATATTTAGGAAAAAACATTAGTTATAATTATGATAGATATCAAAATTTTAATACAATAAACTGTGGTCATTTATGTTTAAAATTTTTGTTTTCGAAACTAACCTAATAAGAAGAAATTATAATTGCTTTAATAAAATACAACGATTAAGAATTAAAAAGATCTTGTTTCATTTATAAATAAAAATATTTTTTGTCATTTATTAAAAATTTCAAGAGAAATGTTACAATTAAATAATTTTTCTAATTTCGCTTGTTAGAGGTGAGTATTCAATTAAGCGATCATGAATAACTAAACAGTATGCTGATGTATTATCTGGAATGGGTTTGTTTGCTTCAGTATCAAATTCAATTCGTACATCAATAGGTCCAATTTTAACAGTCTCATTTTGATGTGAAACATCAACAACAATAAGCGGTGCATAAGACTTGTATTCATCAACATCTAGCAATGGTTCAGGTTCTCGCATGTAAAAGCTTTGTTGAAATTTTGCATACATATTATATAGAACAGAATATTGACCCATTTCGAAATGATTATTTAAATCATCATATGGATATGACTCTGAGTTTAGATATACTTTTAAATTAGATATATTACAATGGTCAAAATTATTTTCTTGTTCTTTACTTTTCTCTTTTTGTAAACCAATTATAAGAAATCGTGGTCTTTCGTTTTGTGGAGAAAGCTTTACATTCCATAAAACCTTTGTACTCTTTGGTAACACAGGATTTACATGACAGTCCCAACTTCGAAACGCTATTGGTATAGAATGTTTGCTGTTGATTATCTTAAACATTTCCAATTTTGCAAAGTCCGATAGTTGAATGTGCGGCATTTTCCTTGTTATATCCAGAATTGTTAATTTCAACTTATCAGTTGTATTTGTACAATAATATGATCTCTCATCGGATGTAGAACGTTGAAGGATGAGCTCATGTTTTGAATTTAATAGTATTTTGTTATAATCTTCAGCAAAACCCATCAACATTTTCAGAGGTATACAACAACTAAAATGACTTTTTTCCAAAGCAAAAGTTTCTTCAGGACACCAACCAGCGTTTTTTAATGTATCACTTTCAGCCTTATTAAACGATACAAAATTTTTCATGGTAGATGAAATTCCAAGTTTGCGTGTACGATCAACTTCAAAACCATTAATTTCATAACGAATTTCATCAAACAAATATGAAGCAAAGTTGTTTTTAAATTTCACATCTATAGCTGGAACCTCTTTGGTTGCTTCCTTCTTTACTATAAAACCATGAATGTAAATCATACTCTCACTTGGTAAGACGAAGAGATCTTGATTTTGAATTGGTATACGAATCTCATCATTGTTGTTGAATGATTTTAGATATGGAGAGTAACTATGATATTCCCTTTTTACGATACTCTCATCATACATAGGTTTTTGAAGAACATTTAGTATTTCATTCATGATTGAAGAATAAATCCCAATGATTTTAAGTATTCTGTATTAGATGATGACAACGGTTTTTTATTTTTTATACTTTCTCGAATGTGAGTTGACGAAGAATTGAACGGAAATCCTCTTTGCATTACGTTTTTATTGAAAATGATCATTATTCTGGTTTGAAGTGGAGTCTAAGAGTGATTTTTTCTCCTCTAAAATTTATAAGTTCACCGTCTTGATTTAAGATTCTAATCGTTATGTTGCTTATTTGTCGACAGTTGACTGGTAAATAAATGACATTTCGAGGTTTTTCGTTTATTTTATATCCTGGAGGAACATCAAGAGGAAATTCATGAATAGTATGATCTGAGGTATTATTAATAAATGATCCGGTTGTTAAGTTGTTTTCAATGCGTATTGTGTTAACATTAGTAATATGTGTAGGTAAATCAGATTCAAAATATTCAGTTGAATTTACTTCTAATTTTCTTTTGCTAAACCCAAGCAACTTTCCTATACTGTTTGGTTGTGAAAAATCTATATCCATAGATGAGGTTATTTCAGTTTTAAGGGTGTTATTGTTAGCTTCAATTGTTAGGTTAATTGATTTATCGATATCTCTTAAGCATGAGTTTAAGTGAAAATCAATATCCTCAAGTTCGTATGAGCCCACTGGAACAGTAATAGTATAATTTCCTATATGAAACAAATTGTTGTAAACATCTACATTGGGTATGGAATTGAATACTACAAAATCAATAAGTCCACAGACATAATTTGTAGGCAGTTCAATTGGAGGAAAATATTCTCCAACCAAAGTTGAAGTGTTTCCGGTTAAAGAGATTGTTATTGACATTACAAGTATTCAGAATGAACTGATGATTGATGTTTATTTTAATCGATTTAAGTGTTAAATAATAATATTAAAAAAATGCTTTTTTTTTACAATTTTATGTTTTCTTTATTAATATTTGATTTAATAAACTTTCTTAAGAGTATTACATTTTTTTCAGCACATATACAATATTTCCTATGATAACAACAAACATTTATAGATTTATCATTTTGATATAACGTTTTCAAATTTGGACAATTTAGATCATCTAGGTTACAAAAATTAATTTCATCTTTAAAAATATTTTGAATCCACTTAATTTTTTCTAATCCTTTAACATAATAAATAAAATTGTTATCTTTAAGATGTTTAATATAATATTCCATAATATTTGTTAAGGTTGAATCGCCATCTTTCCATTTTAAGCCATGATGATGATTATAAAGCCAATTAATTGAATCTTTTTCTTTTGTTGTCAGCAATGAATATTGAAAAGGTGGTTTAATAATAAATGTTTGAATTTGTGAGTCGTCAATTAAAATACTCAGTTCTTTTACGATGAATTTATTGTTGAGATAAAAACCTTGTACGTCTACAACTAATATTCTCTCCTCAGACATTGTTTAATACTAATCAAGTCACAACGGAGACTGTAGAACTGTTGATAAAGTATGTGTTTTTAAATTATTATAAAAATTCATTATATATAATGCTTGATTCCAACTTTTATCGATAAGGGAACATTTACAGGTATCAGGTCCACAAGTTGTTTCATCGTTGGACCACACACAATTGGTATAATGATATCCAAATTTTGATTTACTTTTCTTATAAAATGCATATTCATCGAATTGAGCTTTTAATTTTTTCAAAATAATCTCATATTCATACCACAAAAGCGTTTCTTCCTTCATGAAGTCATGTAAAATTTTAGAATAAAACTCGTTATTCATTCTTTTTCTTATTTTATTTATATATTTTTTTTTATTTTTTTTTATTTGTGTTAAATAAAACCTCCTAACACATCAACATCAAAGTTTATATTAACTAGTAGTAAATGTATTTCATCATATCAGCTAATTTATATTATTTCCATATCCAAATCATGACCACCACCGTCACTACCTCCCTTCTTAACTTTACTATCATTAACCATTTTTTGAAGGAGGGGAGGTTTTTGTTGATTTTTATTCAATGAGTGGATACCAATCTTATCATTATATAGTTTATTTGTACCTCTGAAAACTTTAGCCTCTATTTCACTATAAACACAGGATGGTTTGTATGAGTATACATTTATATCTTTAAAACCACCTTCATAGACTGTTCCAACTAGTGATATCATACCACCGATAACCTCAATTTTTATATGTTGATTGTGACTAAATTGAAATATTGGAATATTTGCTGGCATATCTTGTCCTCTATTAAGAGAAAAAATTTGAGTTCTTGTCCCTCCTTCTGCGGTTAGGAACACCTGCATTATAATATCCAAAACTATTGCATTTATTATTTGAAAAGTTTTCCACTGTGCATGACAAGTGCAATATTTTATATATATATATATATATATATATACAATACAATAAGATTAAAACACCAGCTGTCTATATATATTACATACATACATACATACATACGTATACTTTTTTAATATTTATGCTTAACCGCAATTGATAAGAAGTTATTACAATATCTAAAAACACCTTATAGTATCAATTATTGAATATAAATAATCAGTTCGAAAATTCGTTTTACGGTGAAAAGTTGAAAGCAAAATAATGAGAGCAAGTTTAAGAAAATTGTTTCAAAATCCTAATATTATATACTTACCTTTAAAGGATATGGAAGAGAGTACTGCATATGAAATCAACAAGATAGAACGAGTAGATACAAAATATGGTGAAAGTATAAGATGTCTTGTAAATAAAGAATATCATATTTATTTACCTAAACGATTTCTGATTATTACTAAAAATTAGATGGATTATCTAAACACAACTCCATACATTTTAAAAAAAGTTAAAGAAGTGAATGGGTTATATACTCTAATCATTAAAAAGAAGAAGAAATATGCATTCTATAACAACTTGCATGACAGTACTGATGAAGATGACGATGATGATCATTATAATGAAGTAGAAAACACATTTTAAATAGAAACTTTTTAAAATTAAAATATATTATCAGTAAAAATCCCTACAAGAACTAAAATTTCTCACGCATTTGATGACCTAGAAACTTTATACAAAACGAAAAACCGCAACAGAAACTTTTTAAAATTAAAACATATACTTATCAGTAAAAACTTTGTAAGCACTAAAATTTCTCATGCATTTGATGAACTAGAAACTAAATAAAAATGAAAAAACCGCAACGATAACTTCTTAAAATTAAAAAACATATATAACGATAAGAAAAAAAAAAAAAAAAACACCGCAAAAAAATTTCTCACACATTTTAGGAATTTTTCATGTTTATAAACAAAAACAATAAAAAGATTGCAAAGCTATAAAATTACATCTCTTAATTTTGTATAAAAACTATGTCTAATTTTCTTTAATTGTTATTCAAGTCAAGTAAATCCAAAGAAATGGAAGCACGTTTAAAACAAATTTTTAAAAAATGTCAAAACAAAACCATTCTCTCCGTAAAGGATATGGTTTTTAACCATAAGTACAAAATTTCGAAACTAGAGCGTGTACAGACACGCTTTGGAAGTAAAATTCGCTGTTTGGTGGAAAACAGCAACTACATATACCTACCCGGTATATTTAACGACACCCTCGATGATGACTGCATTGCCGAATTTGACAAGAATACCTACTATCTTATAAAAAATAGAAAAGGAAGCAGTGATGTATATTACGAACTTAATATACAGGCAGCAACAACAGGTAATTTTAGGTAAATAGTTTTTATTTATTATAAAAATCTAAATATTAATTATTATCGTTTTAGCACAAGGTACACCAAAATAATTTGATTGTTAAATGCCATTGACGATGACAACAAAACAGAAGCCGAAATTATTTGTTAAATTATTATTTATGTTATTTATTAAAATTAAAAATTAAATATTATTCGAAATTATTTGTTTAATCGAATATTATTAAAATTAAATATTATTGATATATAGCATTTTTAATACATAAAACTTAAAAATTAATAAAAATAAAAAAAAATTTTTTAAGTAAAAAAATTAAAAAACTAAATATTTGTTATTATTTTTTGTTAGATCGTAAAAACTTGCACTTGAATTATATTCATCGGGCTTGAGATTATATAACAAAACTATATGAATGAAACCAATAAACAAATCTCAAACATCAGCGCACCCATAATAGAGGTGATTGATAAAGCTGTATGTTGTACAGACAAGAACAATATTATTTTATTATGCTAATAATAGTATAGTATGAAATATGTGATTAAAAAACGTTTGTTATTTTTTTTTTTTTTATCATTATCTCTGAACTTGACCACAACAATTTTAATAAAGTTTAGTTTAGTAAGAATACAAAATGTATATAAGAACCTTTGTTAATGAGTTTTAATGAAACAATTGAATTTCGTCATTCTGCGAAAACATATCGCTCACAAAAATAAAAAGCATTTTTTAAAAGCTGATTTAAAAGTGATATAAAACTAATAAAAAAGTATTCTTAAAAACACAAAATTATAATTTTTATATAATTTAATTTGATTATACTTATATAAAAAAAGTGGAAACGGTATTTGAGTAAATTTAAAAACTATTGAAATTGCGATTTTAAATACACACACACACACACACACACACACACATATATATCTATATATATATATATATATATATATATATATAAACATCTACACTAAATCCAGGTATGTTATAGAGAGTAACAGCAAATCTATAGTTTATGTTTATTTCAACTTCAATTTCAAATACTTTCAGAACGTTACTTTCATTTCTGTTGTTGCATTATGTTTATCTGCGAGATATGTGGAACGTCTTTCGTATCCAAATTTAATTTTAAGAGGCATTTAAATAATAAACATATGAAATCAAAAACAACTAAAACAAAATTAAATTTAAAAAATGAAAAAATTGTTAAAATAGAAAGTATTGAAGAAACTCCATCATGTAGCTATACACGATGTGAAACTTGTGAATTAAATATAAGAAAAGGTTCTTGGTCTCATCATTTGAGAACTAATGAACATAAAAAAAAAAATAATCGTTTGTTTATGAACAACGATATATATATAAGCAAAAATTTATTTAATAAGCGTATCCAAACTTTTGTATACGAAAATAAAAAGGAAGATGAGCTTTCAGCAAACATTTTATTTTCGAATGCAAAAGAAAGCATTGTAAATATTTTAAAAAATATGTTATTAGAACATATAAATATAAAATTCAATATAGAACTTTTTGCAGAGTATATAAAATTCTCAAAAGCTAATAAGAATGAAAATGATGATGATGATAGTGCTCTAATTAGTATGAAATCTTTTCAAACGAAAATGGTAATAGTTCAATTAGAACAAGATCTATCAGACGTGTACGATAGTCATAATATAGAAATAGTTACCAAAATGGATGAATTTCAAGAGCGAGATAGTGGTTGGGCTCTAGTCTCTATAAATAGAATTGAGATAAACGTAAACAAGTATTGTCCAATAAAAGGATCTAAATATTTAGAACTACCACTATTTATCAGAAATATAAAAGCATGCATCAACATTAGAAATAATGATAATTATTGCTTTAAATGGGCTCTGATAGCTGCATTAGAAAACAAACATTTAAATCCAAAGCATTCACATTTTAGTAATGTTATCACACAAAGCTTAATAACACTAACAAATGGAATAACAATTGATTTCACCACCTTAACCTTTCCTCTATCTGTTGGTGATATTAAGATATTTGAAAAAAATAATTTAAATATAAGTGTGAATGTTTTTGGATGTGATGTGATAAAAAAAGAAATCGTTGGACCATATTATAAGACAGTTGATGAAAAAATTAATCATATCAATCTACTATACATTCAAGACGATAGAAACGATGAATCACATTATGTTTGGATAAGAAACATAAGTAGTTTATTGAGCACACAGGTGTCAAAACACAATGGTGCTAAATATTTTTGTAATTTTTGTTTACAATATTCAAGTAGTGAACTCTTGCTGTTAAAACATAAGCAAGAATGCAATAAAATTGTCACCAAAATGCCTACGGGTGTTGATAATGATAATATATTGCAGTTCAAAAATTATAAAAATCAATTAGATGTACCATTTGTTATCTATGCGGATTTTGAATGTATATTAAGTAAAATTAACAACAAAAATTCTAATAATGTTACCAGCATTCAAAAACATATACCTATAGCTTACAGCTACTACATAAAATCATCTTTTGATTCTAAACTGAATAAGTTTAGAACGTATACGGGTAACGACGTTGTTAAAGATTTTGTTCAAAATTTGATAGATGATGCACGTTTTTTGTGTGAAAACTTTCTAATGAAAGTAGTAGCAATGAATTCTCTGTTACCCCATCAACTTGAAAAACATTATAATACTAGTGTGTGTCATATATGTAAAAAATTTTTAGATGATGATGATAGATGTGCTGATCATTGTCATTTAACTGGTCAATATCGCGGTCCAGCTCATTCGAAATGTAATATTAATTATCAATTACCTAACTATATCCCAATAATTTTTCATAACTTTTCTGGTTATGATTGTCATTTGTTTGTAAAGGTATTAGCAGATTATCCGGGTGATATAAATGTTATACCCCTTAATAAAGAATTGTATATATCTGTTACGAAAAGAATTCAAATTACTGATAAATATAGTTTAGAATTACGTTTTCTCGATTCTTTTAAATTTATGTCATCAAGTTTAGATAGTTTATCTAATTATTTACATAATGATGACTTTAAAATATTAAAATCGATATTTCCAAATCATTTAGAATTTAATCTTTTGAAAAGAAAAGGTATATTTCCTTATGAGTATATCGATTCAGCTGAGAAATTAAACGAAAATTTCTTACCTTCTCGCGAACAGTTTTTCTCTACATTAAATAATAAAGAATGTACTATTGATGATTACGAACATGCGTTAAGTGTTTGGTCTACATTTAACTGTCAATCTCTAAATGAGTATATGCTTTTATATCTAAAAACAGATGTACTTCTTTTGACCGATGTATTTGAAAATTTTCGTTCTGTTTGTAAATCAATATATCATCTTGATCCATGTCATTACTATACGACACCTGGTTTGTCGTGGGATGCCATGTTAAAAATAACGAAAATTGAATTGGAATTGTTCACCGATATAAATATGTATAATTTCATTAAAAAAGGAATTAGAGGTGGTATTGTTCAATGCTCAAAACGTCGAACAGTTGCAAATCATAAATATATGAAAACATATGATTGTTCTAAACCCACACAATATCTTATGTATTTAGATGCAAACAATTTATATGGTTGGGCAATGTCTGAATCTTTACCAGAAAGTAAATTTGAATGGATTGAAGATATAGATAGCTTTGATATTTCGAAAGTAACCGACAACTCTGATTTTGGTTACATTTTAGAAGTTGATTTAGACTATCCTCAAGAACTTCATGATAGTCACAATGATTTACCCTTTTTTGCTGAACTTAAAAGTCCACCAATAGCACATCATAATATCAAGAAACTAATTCCCGATTTAACTAACAAAAAATCATATATAATTCACTATCGAAATCTTCAGCAGTGTATTAGAAATGGTTTAAAATTAGTTAAAATTCACAGAATATTAAGATTTAAACAATCAACTTGGTTGAAACAGTATATCGATTTAAATACCTTTCATCGAACCAATGCCAAAAAGGAATTTGAGGAAAATTTGTTTAAACTTTTAAATAATGCAGTATACGGAAAAACGATGGAAAACGTTGAAAAACGTAAAAATGTGAAAATCGTTAATGCTTGGGAGAGTGAACATAATCGTTTGGGTGCACGAGCTCTTATAGCAAAACCTAATTTCCATAGTTCAAAAGATTTTACCGATAATATGATTGCAATTCAAATGAGTATGGATAGGATAACGTTTAATAATCCTATATATTTAGGGTTTTCGGTTCTAGAACTATCTAAATATAAAATGTATGATTTTCACTATCAGTATATGCAACCAAAATTTAATGGAAATTTAACATTAAATTATATGGATACTGACTCGTTAATTTACACAATAAGAACAGACGATTTCTATAATTATATTTACAATGATCTTCATCTAAACTTTGATACATCAGACTATTCAATTAATAATGTTTTCAATTTCCCCTTGCAAAACAAAAAGGTGCTGGGAATGATGAAAGATGAGAATAATGGCCATGTAATGTTAGAATTTATTGGGCTTCGATCAAAAGTGTATTCAATAGCTGTTGTTGATAAAGAAGAAACCAAAAAAGCTAAAGGTGTAAAAAACTCTGCTTTGAAAAAACCAACTATTAATGATTATCGTAACTGTCTGATAGATAAAACTATATATTATGATAAAATGTATGTATTTAAATCTATTCTACATGAAATTTATACGCAACAAATATCAAAAGTTGTATTAAGTTATGATGATAATAAACGTTATATAAGAGAAGATGGTATTAATACCTACGCTTGGGGACATTTCAAAATAAACAATAATTGAAACTTTAATAAAGTCTAAATCATACAATAAAACTGTGTTTTCTTTTACAAAAACAATATTTAAGATCACGTTCGAATTAGCAAATATAAACATATTTTTGCAAAAGGATACACTCCAAACTGGACAACTGAAATTTTTAAAATTCGTACTTTACAGAACACAAACCCCATTACTTATTTATTAGAAGACTATCAAAAGAATCCGATTGTTGGCGGATTCTATGAAAATGAACTATTGAAGACACATTATCCAAATACATATTTGATTGAAAAAGTTATTAAAACTATGGGACAACAGATGTACGTTAAATGGTTGGGATTTTCCAATCAACATAATTCTTGGATCAATAAAGATGAACTTCAATAATATTATATATACTTAAATATGAGATTTATGTTTTATTACATTATAAAATTCTCCAAAAAAAAAAAATTAATAAATAAAATACATATAAATAGTATTGTTTTGATTTGTTTTTTAAACCATTAAATTTTATATCAACTTAGCTGAGTAAGGTTAACAGCAAGCTTTTGTATTCAAACAACTTAATTTAATGTTTTCATAAACTATTTTCACACCGTCGCTGAATCTGATTACATACACACAATTTCAAAAAACTTATAGGTACATACCAACTGTTTCAAACACACATTCACACATACAAATTAATCAAAACCACAACAGAACTTTTAACAACAGAACATATCAACTGTTTCAAACACACATTCACACATACATATCAATCAAAACTACAACAGAACTTAACAGAACTTTTAACAAAACAGGGTTGATTTTCTTATCGTTGCTGTTAGTTCTCCCATACAAAATTAGTATAACATTTTTGCTCCCTGCTCTTGTTTCCAGAACTCTCTTCATCACACTACTAATATATTAAAACCTTTGGGGGCAAAAATTTGTTTGGAAGAACGGTATATCCAAATTAGTGATAGGAAAATTTTTTTTATAAACACATTTCCTTACAATTGCAACGAGATTCATGCATTGGAATGTTTAGAATTCGATAGGGAGAACGTTAAAAAACTTTTCCGAGTCGACATGAATTCCGAAGAGGAAAAGCTTCTTGGTGATCTTATAGGTAAAAATAGTGACTTGTTGTTTCATGAGGGTGATTCACTTACTCATACTCATGAGATAAGACATTCCATAATTACTACTACAGATAAACCTGTATACTCTAAGATATACAGATATCCCAAAATCCATGAAGAGGAAATCAACAGGCAGATCCGAGAGATGTTGCAACATAAAATAATTGTTGAAAGTAACTCCGCCTATAATTCTCCTATTTGGGTTGTTCCAAAGAAAATGGATCAATCGGGCAGGAAGAAGTGGCGCATTGTTGTTGATTACAGGAAATTGAACGAGATAACGGTGGCTGACAAATTTCCAATACCCAATATAGAAAATATATTGGATAAATTGGGAAAATCTACTTATTTTACAACATTGGATTTAGCCAAGGGGTTTCACCAAATTCTCATGAATGCAGACGATAGAAAGAAAACAGCCTTCTCGACTCCCTTGGGACATTTTGAGTACAACAGGATGCCCTTTGGATTGAAGAATGCTCCGGCAACTTTTCAACGTCTTATGAACTCTGTACTTAGGGAATATATAAATAGAATTTGCGTTGTTTACTTAAATGACATTTTAATTTTTAGTACATCGTTAACGGAACATGTACAAAGCATCAAAAAAATTTTTCGAAAATTACGAGAGCATAATCTGAAGATACAGCTCGACAAATGCGTTTTTTTGGCGAAGGAAACTGAATACCTTGGTCACATTCTGAATGAGGAAGGTCTAAGACCTAACCCGAATAAAATTGATGCTATTCAGAAGCTGAAGCTTCCTGAAACAACTAAACAGATAAAGTCTTTCTTAGGAGTTACGGGGTATTACCGGAAATTTATTAAAGATTATGCAAAGGTTGCACAAGGATTGATTAAATACCTAAAGAAGAGTATGAAGATTAATCTCAGGGATCCCAATTATCAGGATTCTTTTGAGAAATTGAAGAAGTTGATCGTTAATCCACCGATACTTAGGTATCCAGACTACTCGAAAAATTTTAAATTGACTACAGGTGCAAGTAATTATGCTATAGGTGCCGTATTATCTCAGGAGAATCATCCAATTGCCTAGGCAAGTAGAACATTGGATGACCATGAGAGGCACTATGCGACTGTGGAAAAAGAATTGTTGGCTATTGTATGGGCAGTAAGATACCACTAAATATTATTACAGTCCCAAAGTCATTGATTCTACCAATTAAAAACAAAGAAGGTTTTGAATTGTATGTAGGAGTACAGCAGATTGTTGTTATCAATGATACAGTTTATAATTACAGTAATGAACATAATATTTCAAAATTTGAAAAAATCAAATTTATGTATTTTTAGCAATAAGAAAAAATGTTGCAAAGTTATAAATAATAAGGAAGAAATTGTGGAAATTGAACAGGGAATAGTGCTTCTGAAAAATGTAAATGATGCAAGGGTAGAAAGTAACTGCGACAGCAGAAAGTTGGTTTTGAATGGAAATCAACTTCTTACATTTAATGATTGCAAAATAAAAATTGATGGTAGTATTTATGAAAATAAACAAAAAGAATACAAAACTAGTTTTGCATTATCGCTAAATTTAAATTTGAATAATACGGAAGCAACTATCTCCTTGGATCAAATAGCTATAAGTGAGGTGGAAAACATAAGGGCCATAGAGGAATTGAAGTATCATAAAACAATGCATTTCGGTTCAATAATTGGGAATTATCTTCTCACTATTTGTATTGCAGTTGTATGTTTGGCTTTTATAATCATAATTTATAAGAAATACGAAAAATCTCTTGGGAAAATCCAGGAGAATTTTCAATCTAATGAGGGAGGAGTTAAGTCGACGGAATCCATCGATCTCCAAAACCTTCAACCTACAATAAGAATTAATTATCAACAATAGAATAAATGCCACATTAATAAACTTGTTAACTAGAACAAAGTGTAATAAACTTTTGTATCGAAGTTTGTTTATTCATCAAGTATTTCGATTCATTTATTAAAAATAATAATAATGTCAAATTAACAAAATTTCAGTTGTAAACGAAAACAAAGTGTTAAAACTTTCGTTGAAACTTGATACCTTTGTTTTCGTCATTCACTTCCTACAAATACAATGTTGTCTTTTACGACCAACCACTTAAACGTTCTGTAGAAAACAAGTGGACTAAGCATATTTTTATGTATTGAATGTATTGAGTAATTATAAGTTTTTAGATTAAGAATATTTTTGTATTAAAAAGAAACATAGAACAATAAAGAAAGACAGTTCATATTGAAAACTCGAATAGATGTGTCATAGACTCATTTAACTCCTGCTTACCAGTACAACTTACTATGTTTATGCATGGTGTATTTTGGGTGTATGATGTCTAAAAGTTACGAATTTTAGTTATTCTAGAGCTGTGTGATATACAACATTTCTGGATTTTTCTTCTGGTGCATATACGAAAATATTATACTCTGGAGCAGGCGGCATAAAATTGTCTATGATTAAACTAATCGTTTGAGGAGTTTCAGATTCCCTGGATTCAGCTGGTCTTAGCCGCTGGATTTATAGATGCACTTGAGTAGATTCAGACATTTCTCGTTCTCTTAACAAAGCTTGCTGTGCTGAGTTCCGCGAGCGCGTCAAAATGATGCTATTGCAAAGACTTCAGATTTTAAATGCATGTATTGCAGGACAGATATTGATATCAGTAAGCAAATTTTCACTTAAATAAATATTTAACAAAATTCATTTAATAAAAATATGAAAAAATTTAAGAACGAATTTGGGGAGTAAGTGAATTTTTTTTCGTTTTAAAAAAAATGTGGAATTTGTTCATTTCTTTTGGGGACCTTGTAGTGTAATTTATACAGCATAAATGTGAAGGTAGAGTACTGTCAAATTGTCATAATATTATATTGTAGATCCCAGCTCTGTCCTTATAAATCAAGAATGTCGTTATTACCATATAAGGTAACAAAAATAATTTATAGTTGACATGCAAATCACTCATACTATCCCGTTAATTCAATAATTGAGTAATTATGAAAAAAGAAGAGGAAAAAATAAACTTGACTTACAGAGACCTTTCTTTCTGTTTTTAGATTTCAAGACGTAGAATCATATAGCAAGTAAAGTGAATTAAGTGTTAACGTAAAAATACATATTTAAAGATTTTTATATTGTGTGGTCTGAAAGGAAGCTTTCGCGATAAATCTTTACTTCTTGGACATATATAGGCTCCATGCGAAGATCAAGTATTGAAAGAAGGAAATATATATATGTTCATAATCTTCACCGAGGTAAGGAGTGTAAATGATAAAAAAAAAATGTTTCCATAAATATATTTAAACTGTGATAGGAAACTCGGTGCTAGTGACGTACTCAAATTGAGGCTTGCTTGGTGTACAAGCCATACCGCTATATCCATTGAAAGTGCCTAAATACTTAAACGGAGAGATGAAAGAGTCTTTGAACGTGCTCCTTTAAGGTAACTTTTGTACATGCTTCATAATTACCAAGGGAAGATGTTAGTCAGTAGATGATTATGTAACATGGATCTTAACAAATAGACTAATTTTTATACCCTATACCACTATGTGGTTTGGGTATAATGACTTTGTGCTGCTGTTTGTAACAACCAAAAATATTTGACCTACACCCATCTTTAATTATACCGATCGAATCAGAATCACTATCTGATTCGATTTAACGATGTCCGTCCGTCCGTCCGTCCGTCCGTCCGTCCGTCTGTGTGTCCATTTAAAGTTTGTAATCAAACTGCAGCTTTGGTATATAAGCTTCTATCGGCCATGGGATGAACGCTATTGAAATTGGTGAGAATCGGTCCATGTTCAGACCTAGCCCCCATACAAATGACCGCTATGAAATCAACATATATTGCCATAAGATCCAAATTATCATACCAATCTTAGTCAAATTGGGTTTGTATGTACATATTACATCCATTAATTAGTAGTCCAAAAATGATCCCTATTGGACAACTCTTAGTCATAGGCCCCACATAGAGCTGCTTCCCGATCTTCACTTAAATCTATCAAAAAACAAAAATATTGCACTGATTCTTCTCAAATTTTGTTTGTATATATTTTTGCAAAATACAAGAGACTTTACCAAACATGGTCAGGATCGGTCCATTTTTGGGCCTAGTCCCCATATAGATATAGCATCCGATATGAACTTTTTCATCTCTGCAGCCGAAAAAATTAATAAAAATCCCACTCAAATTTGGTTTATGCTTATTTTCTATATCCAGTTAGTTGGGTCTATGAGTTAGGGTCTCTAAACGCATGGTATGGGGTATCGTATAGTCGGTCTAGACCGACTATAATTTTCTTACTTGTTTTTATATATAAATTGTATTAGCAAGTTTTCAATTGTCTACGAAATTTATAATTATTTTGTTTAGGAAGCTTAAATGGAAACAAAAAAACTTATTCAAATTTTATCAAGTGAGGTAGTAGTGCATTAACGAATACAGTACTCTAGAATACCATACTACTACATATTTAGTAAAAAAAAAAACAAAAAGGAAAGGAAGAAATAACTGTTGAGCCTCAATTGGTTTAGAAATCTTAGAAAAATGAAAATGTGAAAATTTCAAATAATTAAACGTAAAGTTAGATCTAATCCTCATGTAAATTATATTAGAATAAAAAAAAAAAGAAAAAAAAGGGAAAAGGAAAACCCTAATATATTGTTTATTATTGTATATTATTTGTGGAATTAATAATAAAGACAAATTTTATAACGTATGGAATTTACTGAAATGAATCTATAAAATTGTATCTTAATTTTGGGCTGATGGGAACATACTTGTTCCACTGTACATAAGTAAGACCGACTAACAGACTACAAAAAAAAAAAAACTGAAATGTTCTCTTCTGTAGATAATGAATTAGGCTCCAAACAAAACGGGAAAAACAAAAAAACAAAAAATTGGTATTTTTACAACAAAATAAACAATGGGAAATCATCCACATAACTAACGCAGATCACTGAGTTTGCCTGGCAAATAATAAGAGAACGCGTGGATGGTTGTCTTAGTTTATGTTCTCTTTAAAAGATACTGAACTACATTTAAGTAGGTTGTCACCTACATACATGCACGCTACAACCTTTTTTAAATTTGGGGAATTTGTTCATCGTGAAGTTTTTCCCGCGTTTACCAAATTTCAGAGAAATCCGTTGAAAAATACAAATTTTTATAGCGAACAAATGTACCATAAAACAGAAAATGATTTTTATAAAAAAAGTGGGCGTGAAGGTAGCCGTGGCCAGAAAGATATATAATCTGACCTTCGCTGGAGTACAGAGATCACGTGTACCAAATTTCAGAGACAGGCATTGAAAAACAAAAGTTTGTATAGCAGTCAAACAAAGAAGCAAATAAAAGCAAAAAAATAAATTTATATACATAAAAGTAGGCGCAAAATCAGGCTTGGACGGTAGGAAGCATATGGCGACCTTTCCTGGAGTGCAGAGATCGTCTGTACCAAATTTCAGAGAAATGCGTTTAAAAATAAAAATTTGTGTAGCGGTCAAACAAACAAACAAACAAACAGACAGAAAATGAATTATATATATATAGAATTATCTAAAAAAGAATTTTTAACGAAAATTATTTCCTTTGATATTAAAAAATAAACATTGTGAAAAAGTATCATTAAAATCATTTCAATAACAGAATAAAGTAACATTTAACTTAAGTGAGAAAGAAAAATAAACTTATTTTAGAGCGAAAATAGTTCATAGTAAAAATTTGTATTCATTGCAATGTCTATGATAAACGAAATTTTTTGTTTTGTTGTCCGAACTGGTGGCATACAATTGACTATGCGAGAAGCATGGATTTTCAAGGTTAATGCAAGGTCACTATATAAATAGAGGATGTGTAAAACGTGATTTTGTGACAAGAAAACTGACAACGCAAGAGTGGACGAGATGGGTACCAACAAAGGAGAGAGAATTGTAACATATAAAAATGTCACTGGAAGCAAATTATGTGACATGCATTGTTTGTTTTTGCATGATCCGGGGCGCAGTGGAAACGAGGTATATGTACTACTTCTGTGTGGTAGAAAAAAAAACAATTTCCAAGGCTCACCAAAACCAAATTGATTGCATTCCCTGTATAAAAAATATGTTAAACTATACTTAATTCATTACTTTGTACGCAAAACTGATTTTTCTTTATATAAAGTAATTTTTGTTTATAAAATAAACCTATTTCCATACAAAAACATACAAGCATTAGAAAATTACAAGGTAGGATTATGAAGTTTTTTTCAAGGTAGGAGTACGGTTAAATTTGTATTAACAATTTTTATATAATGCACTACTTACTCTTCCATTCGGCACCAATGTTTAATTTTTTTAAGCTTCGCACTAAATTGCATCAGTAATTAAAATGATGACATAGTTGCAAAAATTTTCGGCAGTACTGTCAGTTTTTTGCATAAAAAACTTTTGAGGTAAATCAGTGCTGCCAAGTGATACCTTTTTGAACGTTTTACTTTTATTATGCTGCAGTGATGCATAACTTCTGCATATACGAACGTACCCAGTATTTCCACTGATTGCAGATTTATGATTTGGATTAACATGGTTTCGTGTTTTCTTACATTTGTCTTTCACCACTCGATACTTTTTGATGTGTAAACATCTATACGCGCAGGAGGGTAAATTTCTATTTCACAATACAATCACAAAAACAGCGTAACTCATATTGGTGTGAGCTGAAGGAGATAACGCTGTGTGACTTATGATTGTATTGGTGAAAAAATTATGATATGTTTTTTTCTAAACATTTTCCAATTGTTTTTCAAAAAACATCAATTGTATTTCAGAAACCATCAATATGATTTCAGAAAACATAATTTGAATTTCAGAAAACATCAATATAATGTCAGAAAACATCATTTGAGTTTCAGAAAACATCAATTGAATTTCAGAAAGCATCAATAGAATTTTGAGAAAACATTACTTGTATTTCAGAAGCCATCAATATAATTTCAGAAAACATCATTTGAGTTTCAGAAAACATAAATAGAATTTCAGAAAACATCAATATAATTTCAGAAAACATCATTTGAATTTCAGAAAACATCATTTGAATTTCAGAAAACATAAATAGAATTTCAGAAAACATCATTCGAGTTTCAGAAAACATCAATTGAATTTCAGAAAGCATCAATAGAATTTCAGAAAACATCAATATAATTTTGGAAAACATCATTCGAGTTTCAGAAAACATCAATTGAATTTCAGAAAACATAAATAAAATTTCAGAAAACATCAATAGAATTTCAGAAAACATCAATTGTATTTCAGAAAACATCAATTGTATTTCAGAAAACATCATTTGAATTTCAGAAAATGTAAATAGAATTTCAGAAAACATCAATATAATTTCAGAAAACATCATTCGAGTTTCAGAAAACATCAATTGAATTTCAGAAAGCATCAATAGAATTTCAGAAAACATCAATTGTATTTCAGAAACCATCAATATAATTTCAGAAAACATCATTTGAATTTAAGAAAACATAAATAGAATTTCAGAAAACATCGATTGTATTTCAGAAAACATCATTCGAGTTTCAGAAAATATCAATTGAATTTCAGAAAACATCAATAGAATTTCAGGAAACATCAATATAATTTCAGAAAACATCATTCGAGTTTCAGAAAACATCAATTGAATTTCAGAAAACATCAATAGAATTTCAGAAAACATCAATTGTATTTAAGAAAACATCAATTGTATTTCAGAAAACATCATTTGAATTTCAGAAAATATAAATAGAATTTCAGAAAACATCAATAGAATTTCAGAAAACATCAATTGTATTTCAGAAAACATCAATTGTATTTCAGAAAACATTAATTGAATTTCGGAAAACATAAATAGAATTTCAGATAACATCAATATAATTTCAGAAAACATCATTCGAGTTTCAGAAAAATTAATTGTATTTCAGAAAATATAAATAGAATTTCAGAAATCATCAATTGTATTTCAGAAAACATCATTCGAGTTTCAGAAAACATCATTTGAATTTCAGAAAACATAAATAGAATTTCAGAAAACATCAATATAATTTCAGAAAACATCATTCGAGTTTCAGAAAACATCATTTGAATTTCAGAAAATATAAATAGAATTTCAGAAAACATCAATAGAATTTCAGAAAACATCAATTGTATTTCAGAAAACATCAATTGTATTTCAGAAAACATCATTTGAATTTCAGAAAACATAAATAGAATTTCAGAAAACATCAATTGTATTTCAGAAAACATCAATTGTATTTCAGAAAACATCATTTGAATTTCAGAAGATATAAATAGAATTTCAGAAAATATCAATAGAATTTCAGAAAACATCAATTGTATTTCAGAAAACATCAATTGTATTTCAGAAAACATCAATTGTATTTCAGAAAACATTAACTGGATTTCAGAAAACATAAATAGAATTTCAGAAAACATCAATATAATTTCAGAAAACATCATTCGAGTTTCAGAAAACATCATTTGAATTTCAGAAAACATCATTTGAATTTCAGAAAATATAAATAGAATTTCAGCAAACATCAATAGAATTTCAGAAAAATTAATTGTATTTCAGAAAATATAAATAGAATTTCAGAAAACATCAATAGAATTTCAGAAAACATCAATTGTATTTCAGAAAACATCAATTGTATTTCAGAAAACATTAATTGAATTTCGGAAAACATAAATAAAATTTCAGAAAACATCAATATAATTTCAGAAAACATCATTCGAGCTTCAGAAAATATCAATTGAATTTCAGAAAACATCAATAGAATTTCAGAAAAATTAATTGTATTTCAGAAAATATAAATAGAATTTCAGAAAACATCAATTGCATTTCAGAAAACATCATTCGAGTTTCAGAAAACATCATTTGAATTTCAGAAAACATAAATAGAATTTCAGAAAACATCAATATAATTTCAGAAAACATCATTCGAGTTTCAGAAAACATCAATTGAATTTCAGAAAACATCAATAGAATTTCAGAAAACATCAATTGTATTTCAGAAAACATCAATTGTTTTTCAGAAAACATCATTTGAATTTCAGAAAATATAAATAGAATTTCAGAAAACATCAATAGAATTTCAGAAAACATCAATTGTATTTCAGAAAACATCAATTGTATTTCAGAAAGCATCATTTGAATTTCAGAAAACATAAATAGAATTTCAGAAAACATCAATTGTATTTCAGAAACCATCAAAATAATTTCAGAAAACATCATTTGAATTTCAGAAAACATAAATAGAATTTCAGAAAACATCAACATAATTTCAGAAAACATCATTCGAGTTTCAGAAAACATCTATTGAATTTCAGAAAACATCAATAGAATTTCAGAAAACATCAATTGTATTTCAGAAAACATAAATTGTATTTCAGAAAACATCATTTGAATTTCAGAAAACATAAATAGAATTTCAGAAAACATCAATATAATTTCAGAAAACATCATTCGAGTTTCAGAAAACATCATTTGAATTTCAGAAAACATAAATAGAATTTCAGAAAACATCAACATAATTTCAGAAAACATCATTCGAGTTTCAGAAAACATCTATTGAATTTCAGAAAACATCAATTGTATTTCAGAAAACATCAATTGTATTTCAGAAAACATTAACTGGATTTCAGAAAACATAAATAGAATTTCAGAAAACATCAACATAATTTCAGAAAACATCATTCGAGTTTCAGAAAACATCAATTGTATTTCAGAAAACATCAATTGTATTTCAGAAAACATCAATTGTATTTCAGAAAACATTAACTGGATTTCAGAAAACATAAATAGAATTTCAGAAAACATCAATATAATTTCAGAAAACATCATTCGAGTTTCAGAAAACATCATTTGAATTTCAGAAAACATCATTTGAATTTCAGAAAATATAAATAGAATTTCAGAAAACATCAATAGAATTTCAGAAAAATTAATTGTATTTCAGAAAATATAAATAGAATTTCAGAAAACATCAATAGAATTTCAGAAAACATCAATTGTATTTCAGAAAACATCAATTGTATTTCAGAAAACATTAATTGAATTTCGGAAAACATAAATAAAATTTCAGAAAACATCAATATAATTTCAGAAAACATCATTCGAGTTTCAGAAAATATCAATTGAATTTCAGAAAACATCAATAGAATTTCAGAAAAATTAATTGTATTTCAGAAAATATAAATAGAATTTCAGAAAACATCAATTGCATTTCAGAAAACATCATTCGAGTTTCAGAAAACATCATTTGAATTTCAGAAAACATAAATAGAATTTCAGAAAACATCAATATAATTTCAGAAAACATCATTCGAGTTTCAGAAAACATCAATTGAATTTCAGAAAACATCAATAGAATTTCAGAAAACATCAATTGTATTTCAGAAAACATCAATTGTATTTCAGAAAACATCATTTGAATTTCAGAAAATATAAATAGAATTTCAGAAAACATCAATAGAATTTCAGAAAACATCAATTGTATTTCAGAAAACATCAATTGTATTTCAGAAAGCATCATTTGAATTTCAGAAAACATAAATAGAATTTCAGAAAACATCAATTGTATTTCAGAAACCATCAAAATAATTTCAGAAAACATCATTTGAATTTCAGAAAACATAAATAGAATTTCAGAAAACATCAACATAATTTCAGAAAACATCATTCGAGTTTCAGAAAAAATCTATTGAATTTCAGAAAACATCAATAGAATTTCAGAAAACATCAATTGTACTTCAGAAAACATAAATTGTATTTCAGAAAACATCATTTG
Source organism: Cordilura impudica (assembly GCA_963682025.1). Classification (NCBI taxonomy): domain Eukaryota; kingdom Metazoa; phylum Arthropoda; class Insecta; order Diptera; family Scathophagidae; genus Cordilura; species Cordilura impudica. The sequence continues at coordinate 148,517,161 of OY821520.1, read as the reverse complement.
AATTTCAGAAAACATAAATAGAATTTCAGAAAACATCAATATAATTTCAGAAAACATCATTCGAGTTTCAGAAAACATCATTTGAATTTCAGAAAACATAAATAGAATTTCAGAAAACATCAACATAATTTCAGAAAACATCATTCGAGTTTCAGAAAACATCTATTGAATTTCAGAAAACATCAATAGAATTTCAGAAAACATCAATTGTATTTCAGAAAACATCAATTGTATTTCAGAAAACATCATTTGAATTTCAGAAAACATAATTAGAATTTCAGAAAACATCAATTGAATTTCAAAAAGCATTATTTGAATTGCTGAAAACATTAATTGTATTTCAGAAAACATCAATAGAATTTCAGAAAACATCAATTGCATTTCAGAAAACATCAATTGAATTTCAGAAAACAGCATAATCGACTTATTTTTTATGCACTGGAAAATATGAAGATGTTTGCTTTAATTATTATATGTTTACACCTCTCCCTTGTGATCGGACTCACATGATTTTTTTTTCATTATATGTAACATCGTTTATATTTTCTTGTTAATTAACAGTGGCTAGGATGGAACAAATTTAGCACAGTATTTAATAATATATAATTTTAGTTTTGTTCATTTATCGAATCTCTTTGCAAATGCTACTTTATTAATATATTGTGTTTCACTCCAGAACCACTGTATCACTCCACTAATTGGATACCTTTATTATATCTTTTTCCATACCATTTTTTTTTTTTGTGTTTTAGACAATGATTCGTACCCGGAATATGGGCAATAATGAAATATTTTAATTTTATTTGTTTTCTCCTTGTTTTTTGTTGTGTTACATTGAAAGATTTTTTTAATGAAACTCCTTTTCTACACCGAAATCGCTGTACAATATATAACTATGGGAGTGCAATATTAAATTTAAGATTTTTTTAGATAAATTTTAACACATTTTAACAAATGTTTAGATATTTTTTTAATTGGTAACAATAATTATTTTGTGGACTATATATTTTTTTTAAGATTTTTAGTTTTATATTAAATAAACATACCGACAGGATACTTTTTTGCCTCTAGAATTAAATTTTCAATTTAATATTTTGAATATTGTTTAATCAATTATTTAAAGATTTTAGTAATGCCTTTGGATAAAATTAGATGTTTTTAATGGAATTTTTTGCTTCTTGTCATAACTGTAGTATGTATGTCGTTGCTTCAACTTCATTTATTTACTTAATTATGTGATATATAAAAATGACATCGAATGGAACGGGGCTATTGGAATTTTCTGTATATCTTCCTTAATCTAGCTATTGCTCTTTCTCTACGGAGGAGAGTTTATTCCAAAGATTTTTTTCAAATATAACATAAGTCTGGATTTCGTTTTCTTCAATTATCCCTTAAAGTGGCATACAGCCTTTCAAATTCTTTTTATTTCCAATTTGACCAGAAAAATTAGTTAATATTAATATTAATAATATTAATAATATTAATAATATTAATATTAATAATATTAATATTAATATTTAATAATATTTATTAATATTTAATATTAATATTTCTGGTCAAATTGGAAATAACGAGCTTTTCGAGTAGAAACCTGCAAAACTCGCAATATCAATGTAGCCACAGTTGATATGGAAATCCGAATAACATGCTAACATTAGAAATAAATTTATAATATTTGATCACTGAATGATGTTGCTGGTTCAAGGTTAAAAACGGAAAGGATTGACTATTTCCTTTTTTACCGACTACCTCAAATTTGTGAAAAGTTCACTTAGCAACTGAATCCAATTTTTAGGAAGCTATAGACTTATAGAAATAACTAAATACTTGCTACCAAACTTGGTAGCATTGTATAAACAAGTGCGGTAAGTAAAGGGTCCGCCATCTAACGTTTTTTTTCAACTAGTGCTTATTTCGTGAATAGTAACACTTAGCTCATGTCTTATTTGATAGATAATTAGTTTTATCCTTCAACTGAACGAATATGGTTGTGTATACGCTTGAACAACGCTGGGAAATATTGCGAGTTACTTTGAAAATCATGGTAATGTTGCAGAATGTGTGCGAAAATTGCGTACGGATTTTGGAAGAAGAGAAGCACCGTCAGCTCCGTATGTTCGTTATCTTGTGAAAAAAGTGAAAGAAACTGGCATCCTCATCGATAAACGAAAGCGTGAAAAGCCAAAAACAGTACGTACACCCGAGAATATTGCTGCTGTAGCAGAAAGTGTGCGTGAAGCGCCATCAACATCAATTCACCGTCGTTCTCAAGAATTGAACATTTTGGAGGCATCATTGAGACGAATTTTGCATAAAGAACTTGGTATGACGCCATACAAAGTCCAATTGGTTTAGGAGTTGAAGCCAACTTACCATCCAATGCGTTTTCGCTTCGCTAAGTGGGCCTACGATCGACTTACAGAAGATGCCGATTTTGCCAAAAAAAATCATCTTTTCAGATGAAGCTCATTTTGATATTGGCGGGTATGTAAACAAGCAAAATTGTCGCATTTGGGTCACAGAAAACCCAGACATACATTGAAAAGCCGATACACCCAAAACAAGTCACTGTTTGGTGCCGATTTTGGTCCAGAGGCATAATTGGGCCATTTTTCTTCGAAAACGAGCAAGGAGTGGCCGTTACAGTCAATGGCCATGTTGAACGAATTTTTGTTCACAAAAATTTAAGAGGAGGATATTGGCAACATTTGGTTTCAACAGGACAGCGCTACGTGCCACACAGCCGAAGCTAAACTCGATGTTGCGCCCTGTTTTTGAAGATCGCATTATCAGCCGCAAAGCTGATGTCGTTTGGCCACCTCGTAGCTGCGATTTGACACCGTTGGACTATTATTTGTGGGGTGCTCTCAAAGATAAGTGTTACGCCAACAAGGCAGAGATAATTGACGCTTTAACGCCATTTGAATGAAATTATTTTCCATAACTAACCGGAAGGATTGTACTTTCAAATAAAAAAAGAAATTTGAGATAATATTCAGTAGTTTTTTTTTATAAGTACTTAAAAATACGAAACCGTTAAGATTTTAAGTGAATCCAGAATTGTTCATAATTAAACTTTTAACCACTGAAATCGAAATGCGACATATTTTGGTATAAGAATTTTGGTTCTACACGAATATGAACTCCATTTTTCAAAAACTTTTTACCTGTAAGCTCCAGGTGAAAAAATTGAAAGGCCGTCTGTAGGCGGTCTTAGTAGGTAAGCTGAAAATAAAAATAAAACATGTGAAGTATAATTCGTGTACAAAAAAATCATTTTTATTTCAATAAATGCCCCACACATGGACCTAAACTATTAAAAACTAAGGACAATGAATCATTCAGGTACGTGGTGCTTTTTGAAGCAGCTTTTTGCTTTAGAAAAACACAAAGCGTGTGTGTGTCCCCATTCGGGAAAATGATTAATTTCATCAAATCTCACACTTGCCACTGGATGAGCTGCTTTTTACCAACATTATTGCTGGTAGTTGGATCTGGGGCGGAAGTACAGAGTTCATTTGCAATACTCAAGCGAAATTCGTACATCTCATATCTCTCAGCTTTTCATTATTATCAGTGGATTGATTTTTTTCAGCATTGAGTCTTCGATATAGAACGAATGCGTTTGTTATGGTCATGTCGAGTAGATGGTAAAATATCCTGATTGCCGTATCCTGTGTTTTTATTTTGAGTCCATTTCGACCCATATAAGAGTCCATTACATCGACACCGCCCATGTGCGCAATGTCCTCACGGATAACTTGTGGACAATCAATATCATCATATGATTTTTTTTTCCGATTATAACGACCAATTTTCGATGGCAGACTGACAGAATTGGTTCTCTGAAAAAACTTAGTGCCAACAAATGACGAGCACAGTCTGACATTCTTCGTGTCTTTCCATAAAACTGAGGTGATGTCGACACCGTAAGCCGATCCAGCGAATTCTGTTGAATAACCTCGTGGTGCTTTTTTCAATTCTTCGCTTTAGTCTGTAGGAAGTCTCCAGTTGGGAATCCAATTCGCTCTCACAGTACCAAGACTATAAATTGTACTTCAAAAGAGGTGGAGATGTATAAAAATTGTCGAAATTCAATATGTGATTCACAAAATTGGTTTGTGACAATCTGATTTTAAAAGGGAAAACGAGGCATATTTCAATGTAAGAAAATATATTTATTACCATAACAAATATTTTACCTGATTACATTTCCTGTTACTCCAATGTTTGGTATCAGATAAAATGATGTTACCTTTCCTGGCTCCAGTATATATTTCGAATCGATAAGAGTAGCCATTGCTATCGCACAAAACAAAAAATTTACGCCCCCATGGATGTGGTTTCTGTGGTAAGTACTGGGGTAAATGCTGAACGATTTTAGTTGAACACATTTGTTCGTCGATACATAAACGAGCATTTTTCGGAATTGAATCAAAGCGATCATTCAAATATGTCGCAACTTTTCTGATTCGAAAAATGGGATCATATCCTGCAGTTCCTTTTGTGACACGTTGTGATTCATCGTTGAATGATAAATATTTCTTTACCTTTTCAAATTTGCTTTTCGGCATGCAAACTAGTATGTGTCGAAAACCGTATTCGCTCCAATGTAGCGACGAATTCCGTGTTTATCAACTTTGAATTTGTGTTCACGTTTTCTGAGATAGCAGGTCGATTCGTTTCCAGACTGATCAACTCGACTAAATCGTCGGTAAAGAAATACGAGAAAAAATCCGATGGTGTTTGCATTTTTGTCACTTCAAGCGGCAAATCTGTTTTTTCTCTGAATGCAACTTCGTTCACATGCAATTGCATATATATTTTACTCCACAGAATTCCTTTGAATTCAGGCGAATCTTTGATAATATTCACCAATTATAAAAAGGAAAAATAACGGCAATAACTAAATATTAAATTTTCATAATTGGCTTTGAATACTAAACACCTCTTGTGAAGCCACCAGCTGATGGTATTACTCGTAGTCCAGAGGTTTCTACAATGGTGATCGAGCTCTTTTCTTTGACTTTATCGACGTTGTAGCCTCTGTTTGGGGCTCTGGTTGTGCTGGTATCGATTCGGGTATTTCAATTGGAATTTCAGTCTGTGGCGCTGTATTCACATGTATTGCATTTTCTACTCTAGTTGAAATATGTTGTTGTTCATCAATCGTGTTCAAACTCAAATTGCTTACATTCATCGACAAGTTAACTGCATTCACAAACGATGAGGAATCCAGAAGTTGCAAGCAATCGGTTATCATTGCATTATCTTCCGTTTCTTAACGATAATCTGGATCGTCGATGCTGTCATCAAAGTTTACGGATTCATCATCTTCAATTAAATTCATGAAATCAGCAATTTCTTCATCAGTCATAGAAGAAAGGTTGATTTTTTTCTGCTTATCGCAGTCTTTACTTCTTTCGCTTGGTCCTGGCATACTCTTAAACTATAAAATCACGTTTGTTAACAATAACCACCTTTGATTCAATTAAAAAATAACCGCCAAATTACTTTAAAAGAAATTTGTTCAGCTAAGCCACTAAGACCGTCTACAGACGGTCTTTACAAAAAACTCGATTCTAGCAATATCTTTTTCTTCACAAATCAGACAAATATCACATTGCCAATATAAAGGGTCCAACTACTTACCAAAAAATTCCCGAGTCGATTGCGCTATTGGAAAGTATTTTTTTTAATTTGCACCAAAACCACAAATAATTTTCGCGTCAGTTTTAACCAAAATCTTGAAAAACTGGCTGTATCAATCAAACGATTCAACTGAGCATGTGCAAACTGGTACCGTTCGATAAATAAATTCAAACTGACACAAACGTCTTTCGCGACTGGATCGCGAAAAATATTATATTTGAAAAAATTGGATTTAGTGATGACCTTCTGTAGACGGTCTTAATGGTTAAAGGGTTCAATAGAGATTAAAAATTTTCTTTAAAAATTAGGTTTTGTGCCCGTTCTTGTTAATGAATTATAGAAGTTTGATAGAAAGCAAATTTTGCTTAAAAAAACGAATACAATATCAAAAGTAATAATTTATTTATTGATGTTTTTTTTTAATAAAAAAAAAAAAAGATTTTGGAAACAAGACTCACTGCATTTTATGCATCGAGATCGCATATTACGTATACTTTTTCTCTTCAAGTCTATATTTTTCTCAGAAAAAACAGTATCTGTTTTTGATTATTTTTTTACAACGACAAACACGTTTTGTCATTTTCGATTTTTTTTATTTATTAAATTTTTTTTTCACACACAACCTCCAACTCTATTATCTGCTTTCTTGGATATTGCACGTTTTTCTTATCGCTTAATATCTAGTTATGTATTCAACACAAAGTTTAACATTAAACGAAACTATCAAAAATAATTCAATGCAACAATTTTAACGAGATTTAGCCTCAGAAAATTACAGCGTATAGAGAATATTACAGCCAGCAAAAGTCAGAAGAAAACTATATAAGTTCTTGAAATGCTTTATTAACTCAAAAAAGTATTTTCAAAAGTTTTCAAACATAACAAGCTATTAGTTTATTAGCTGTTTTTACGAAAATAATTCATCAGCAAACAGCATCGGTCGTCATCTGCCTTTAGAACTGAAAACTATTTTAGTAAATATTGAAGTTACTTTGCATTTTAGTAAAAAAAAAAAATAATTCCAATCAATAACTCTCAAGCATTCCGGATAATCGAAAATTCCAGATAATTCGACATTTCATTAAAACTATAGACTTTACGAGAAATTCTCCTGATTTGATAGTTTTCTGGATTTCTTGTTTATTTATTTTCAAATTGTATACCAGAAAATAATTTTTTTAAACATCCTGTGAATTACCAAATAATAGAAAAAATAATAAGAGAAAACAGCAAACAAATTTCCAGTTAACTGAGTGTTCCGGTTAATTGGATGCTGAATAATTGGGCTTTAACTGTATGCTTTTATTTCTGAAAACCACAGAATAAAGGCTTTCTAAGCTTTAAATGTACGTTAGACTAAATATGGAAAAAACAGTTAAGTTAAACCAATATCCGAAAATGAGAAATTTTTAAAAGCTTTACGGCTAAGAGGTGGTTGTCGTTGTTAGAGTTGGATTAATAAGAGCTCTACTAAATAAAACCAACATAACTTCATTTCCAATTTAAAGCATTGCAAAAGTTTTGAAAAGCTTATTGGATAAATGGTGTGCTTCCATGTTAAAATGTTATGCAAAAAGAGCTTTTGTACCACGTTTCGTTTAACACTAAATTTAATGTTAAACACTTTAACATATTTTAGCACTTAAAACTTGCAAAAACCAAAAATGTTAACAATTTAAACTGTTTTTCGTAAGGCCTTTTATTCATAGAATATAAAAGGCAGTTAAACTCACATGTGCATAATAAATACCCTTATACAAGTCTGTTAAGTTTAAATTGCATGATAACGGTACGATCATAATGGAGCTGCAAAATCAGCATAAATAAAACCTGAGTGTTATTGTGTCACAAGATAATGAATGAATTAAGAAAAAAAGGTAACAGGATAATGGAGAAACTACAGTGCAATGAAAATATAATAATAATGATTCCTACATTCCGTAAAAAGAAAATAATATTTAAGTCAAAATATTAAAAATTTTATATAATACTCCATAAGCGAATGCATTATTGACGCCTCTATCGATGTAGTCGCGTAAAGGGCCCATTCAAAACAGAGATCAACAAGTTCCTATAAAGAAGTTTCTATAAAGATCTTTCACTTAAAAATTATCCACAATTGTTCCGAAAAAAAAACCACAAGACGTTCAAAATGCTATACTTATTAAAATTAATTTTCCTCTTGTAAATAACAAAAATTTAAATGTAAGTTAAGCATTGACTATTCTTCAGATAAATGTTCATGAAATTATGAGGAGTCTCCATGTGTATTTTTATCCCTCTGAAAATGTTGTGCTAAAAGCAAATGTATGGCAACAGGTACTCACTCATATGTTCTCTATTAAAATTTCATTGACCAATAACTATGTGTAGAAGTAATCGTGTATAGGTTAACATATAAATAAACATACGAAACAACTGTTGAGCATATGTCTCTTTATACATAAATATACACTCTGGTGCAATACTATAGCCGCACAGTGGCGCCATTTGAGTTTTTTCGTTGCAAAAATCATATCTTTTGAACCGAATAACATAATTGAACAGTTTAAACAGCATATGATAGATAACTGTTAAGCCTATGAAATGAGCATTTGGAAAGGGTGCTAAGCTTTGTAAAGCCTACTTATGGGTTATCAAAGTTAAAATTTGTAGAAAAATCAATTTTATGGTAACTAAAAAAAAATTATTTTTACATTTTTAGATTGTTTTTATTTTTTTTCTTTAGGGTTTTATGTTTTAAATTATTACCCAACAAATTAAAAGAGAATTACTTCTTTTTTAAATTTATTTTTTCAATTTTCTGTGAAATATTCATCACAATTCGTAAGAGAAGGTATATCTAAAAGACTAATCATTTCTAAACTATAATTATTTTCTAACTCTATTCGTGACTTCACATGCCGCAGGGAAGAAATAAGTGGATCGGAAGATGCTGCCAACATGTTGAAGAGGTCCTCATTTTGCCTTACCCTTGATGCTTTGAATGTGTTCTGCAATCTATATTTTTTATAAAATTTGTTAAGAGACTCCTGTGCTTCTTCAGAAAGCTCTCCAATTGGCAAAGACTGGTACTCAATTATATCTTTGCCATGCGCCAATATTTTATGGACGGTCGGGGTCAACTTCTTCTGTGGATACATTTCTGCTAAAAGAGATGCAGTTTTCGATGCATATTCTCCATATTTTGTAGAATTGACATTTTCTTTGCAGTTTAAAACATTCAAGATCGTTCCCAATCTTTTCACGATTTGATTGTCAATTCCAGTGGTTCTAGTTACTGCCTCATCATTTTCAAAAAATCTCCTAGAAGTGTTTCCATCGTTTGAGTTACCGTATCCGTGCTTGGGACAGTCTACTTTTAGTCCAACTTGTTTAAAAAAAGCATCCTGTATTTGCTTCTTTCTGATCTTTTCCTTATCCTTTATTGATGTATTTTCATCGAAGTTTTCCTCCTCTTGTGGTAGGGTATACGCCAGTTTTAGCAAGAACTCCATACACCTTATCCTTGCGACATTCCATATTCGTAATTCTCCTCGTTTGTAGAATCGTTTAAATTACCAAAGTTCTTCTGACTCTTTTTGCAAATCGGACATGACAATGTTGTGGTTGTTCCTGTTCGTTTACAACTTTTCCATCAACTATGGTCAGGTGGAACTCGTAATTGCATTCATATATTTTCCTTCTCCAATTTGCAGCTTTGTAGGCTTAATCTTGCTTATTTGTTCTTCAATATCCTTCACCGTGGTCCTTATGAGTTCTGCCGATTCCCATGTAAACTGAAACATTATTGGTCGGCAATAATGCACTGATGACGGACGTGGATTTTTCCAGTGTAGGGAAAGATCAGATTTTAACCGCAAAGGAACAGCAGATGCCATAAACATATTTTCGTCCGATATTGTAGCGTCATCGGAAGATATCCTTTGTTTATAAACGCTTTGTCCGGATGATCCACCGCAGCCCCATTTGGTGATCAATGTCAGTTTCTCAGGAATAATTTTCACCTCATTTTCAGGAAGACTCTCTAACAACCGTTTTGGAGAGACTTGCGTAAACTCCGTATGCAGTGGTCGTGAATTTATTTTGGCTTGCGTAATATGCTTGTATCCTGGTAAAACGTCAGCTCCGTGTCACATCAAGGATTCCCGTAGTATCTCATATTTTTCTTTGGAAAGTTTTAAGTCCATAAACAAGGCCAAGGCTTCTTCGGGACCATACTTTTCAATGTGTGCGATCGTGGGCGTGGGAATGCTTTCCTTAATCCTTTTTAGTCGCAGTGGGCTTGCATCAGCAACAGATTTTGTAATCTGCGACCTAACTCTTTCACTATCCTTTGTATATTTAATAGACAGCGCGTCCGATAAATGCATCGTGGTCAAGTCATTGGTGGCATCGGCAAGTTTCCTCTTTCTTGTGAAAATTGAACACTCCTCAATACTTTTTTTTTGGCCTGATGTGGTGGGTTTAGCTACTGCCAATATATCCAGGATGGTGTCTTCATTAAGCCAGTCCTCGTATTTGGAGTTGAAGTTCTGAATGGTTCGATTAGATTTTGCCCATTTTGCCTTAATATTTGCATATATCAGATAAAAATTATTTTTTATAATTTCGCTTCTCTCAATATTTCCGTATAAGCTATCAAGTTCTTCTAAAGCAGCTTCCGTGGTTGACCTTCAAAAGAGTTCAAATAATTTTAAATTGTTTAACGCCATAGTTTCAGTACTTGTTGCGCCAACTTTCAGTCGTAGACTAATCCAGGCATTATGCCTAAAAATTTACCTGTGCCTGAATTATGCAATTTTGATATTATGAAGATTTGTGCCTACCTGGAAGTGAGGTGCGTACCTGCGAATTTCAATGAGTAGTTTTTTGTGCATCCTGTGTCTGTAACAGAATATTGGGAGTAGACTTTGGCAGAGGCTCAAAGGTAGACAACCGACTTAAAATGCAATTTTCAAACTATTAGATCAAACTACTGTCAGTCAAAACATGTAAGAGATGCACGCCATACAATTTCTGCAACCATGTCTTTTTAACCTTTTTTTACCTCTAGAAGCCAAACAGGCAGATAAAACCTTTTGAATTATGTAAAGAAATAATCAAAAAACATGTTTTGCAAATATGGCAAATATAGAAAAATATAGATTTTTTTTATTTTCCGTCAAAGTTGAAAAATAGTGAAAAAACGGATAGTTTTTAAATAGTGATTTACCAGGAGAAACACAAAGCAAACAGTTAATTTTTTTTATCATTATACATCTAATAAATACATCAATCAACACAAACAAAAAATAAGGCGATTCGTTACCTGAAATCGCAACAAATTGACCAAAAATTGTGTGTTTTTTTTGAAAACCGAAAGTCGGTCAACTTTGAACGGTTATATCTTCTAAACTAAAAATGTGATATTATTAAGAGTAGCATATTTGAAATCGTTGAAAAGTTTCCTATAACATGGGTTTATTTAAAACTTCGTCGGCGCACACGAAAATTTTGATTTTTGCAACCGTTTGCTCTACGGGCGCCACTGTGATCCGCACCCAATTTTACAGCCGTTTTGTTTTTAGAGTTATATTTAACCCTACGGTCCATAACCAGCTGGATGAACGGGAGTCCATAACCAGGGTACCCGGGTACCTAGTGCAGTTTTTTCGTTTATATTCAAATAAAATAATATATATCTGCACAGATTATTAGAAACGCTTAGTTTTTACATCTCAACTGTACAAATTTAATGTTTGTAAGATAATACTGTGGTTTTTGGAATAACCGCGTATGTCCATTTTTGTCAGTTTTGAATTAACGATGCCAAATATATTAATTTTCAACGCTCTTTACATGTTTTAAGTTTAAAAAAATAATATTTACCATTTCTGAATTTTTTCTTTAAATAATGACGTAACTTAAATCTCTATTACATTAATTTGCAGCACAATCGACGTATGTCAACCTACGTTTTATCGCTGACAAATTATTTTCTCAGAAAACGACACACGGCGAAATACGTTGTTATTAATGGAAAAAATGCAAAATAATTTTGGATTATTTTTTATTATTTTTAATTATAAAAACTTGCGTGTTTATTTCTGTTATTTTTTGTCACTATCATTCTTGATACATTGTTATATTCTCATCCTAAGTCTCGTTAACTTTTTGTTGACGAACAAAAAGATAAATTTTTCAAGCAACAACAACTTATGTCTACATGGGTGGTTGCATTGATAGCTTTCTTTGTCAAAGAAAACGACGTTTGCCGACATAAGTTTTTTTATCTGCACACATTTTAAGTGTTACTTATATGTTGTTTTTTCGTCCTTCTCTAGGATCTATTCCTCTGAAGATTTTTCATTCAAAATTTTATATAAAGTAGTTATTGGCCATATCTACAGGACTGTTAAATAAATAGCTCTAAAAATTTTACATCGAGCCCATAATTTCATATATAACGTTTTTTGGCTCCCCTGAACATTTTGATTTTATGACATACGCGGTTATTCTAGAAAACCACAGAATACTGGTTTCTAAAGGCATTTTGTACCTAACAGGCACACATAAGTAAAGAGAAACTGGTTTTATAAGGCTTTTTTGCTTGTTTTTGTACCTGCTTGTGAATTGTTGTATTTTTGGGTAGCAAATGTTCAGCTATGCTAGAAAAAGAATAGATTTCAATTATTTCGTCATTATGAGTTGAACAGTTGAACAGTGAAGTTGAAGAAAAATGAACCGCAATATAGAATATTTATCTGAAAGACAATATCTGCGTTTGAGTGAAGAAGCCAGAAACAGATATATTGAGTCTTTACTTGATAATATGATAATATATTGAGGAAGAAGAAGAGGTATTTACTGGAGAAGTGCAAGACTCAGAGAGTGAAGACTGGGACAATGACAACGACATTCCAGCCGCTATTGACACGCCAATGCAAATTGAGCAAGATGTATTTGAAGATGAAAGTGACAATGAAACTGATATGGTTGAAGAAAATGCACCAACATCAAGCACAATAGAAAGTATGATGGCACGTGATGGTACTCAATGGCAACCAACACCACCTGTTTGGCAACAAATAAGGAGTCACAACATCATTAGAATTCGCAGTGGTCCATTACGAATGACGGAAAGTATGACTGGTATGCAATGCTTCAAGAGTTATTTTACAACAGAAATGGTTGATATAATCATGCCTACAATGCAGCAAACCCAACAAAGCGTCAATTGAAGTGGAGGGATACGACAGTGGGAGAAATATACGCATTCATTGGAATGCTGATAATGGCAGGCGCAAATCATTCCAATGATGCAAATGCAAGGGACTTATGGACGCAATTGTCTCATCCTCTATTCCGCGCAACAATGGGATTAAACCGCTTCTGGGATCTTTTGATGACACGAGAACAAGAAAGGAGAGGCAGCGCACAGACAAAGCTGCTCCAATACGAGATATTTGAATAATTTTGATCGCCAATCTCGCAAACTATTATGTGTATCCGTACCGCGGCAGAATGAAATTTACTCAGTATATTCCATCGAAGCCTGCGAAGTACGGTATCAAGTATCAAGGTATGGTGGATATGCGATGCTAAAAATTCATATCCTCTTCATGGCCAAATATATACTGGCAAACAAGACAGTGGTCGCGAAATTGGTGTAGGCGAAAGAGTAGTCAGAGGTTTGGTTGGGCCATACCACGGTAGCGGACGTAATATCACCATGGACAATTTTTTTTACGACGCTGCCACTGGCAAATTAGCTGATATCCGTCAAACTTAGCATTGTCGGAACACTGCGGCGAAACAAAGCCTATATGCCAACAGAAATGAAAGACGATAAGAGGTGGACCATTGGGACAAGCAAATTTGGTTTCCACGAGAAGGTGATTATGGCTACATACAAACAGAGGAAAACAAATTCCGTAACAATTTTGTAGAACTGTAGAAGAAAACGGCAAACCAGAAATCGTAAATTTTTATAACTAAACGAAAGATGGCGTGAATGTTATGGACCAGACGCTTTGGAAGTATACCACACAGAGACACACCAAAAGGTGGCCTTTGTCGTTTTTCTACAATATGCTCGATGTTAGTGCTTTCGCGGCATACACCATATTTCATGAGAATAACACAACTGTTCCATATCAAACAACACGGAGAAAACGCTTTTTGCGTAAACTTGCTGAAGATTTGTGTGTGCCAATTATAGAAGAAAGAGTAACCAATCGCCAAGTAACGCGCCAGTTTCCCACCAAAACAGCAATTGAGAGCTTTTTGGGAAGACCAGTGGAGACGGTAACCTATACCGAGCAACCATCTACTTCTACGGCCGCTTCTACTGACGGCAGGAAGCCAATAACAGGAAGCTGTTATTTGTGCGCTTCTTTGCCAGATAAAAGCAGAAGAAAGACGAGAAAAGTCTGCAGCGTTTGCAAGAAACCAGTTTGCGATCAACATACTAAGACAATATCAAAATGTTTTCCATGTTTCAACAATAACTCAACATAAGACATCAAATATTAGAAACTAGTGGATTGTGTGGCGCCTAGGCACCCGTTTATTTTGACTTTAACAAACAAATTTTTTTTTTCCATTTCAGAATTTTCTTATATTTTACATATTAAAAAAAAATAAATTTTAATGTTTTAAAATTTCTTAAAAAGAAAAAAAAAAACAAATCGAAAAACAGTTGTAAAAAATACAAACCAAAAACTTCGATTTTCAAAGGTTTAAAAAGTTAATAAAAGTCGTATTTTGCATAATTCCTTTTTGAAGATATACATACACGGTATAGCATAACATTTGAAGAATCCTTAAAAAATTTTTCAACTAAAAATTTTAATAAATAAGTCCGTGACAGCCAATATCCGGAGGCGTTGTTATTTTGTGGTGAACATCATAACTCGTTACCGGACCATGTGAAATAAAAAAATCGAAATGAGTTTAAAAGGTGACATGTTTCCTGAAGTAGTGACGAACAGTTTTTTTTTTGCAGCATTTTGAAGTGAGAAACGATTTTTGCTATACAATTTCGGGAATTTGTTTTTAAAAAATGGGAAAGAAAATTGAATTAAAAAAACCTTCGTGGTTGCCCGATGATTTATGTGTAGATATAGTGTCTAAAATTTCAAAAGAATCGATCAAGAGGATTTTGAATTATGATGTTCACGGACTTCGAACATTTATTTGCGAGAAAATCGGTTTAAAGTTTTTTGAAAACGGATTTATAAACTATATGTTACCGTATGAGGCCGGTCACTGGAAACGCTGTATTTTCTTAACTTTAGCTCTGATTTACTTAAAATTTTGACACAACACTCTCGACAGGTTGTGCATTCAGGAAGAGAAATGCAAAAAAAGGTTTTAAAACCTACCACCCCTTAAGAAAATGCAAACACAATACACATACACAAAAAAGAAAAAAAATATTTCATATTTCATCATACATGTAAACTGAAAAAAGAGAATTACATTTTTTGCAAAGTTATCTACAAATCCAAAAAAGAAAAAATAAAAATAAGTGCGTATTAGTTTTACTTAAAAAAAAAATTGCCTTTAATTCTTCCATGATAATTTCAATAAATTATTCAAATTAAAATCTTAACATACCTATTTACGTAATTTATGTTTGTCTAAATTTTTTTAAAAGCAAGTTATGCAAAAATTAATAAATAAGAGTGAAAAAAAATTATTTTCCCACCTCTCTTCAAATTTTACAATGTAATTTAATTATGCAAAGGTACAATAATTTAAATTTTCAACTTAATATTGCACTATTTTTTCAAGTGATTTTCAATACAGAGCTTTAAACGAAATCACACGTTGGACAACAACAAAATCCACATTGAAGATCTCCTTTTTCTCAAATATTTATCAAAAAAATCATACTCTTTGGTAAGTGCTGGCCATCAGAGAACCTGAGCGAAAGCACTCTTAACAATACAAAACAATTTTGAGATGAAAACCAAAACAGACAAACGTATAAGTTTAGTTTGATAAAATTTCATTAATTACTTTTTTTCAGAATTTTTTCATTGACCAATAATTGGAATTTAAAGAAGAATTTGAACAGATATTAATTTTTTTTTTTTGATGAATTTTTTGCGCTCAACTTATTCCATATGTAACACGAAATCTGCAACACGAAATCTGCACTGCTATTGTTGTTAGCAGTGTTGCCAATTTTGACAACTTATTGTAATTTCGACGATTTTTCAATTTGTTAAAATGATTTGTTAAATTTGTTAAAATGATGATTGAAGATTTAAAATTTTCAGTAGTATGAAAATTACGATTTCAAGGGTTAACAATTAATGGGTTGTTTATCGAAAATTGATAGTTTTTGTTCAGTGTAAATCGAAATTACAAAATATGTATAGATTTAATTCTGGGTCAAATCGTTTCAAAACGGAAATACCTTGAATAACATCTCTATTTAAGATTTAAGTTTTAATTACGGTGATACTTTAAACCTATATTATATGTTTCAGCTATAGATACATGCCAAAAAAAATTATTTAGTTGATTGCTGTGTTAAATTTTTTTCGTTGAAATTCCACCACTAATACATTTTTATATATAGAAATAACCAATGCTGTAATAATATTCGTTATATACGAATTATATAAATAAATTTTATCGTTTCCTTTTGTAATATTTTGTCGAGTTTTATTTTTATTTTCTTGACAATTTCTTGTTTTAAAAATGACGATTTTGGCGATTTAGTTTTCAAATTTGTCGCTTTTCAGAAGATTTTATTAGCAGCACTGAACGGTAACATAGAAGAGAGAAAATTGTGTGTGGGTTTGTATAAAATGAGAAAGATTAAATTTTGTTTGTGTATTTCGTATAGCTTTGTAGGGAGTGCTATGTGTATTATTTCAGCGTTACAGAATCAGTCAATCAGTCAGTGAGTCAGGGATCAGCGTAAATATATTTAAGATAAGTTAAAATGAATAAAATATAAATAATTCAACTAAGAAACAATTACATTTCATATTTTACACATCAATAAACATTATGAAACAAAATAAAAATAAAACAAACGTTTTTTCTTTGAAATATGAGGTAATTTGCACTAAGGTCATGGACCCCTGTATGCAAAAACATTAAACTCATTTTTTGGTTAATATATTTAACCAAATTTGAAAGACTTTTTTCTAGTCTCTAAGTTTAGCCGAAATGTCTGATGATCCGGAGTTTCATGTTGATACCTTCAATATTATAGAAACAGCAGCACTTTAAAGTTCAAATTGTTACCCCGGTACCCGGTTATGGACCGTAGGGTTAATATCGAAAACGTTTTGTGGTTTCCTAACTAATATGAGTATGTTACTCCTTTTCGAAAATTAAGTCTAGGAGCTCAACGACTTCAACTTGAATTGATGCTAATAATGAAGTTAATATAATTAATTTTGAAGCTTGGATGAAAGTTTTTATTTTGATTAAGATATCGCCACTTCTTATTTTCTTACATATATCCCCTTCACTGCTACATACTGAATCAATCACTTTTTTTAATGAGAAAAGGTGAAGCATTAGATAGATTTTCTTGGGTTTTTATTCTGTTCATAATCAAATATTTAAGTTTAATTGATTTTACATTAACTTGTTTTTGTCTATTTGAAAACAGCTTTGGTTATTGTCAGGCATTTTATTCATTGCTGTTTTTATACCCTATACCACCCACGTGGTTTGGGTATATTGACTTTGTGTTGCTGTTTGTAACTACCAAAAATATTTGACTTAGACCCATCTTTTATTATACCGATCGAATCAGAATCACTAACTGATTCGATTTAACGATGTCCGTCCGTCCGTCCGTCTGCGTGTCCATGTAAACCTTGTAATCAAACTGCAGGTCGCAAATACGAATATATTTTGATGAAATTTGGTACACAAGCTTTCATCGGGCACAGTATGGATGCTGTTGAAACTGGTGAGAATCGATCTATGTTCAGACCTAGCCCCCATACAAATGACCCCTATGAAATCGACATAAATTGCCATAAGTTCCAAATTCTCATATAGATCTTACTCAAATTGGATTTGTATGCATTTATTACATCCATTAATGAGTAGTCCAAAAATGATCCCTATGGGACAACTCTTAGTCATAGGCCCCATATAGAGCTACTTCCAGATCTTCATTAAATCTATCAAAAAACAAAAATATTGTACTGATTCTTCTCAAATTTTGTTTGTATATATTTTTGCAAAATACAAGAGACTTTACCAAAGATAGTCAGGATCAGTCCATTTTTGGGCCTAGTCCCCATATAGATATAGCAACCGATATGAACTTTTTCATATCTGCAGCCAAAAAAATAACAATGTCACTCAAATTTGGTTTCAACTCATTTTCTATATCTAATTAGATGGATCGAAGGGATAGACTCTCTAAACCATGGTATGGGTATCGTATATTCGGTCGAGACCGACTATAATTTCTTACTTCTTGTTATTTATTTTTTACAACCAAAAGTTTTTTTTTTTTTTTTTTTTTTGTTTTTTTTTGTTTTTTTGAATTTACTTTACACAAACAACTGGATTAACTATGACGTATTGAGTTACACTAGAGCCCCGACTTGCGTCGTTAATGGGGACCATAGAAACGCGTCGCAAATCGACACGACGCAAATCGAATCACCTTTTTCTATATAAATGCACTGAAATTTAATTTATTGGGGAAAATATTCAAAACAAAGTAAAAATGTTGTATTTTTGATAAAAAGCAAGTATGAATACATTTTTATTTATTTCATTTACTTCAACAAATGTTTATAATTATTATAAAGAAATAACAAAACAATAAATTAAGAAATAACATAACAAAAATTAAATTCATTTACATATGTATGTATATTCAAAAAAGTAAAATTTAAAAAAAAGTAAAATAAAAAAATTTAATTTATTGAGCTCTCTTCAGATGATAAATCTAAATCAACAACACTTATGTATATCCATTTGATTGGATGGTCTTACTGTTTTTTTAACAAAAACGTCTAAAGTTTTTTGAATTTTTAGATTTTGTTTGTTGATATATTTCTTTGTAACAACTAATGACTTGATCAACGGATGCTGCTACACCCGTGATACGGTTTTGCATGAGAAATTAATTGCATTGCTTTGGAAATATTGGCGATTGTTATTTTTTTTTCCAATGTATCATCACATATTATGACATATTCTTCTGAAACATGCTGAATATCAATGGCTAATAAATTTTCATTATCAAGCTCCTCATCGTGAGACAGGAATAATTCGTTAATATCTCCTTCCTCCATTCCGTCAAATTCTGCTTCTCTAGCTAAATTAGCCAACTCATTACTAACGTTTGGAACATCATCGACACCATCTTCGTCTCCATTAATAAGTTCTGGCCATAATTTCCGCCAACTCCCTTTCATGGAGGATGCCTTAACTTCTTCCCAAGATATATGTATATTTTCAATAGCTTTCCCTATGTTGTAGTTTTTCCAGAAGTCTTTCATAGAGAGTTTATCATTTTTGTCTGTTGAATCAAGAAGGTGCCGGAAAGTTCGGCGTAAGTAGTACATTTTAAAGTTTGATATTACGACCTGGTCCATAGGTTGAATAAGTGATATTGTGTTAGGCGGCATAAAAACAACTTTATCATGCTCCGATAAGACATCTGAAAAAATTGGATGTCCTGGTGCGTTATCGACTAACAAAAGCATTTTGAGCTCAATTTGTTGAGAGGAACAATAGCATTTAAACTCAGGAACGGCACAATTTTCTAACCAATCTTTAAACAGGGTTGCGGTCATTCAAACCTTTTTATTAGAGCGCCAGTGTACCGGGAGGTCTCTTTTGTTTATACTTTTCATTGCCCTTGGATTTTCTGATTGGTATATAAAAAAGGTTTAAATTTAAAATCTCCTTCTGCGTTTCCTACCAAAAGAAGTGTTAGCCGATCCTTCGCGGCTTTATATCCAGGGCACGCTTTCTCATTTTTTGACAAGTGAGTTCTTGATGGTAACCATTTCCAAAATAGACCTGTTTCGTCGGTATTCAAAATCTGCTTAGCAGAATACCCTCCTTTTTCAATTATGGCTTTCAGCTCAAGCTTAAACTTTGCTGAAGCTACTGAATCTGCACTGGCTGACTCTACTTTTAATGCCACATTATGCAAATTTTCCCATGTTTTAAAGCGGTTGGTTAGTTTAACTACCGTTGCTGGCTTCGAAATAATCAGAATTTCCGTTATTACTAGATGCAATATTTTTCCTAAGGTCGGAGTAAATAGAAAGAGCTTTATTTTTTATTACGTCCTTGCTCAGTGACATTCTTCGCTTATTTTGATAATGTATCCAAATTGAAAGAAGGGACTCCATCTTAACCAATAAGGGGTTTCTAGCTATAGTATCTTGTTTAGATTGGAGTAGTGTGGCAATTTCAGTTAATTGATTTATTTTATCACTGTCTCTGTTGCAAATTGTTCTTACTGTTGTAGGTGCTAGTTCAAGAGCTCTTCCTATATCATCAGCCCTTTCTCCCGATTTAAAACCTTTTATTACGTCCAATTTTAATTCCAAACTTATTACTTTTCTCTTACTTCGACTCATTTTTTACGTCCTTATGGTATTTTGGCGAATCACACACTAAATTCTTACCAAAACCAGACATTTGTTCTTAGCACCACTTATATAACAAAGAAAAGGGAATTCCCCTTATTTTACGCGATTTGAAAACTTCTTAACGTACAGGTGACGATCAGTGTTGCCATAAGTTGTAAAAATTCTTAAAGACAGAAAAGATGCTAAATCAGGCACTACAAATGCTAAAAATTATAATCCACAATGCTGCATTAAAAAATTTAACCGTTTTTCGCGACGCAAATCGAAATCAAAACGACGCAAATCGAAAACAAAGCGACGCAAATCGAAATCAAAACGACGCCAATCGGAAACAAAACGACGCAAATCGAAATCAAAACGATGCAAATCGAACTGACGCAAATCGGGGTCAAAACAACTCAACTCGGACCGACGCAACTTGAAATTGCAACAACGCAAATCGAATTTTTCGAGTTTTTAAAAAGCGACGCAAATCGAAACGACGTAAATCGGGGCTCTAGTGTATATCTATACAACTATTTTGTTTATTAGATAGTCTAACGTTGTTGTTTTTTCTGATCGATATTTATTTGGAAAAGCAAACGGATTAAGGAATTGAAAGAGAAGTCAAAGCGCGAACAATACCAATGATCACCTTCACTATCAGATCAATACCGAAATTATATTTAAAATGAATATTTTTTTTTATTCTTAATAAAATATGTCTATAAGTAACAACAGTAACTTGATAAAATTGTGCTTCGACTGCGCAAAAAAAAACATATATTCTTTTTTATATATTTACTAGCGAACCCTCTGCACACTTCGTAGTGCACAACCAAAATAAAAAAATCAATTCGAATTAATATAAATCAATAATAAATTGCTTTTATTGTAATGCTCTGTGGTAAACAACATATGTTGTTTTTCCAATTTCGGTGTAAATATACAAAACCGATGATTTGCCATCGCGCGAACAGGCTACATACAGCTCTCCATGTGAGAAAACTGGATACTCTAAATTCACTCCACAAATTATTAAGGATTGGCCTTGCGCCTTATTAATGTTAACCGCAAACGCAAGGCGAACAGGAAACTGAAGTCGTTTAAATTCAATTGGCATATCAAACGGAATCATTGGGATACGTGGAATGAATACATCTTCGCCTTTGAATTTTCCTGTTTAAATAGTAGCTTCAATTACATAAGCCATCAAACTTTTAATAGCAAGTCTTGCACCATTACACAAACGGGGTTGATTGATATTGCGAAGCACAATAATAGTGGATCCAACTTTTAATTGGAGATTATGCGGAGGCACCAATTCGCCAGGAATCTTTGATTGTATAGCCATGTTTAATTCAGTAACATCTTTGTTCTTTGCCGCTAAAATTGCTCTGTCACTCAACCATTCAAGGCATGTATATTGTTGTGCTGTGTTAGTGAAAACACATTCAATCAATTCCTCTTTTGACTGTACGAAACGGCAAAAATCATGTGCAATGTTATCAATCCAGTGTCATCAACAGGCATAGCACCATTCCCAATTATCAGCAATTGCTTAGAGTACTTATCAGCAGATGGATCATTCTGCAACTGAACACGAACGCTGGTAGTGAGTTTCAATGTTTTAACAATTCTCCATAAATATGAAGACTTTAAGCAAGCGCTAATTTCATCGGCAGCTGACGGGCAATGTTTGCCTAAAATCGCCTGACAGTAAAATCAACGCACCACCAAACAACTTTGAATTATCTCGGAGATCTTTCATTGTTCTTTCCAAAGCTTCAACAGATTTCTTATTCGCCAAAGTGTATTCATCCTAAATAATGATACAACAACGTTTCAATAATTTTGCCATTCCAGATGTTTTTGTAACGTTACATGTGGGAGTTTCATTAACTTGGTAATTCAATGGCAATTTGAAAGCAGAATGTGCTGTCCGACCGCCATCTAACAAAGTTGCGACAATGCCTGAAGACGCCAATGCCAATGTAATTTTATTCTGGCAACGTATCGTTGCCAACAACAATGAAATTAAAAACGTTTTTCCGGTGCCTCCTGGTGCATCCAGAAAATAAAACCCACCGGCTTCACTATTGACAACCTGCATAATAGTATCGTTCGCCTTTTATTGCTTCGCATTCAATGTCGAAAGATTTGCGTGAACAAAAGCATTTAATTCGTTGCGATCGTATTGTTGTTCACGTTGCAGTTCTAACTCAAAAATGTCATGCATTGTATGATTAGGTGATGGCATTCCCAATTGTGCTAATGCCTTATTAGCAATCGACAAACAGAAATCTTCAATACAAATCAATGCTTCATTTTCTTGACGCACTCGAAATAGAATATCTTCCGATAGACTGTCTTGAAATTTTGTCCACAATTCAGATGGATTCGATGGAAAACAGGTCGACAAAATAATTGCAAACAAAGCTCCAATTAGATAAGGATGAGCGACAACTGCTGCATCTGCAAGAGTTTGTTCCCAATGAATATCATTTTCCAACAAATTGAGCTGCTGACACGCTTGTCGATATGTCGTACACAAAACTCCATTGACTGTCCTTAACTGTCGAAATGATGTTGGACCACGAACGTTTATTAATAGCAAACGTAAATAAAAGCACTCAGCATTATTTGAGTGAACAGTATAAATACGTCCCAAAGCATCACTTGAATATAAATTTTGATGTCCATCAACACGATTTCCTTTCTTGCGCCGTTGGAACTTCTTTTTTGATGAACTCCACGTAAAATACTTTGGCACTTCTGCATACAATAACGTTCTGGCAAAAGCATCAACTTCACACAATTTAAAAAATGCAGTTAGAGTTGTATGAGGTGGTGATAGAGCTCTCTGTGCACCATTCTCGGTAGTGAAATTCACACTTTGACAATTTTCAAGATGAACAGCTAAATGAACAACAGCTGGATATCGTGAATTTGAAATGAAAAAATACTCCAAATCGCTTCATTACTGCTAATGTAACGCCCCATTTGATACTGATGTATTTCGTCGTTTCTATTTGGCTCTGTAGCTCCATATACGGCCATATCACTACCTTAATTGACATACTTGCAAATGTATTTAATGGACTTGACAGAATTGCAGTATTCGACATTAATATGAGCTTTGAATACTTTCGACAATAAAGGTGAATACGGCACAATCCAACGATTATCGACCTCAACGTTTTGATTTTGTGCTCTTATGGTAACTGATCTACCATTATCCTGAATTGATCGACGACGATATAATGGGTAACCATCATTTCCAGTGATTGTATCCGAAACCAAAGCTCTTGGATACCGTTTACTGCATTTGCCATCAACTATACATGGGGAGTTAATGTTGAATGCTCCACATGGACCGTGTATCATATTTTGCACAACAACATCATATAATTCAGAATCACTTATTTGGTCTGGAATTTCAGCAGATATCACATTGTCAACTTCATTCTGTGTGATTTTATTCACCACTCCACAGAGTACATCAAGCACTTGACTTCACCAAACACTTTAGATTTCACAATCAAATCCATGAGCGATTTCAATTTCTGCTTAAAAACACGGGCAGTGATATCGTGGCGGTCGGTTGGACTTTGGCCAGCGAATAAATTATCACTAATGTCACTCCATTGCGGATTACACGTAAATGTTATAAATAAATCTGGTCAACCGTAATGACGCACATAACTCATTGCATCCTGCGCGTACTCATGCATATGACGTGGGCTGCCTGTGTACGTTGAAGGCAAAATGGTCATTTTCCCAAGATCATTAACATTGCCATCATTATTTATAGCATCACGCAAATGGATGTACTCCTCCGAACGTAATTTCTTCTGATTAAATCATATGAAATTTAGTCGTTCACTTTCAATTTTGGCGTACATATCAACAACAAATTGATGGAAAAGTCTACGACAATGCAAAACATGGTTAATGTCATATTGACGGACCATAAGACGATATGAATAATAATTCATTGCGCTAACTTTTTTATTTGATTCCGCTCCTAGAATGAAGAATTATTCGAAAAGCGATAAAAATTAAATAAAATTTAAATACACTAACCGGTAGAAGGATTGATAATTTTAATATTAAAATGATAGCCGTCTTCTTCTCGACAAAACAAAAATGGGTACTGTAATCCATCATAGCAGCGATGAGTTTCAGATAATCGTTGCAGTTGGATATTTCTACGGCGCAGCACAATGTCACGGGAATTGAATTCATCGCCTACGATTACAATAGCGACATCATCCATTGTGGGCGCATTAAATCGTCTGACATGTTGCCCAGGAGTCGTTTTATCAGCTTGAATCACAATTTCATCAGATAGCATTTGATCGAGAGCATATTCAAAAAGTCGCACTAATTAATTTTCAGCATGCAACATATTCTGCAAACGCTCGATAATATCCCTCCGCAAATTTGATGAAATATCACAACGACGATCGGTTTCCACATTTGAATTACCCACAAAGTATATTTGCAAAAATTGATAGCTTTGATAAAGAAAGGGTAACAAAGAACCAAGTCGATGATAAACTTGGCCTTGAATCTATTGCAGATTTAAATTTTCAAAATAGTACGTTTCACGATCATCTAAATAAACATTAAAACAAACAAAAATACCTTGAACGTTGGCATATGTTTGCAAAAAATTGCTTTGAAATTGGTGCGCCACCAGTTATCGAATTATGAATCCGGTGGTGGATTCAATTCTGGTAATTTAACTTGTCTGTTTGAACAGCACAATCCAGATACCTCATGTTTAAACTTAAATGCTTTGCAATGACTGCAAACAGTAGTCATTGGTCCAATTGAAACGTTCACAATCTATGAGAAACGTAATCAAAGTTTACATCATAATTGAATGCAGCACGCTCCAAAGTACGTCGCACATACGGACATGGAGCTGGATTTCACAGAGCTCTACCACGTGCCATGGCATTTCGAGCAGCCAAAGTATTATTTGCAGGCTGTTCGTCACTTTGAGGTGCTCTAGATGCCGTAACACTTCTAGCATTACATGATTGACGCCCCAAATTATTGCGCGGATTTACCATTTTGTATTAAAAAATGTGGCTACAACAATTAAATATAAAGTAATTGAAATTTTATTTATTCGTGAAATTCAAAAATTTAGACATATATGTTAGTTGAATAATGCAATTATTAAGAATATAAATAGATCAGCTGATCATGAAATGTCAGTCATAGCATGCGCTCAAAAGCTAGCGACCTTGGAGAAAAAGTCCGTTACAGCATTACATGTATATATTAGCTGTTTGATTTAAGTTAACATATAAGAAAGCTCATTGCTGTGCGTAATTTATTTCAATATTTAAGATTTTAGTGATGTGCTTATATGTAATTTTTTCATAGATCCCCGAAGATGTGATTTACAATAGCTAACTATATAAATTAAATTAATGGTTTGACTAAAATCGAATTGTAATAAATTTAAAAACGTATTTCAGTTGTTCAAAATATTAACTGAAATATTTTCAAAATACGTGTTTCGAAATGAACCGTTTATACACAAAAACCTTGGTATTGACGTCACCTTTCATATGAACTTTGCAGAAACGAAATCTGTTCACGCATTCCAGAGAACATCAATTACTAACACAATTCAACTTATTTTTATATATATAGATTACACAACTTTAGATTATGAACCAACTTATTTTTTTTTCTATTTTAATAATAAATCATGTGATACAAATGAAACAAGTAAGAAAATTATAGTTGGTCTAAGCCGACCATGGGTTTAGAAATCCTATCGCTTAGGTCCAACTAATTAGATATAGAAAGTAAGCAAAACCCAAATTTGAGTGGCATTGTTATTATTTTTTTTTTTGCCTTCGGTTATAAAAAAGTTTATATGGGATGCTATACTTACATGGGGACATATTTGACACATTGTTTTGCGAAAACACATACAAAACAAATTTGAGAATAATCTGTGCCATATTTTTTTTTTTTTTTTATTATTGATTTAAGTGGAGAACAGGAATCAGCTTCATATGGGGGCTATGACTAAAAGTTGTTCTAAGAAACACACACAAACCCAATTTAAGAGAGAGATATATGATAATTTAGATATTATGGCAATTTAAGTCGATCTCATAGGGGTAATTCCATGGGGACTAAGTCCGAACATGAACCGATTTTCACCAATTTCAATAGTGTTCCTCCTATGGCCGACAGAAGCATAATTAAAAGGTTTACATGGGCACACAGTCGGACGGACGGACGGACATCTCTAAATCGACGAAAAAGGGATTATGAGTCGATCGGTATAATAAAAGATAGGTCTGGGTAAAATATTTTTAGTAGTTATATACGCCGACACGAAGAAATTATACCGTGACCACATGATTGTATATGGTACAATAAATATTCTCACAATTACAATTATGAAAAAAATAAGGTAATACAATTAAATCAATTTGTGTCAGAAGTACAACGCAAAAGCTTTACGAAATTTTTAAATATTCTCAATAAGGGTCTACATAACTGTTTACAAATATGGTTAGTAAATGCCTACCAATATCAGTAATGTTGGTTAATACTCATAAGACGTATATTAAGAAACTCTAATTTTGATGTACTACATATTTGAAAATAAATAAATGAAAAAAATTACAAGCAATCTTCGTCATGTACGCCAGAGAAAGGAAAAGTACATTTATTACTGTCAGCTAGGATATATTCTAAACTTAAGTGTGAACTCGAATGTTTCTTTAATAACGATATTTATTTTTACATATTATGTGGGGTAAATCTAAGTAAATCTAACGGTGAGGCATGTAAGTTGAAAATACTTTAAACAGAAATGTTCAATATTTAAATTTAAGCACATACCGGCTTTAAAAAAGCCAAATTTATAAGGCACGTGGGACGAGCGAATTATCTCTGCAACAATGTATACACTAGTCCTTTTATTTTGGCTAATTAATGGCATTTCTGGCCAAACTAAACTTTTATAAACTTTCATACATGCATATGTACAAAATGCATTTGAAATTCATTTGGTTTGAACGTATTGACTTGGTTGTTCCCAACAGATCGCACATTTAAACAACTATACTATTTTTAAGGTTTACTCAATTATAATTAACATTTGCATATATAAAACGAATGCATAATTTTCAGTTTTCAATCTACATATATAATACACAAATATATAAGAGAAATGTAATTTTATTTTTTATCATAAATTTATTTTTATCTTTAAGTCGTCTGTGTTTATTAGTTGAAGCTAAATTTCTTTAATAATACCTTTTCTTAAAAAACTATAAATGTATTTTATTTAAAAACAGTATATTTTCTTTAAAAAAATAACACTCTCTTATCAAGTCTTAAAAACGTACCTTTTCTAAAAGAAGAGTGTCAAATTCGACTTTGCCCAATCTTCGACATGCTCCATCTGGTTTAACGTTTATATTAATATTTAGATTTAGGTTAAGTGTATACACATAGCTCATATCCGTTTTACCCGGATATACACTTAAGCCAGAAAGTCGGCTTGTTGTGCGCTCTACATCCTCGTGCTCCTCCGTTAATCTACTCCTTATTTAACTTAGGAGTTTGGTCTCGATAGCAAATCTCCTGAGTGCTTTCCAGCGTATTCCCCTAAGAGCCGCTAGGCCTGGTATGAAGTCGGTGGATTAATATCTGACCCTTGTTCCGGCGAATGCAGGACAGTAACAAAGGTAGTGTTCTAGGGTCTCGTCATCCTCTCCACAAGCTCTGCATGTGGCCGATTCTGCCCGTCCTATATGGTATAGATGAGCTCTCAGTTCAAAGTGTCCAATGAGGATGCCAATAATCCTACTCAGTTCCCTTCTATTTTGACTAAGGATTTCCTTAGCCTTCGAAGTGTTTGGAGAGCCCCATAGTATCTTCGTAGCCTTATCCACGTCAGTTTCCTCCCGAATTGAAGTATGTGAATTGGTTGCCCACTCCGATAGTTTAACTTTGAGAGCCTGGAAAAGTATTGGGTTTTCCAAATTGACACCCTCCAGGAAAGAACCCTTTCTGGCCAGTTCGTCTGCAATCTGGTTTCCCATTATACCACTGTATCCTGAGATCCAAATGATTTCAAGTCTGCCTCTTGTAGTGAAGTTTACAATTTCTTCCTTATATCTGAAGACAGTCCTTGATCTAGTTTTGTCCCAGGATATCGCCCTATTAGCTGCTAGACTGTCCGAAAATATTTTCACGTCTCCGGGGATTGGGATCGCCCGTGCGTCAATAGATCTTATGCATTCCGTTATCGCGACCAATTCGGCCTGAAAGACAGAGTTGTGGTCTGAAATGCGTAAGTATATGTCATTGGAACGGTCTTCATCATAGAAACCTATACCAGTTTTACCATGCAGACTAGATCCGTCTGTGTAGTAGTGTGAAGGAAGGTTTTGTAGAATATTTCCATTCAACCAGCTTTCCCTGTCAGGTATCCTTATACTGCAGGTTATATTTGTCGACACTTCCGCGATTCTATCGCAGCTAAAATCCACTGTGTTGAATTCCGGTATCTGGTCCAATATTGTTTGGTGTCTGGTCATATTTTCGGTAATGTATTCCCATGTTACTCTTAGTCGTAACATGGGCAGAGCTGCCTCATATTTAATTATAATCTCGATCGGGTGTATAGATAGAATCGTCTCTAAAATTCTCGTAGATGTAGTCCGTATTGCGCCGCTGGTTCCTATACAGCAGAGGCGTTGTATCTTTTTGAATGGTTTAATACAGCATTTCCTGTTCACTGATGTCCATGTGACTATGAATGCGTAGGTTAGAATTGGTCTAACGACGCTTGTGTAAAGCCAATGCGCCATTCTCGGGTTTAAACCCCATTTTGAACTTATAGCTCTTCTGCAAATGGCCCATATTCGGTGAGCCTTCGCGACTTTGCTCTCAATATGGTCCTTCCAAGTGAGCTTTTTGTCGAGAATCACCCCAAGGTATTTCACCGCTTGTGTGATTCTAATCGTTTTGCCCTGGAAGCGGGGTTCATCGAATTCGAGTATTCTCGTATTCCTAGTAAAGAGGCATTCAATCCCCTCGGTTGTGCCCAATCGTATGCTATTTTGAGTGCATCCGGTGCCCTCCTATATAAATTTCTAAGAACTTTCCCCCTTAACAGTATCGCTACATTGTCTGCGTAGTACACAGGTTGGAAACACTTATTGATTAGAATGCTTAGAAGACTGTTTATAGTGGTCACCCAGAGAAGTGGGGTAGAATTCCCCCTTGAGGTGTCTCTTATTTTAATGCCACCAACCACGCAACTTACCCATCTATTCCCTAGCATGTGACTGATCCAGGCTTTGATATCCCGGTCCAAGTCGAATCGTTCTAGGGATTGGAGTAGCGTATTTGTTGATACATTGTTAAAAGCTCCTTCTGTATCAATGAATATGGCTAGAGTCAAGATTTTTGATCAAAAGATCTTTCGATGTGGTGAACTACTTCATGAAGCGCAGTTTCTACTGCGCGTCCCTTTAAATAAGCGTGTTGTTTGAACTTCAACAGCTCATTTGGGATTTGAAATTTAACCATGTTATCGACTATTCGCTCCATGGTTTTCAGTAGGAAGGATGTAAGACTTATCGGGCGATAGTCCTTTGGGTTCACGTAGTTTTCCTTTAACGGCTTTGGTATGAAAACCACTTTGGCCTCCTGCCATGCCCTGAGGTGTACGCAAGTTTTTGGCAAGCAGAGAATATGCCAGCCAGCCTACTGCTAATCAAGTCCCCGCTCTTTTGTAATAGAGCAGGAAAGATTTCATCTGGGCGTGCTGCCTTAAGGGGGGCAAAGCTTTGTATTGCCTTAATTACTATATTTTCGGTTATTCTATCATATCTTTCCTCTCGATATTGTTCCTCATTAGGCCCTTCATATTGTTCCCCTTCGGGTCCCGTCTGCTATTCCACGTTGGTTCCAGTTTGTCGGGACATATTGGTACCAATTCTGGACTATTAGACTTATTGCGCTATTTAAAACAAATGTAAATAACATATTTGAAAAATTAAACTATTTGAAAAACTTGACACTAGATTATTGCATTTTTAGAGGTAGCTTCAATGTTAGGTCATATCTTGGCAAAATGTTGACCGATTTACCCCATTTTAAACAACAGCCTGTTCAAAATAATGACAAATAATATTATCCCAAGTTAGTCTAGGTAAATTGTTTATTTTGTGAAATGAGCGCGAATTCACAGACAGACAGACGGACGGAAAGGCTGACGGACAACGTAATATCGACTCAAGTTATTATGAGAATCAACAATATTAACTTTATGGTGTTAAAAAAAATTTTTCAATGTGTGAGAAACTGAATGAGAAACTAATATACATATCGCATCTTTACGTCTAAAGTGAGTCAACTCAAAATTTTCAATTTTCAATTTTTGCAGGAAAACGATACACAGTGGTCATATCTATCCACTGTAAAAATTTTACATCGATTTTTGTAGTCTTTCGCAAAAAAAAAATACAGTTGTAAC
Source organism: Cordilura impudica (assembly GCA_963682025.1). NCBI lineage: Eukaryota > Metazoa > Arthropoda > Insecta > Diptera > Scathophagidae > Cordilura > Cordilura impudica. The sequence continues at coordinate 148,486,393 of OY821520.1, read as the reverse complement.
CCTGTTTGTGTTATAAGAGTAGCTTCTTTAGAATCGACTAAAAATATTTTGAGTTCCACCCAAAAAACTTATTTTTTATGGTCACTGAAAAATCACAAAAACAACTACTGTTGTATACTTATTATTTGCAATTCTTTACAATGAAACAACTGTTTTTAAATTTTGTAGTAAATATTAAAAAAAAACCGTTTTTGCCTCTACTGAAAATTTGTAAATTTTGAGTTGACTCACTTTACAGGTAAAGGTGTGATATGTATACTAGGGTGATCCATAATAAAATAAAGTGTTAAAACTCTCGATCTCATCCCCTAGAAATATGCGAATAGCTAAAAAACTGAGAAATACATAGTTTTGGGTCAATCAAAAAAATTTAGAGGTACCTTAAAGCGACTGAAAATTCGGATTGTGTTTAAATGGGGAAAATATGACTTTTTTCATTAGTCGATATCAATACTAAATTAGCTTTTCAAAAAGCTATATGGTTTCAAAAGCGAATAAAAACTCGTCAAGAAATAACAAATGCCCCAAAGCACTTTTGTGCCAAAAAAACTCTAGGTCATGAAATGTGCTGAACATTTTTTCAACTTTTGCAAATTGATTAAAGCCATAATTTTTTTTTAATCTCCATACCCATAAGTACTCAGATATGAACTGTTGTTTTTTTTTTACCACGTTGTTAACCTATTACGAAATGACCACAAAAATGGAAAACTTTTTTGATAAAATTTTGAAAACTTCTTTTTTAAGTTTTACAAAATTTTTTTTAAACAAAATTTCAAAAAAATATGGATCTGGCACTTTAAAGGTTTGTTAAATATATGTTAGTGATTAACTGTGTGAATTTTTATGCAAATTCCTTTGTCAGAATTTTTTACCAAAATTTTTTTTTGCGGATTTCGAGAAAAAAATAGTTTTTTGTGAAATATTCAGTGAATGTACTCTTTCTATATACTTTGTATCAAAAATTTATCTAAATGTTATATTTTATCTTAATAGCCTAGGGTTTCTGAAATAAATAATATGACCCCATTAACCCCTTTGGACTTGTGTTCGCATATCAGCCCAATCTAGTAAACTAGATGGGTTGGGAACTAGAATTGTGATTTATTTATAAATGGTAATATAAATTTTAATATCATACACTACCCAATGAACAGATTTTGCTAGAAAAATTGGTAATCCACTAAAAAAGTCCTACAATTTTCACCTAATTTTTCATATCCTAATGATACAAGAAGCAATTTTTTTTTTCATATATTTTTTTTTTTAAGTATGCAACCGAAATACATTTTTGTTTCTATACGGTAAATCAAATGTCTAGCCATTGACATCGATTAAATATATCATTTACGTACAAATACATATTTCAAAATATTATAATTATTATAAAAAGAAACCCGGGTGTTCTGTGTGGGTGTTCTAAAACATATTTATAAGAAATGCTTTTCATAGAATCCATGGGCAACTTTGGATGCAGTTATTTTTTAATTTAATATATATAAATATTTAAAAATATTGGAATTATGAAGTAAGATATAATTGCATTGTACAAAATAAATGTGGTTGGGGCAAACCCTTGAGCTCTTAAAACTGCGAAAAAAAACATAGTTTTATAAGAATTTTAATTTATAATATACTAGATGTAACCCGGTGTGCTTCGCTACTTCCTCCCCAGAATCGTAATGAAATCCTTCACGCAAAGTCCCAAGGCTCTCACTATTATAGTAATGCAGATGTATCACATTTAATATTAAGTTTGTATGGGGTGCCACGCGCATCTGTCCAATCCCGACCATTTTTTATTTTTTTTTGTCTGACTACTCACGATAATAAGAGATGACCTGAGACAAATATCATAGTACTTAATATATCTTATGTTAAAAATTTACTTTGTATGGGAGGTGTCACGCCTACTAAAATATTTAAAAAAATACAGTCTGCAGCACTTCCCATATCCGCAGTTAGACTCTGTGAAAATTTCAGGAAGATCAGATGAGTAGTTACGGAGATTACATCCTACAAACAAACAAACACACACTACCTCTTTATTATGCTAGTATTTATAGATTTTTAGTATAGATCTTTTTATCTCGATACTTGCTGATATAAAATGTTTTTTGTTTTTTCATTCGGTACAACAATTATCAGATTTTCCACGCCCACTAATCCCATCCCATTAATGGACTTACTTTGATTTATTCCGGTAAACCACCTGAAGAACCAAGATCGAGCGGCGTTGGGCTACTGTTGTCTAAAGATGCCTGAAATGCATTAATAGATTGGAAGCCGCATTCTGACAGAATAATCACAGCAAGATTTAGAACCCGCGCCAGAAACATTACTTGTGTACACTGCTATGCACCCACTGAAACCTCAGAATTGTCTGTGAAGGAAGAGTTCTATGAGCACTTAACAAGAGTAACAACCTCTGTTAATCGTGGTGATATTATGTTGATGACGGGGGATTTTAACGCTCAAGTTGGACCCGACAACAGCGGCTTGGAAAGTGTGAAGGGCCGTCACGGTATTGGTAGAATGACCGAAAATGGTGAACTTTTTGCCGAGTTATGCCTCAACAACAACCTGGTTATCGGTGGTACGCTCTTTCCCCATAAACGGGTACATAAAATTACTTGGGTCTCTACAGACAACAAAACAGAAAACCAAATAGACCACATAGCAATCAGCAGAAAATGGAGAGGATCTCTGCTCGATGTTCGCAATAAACGAGGCGCCGACTGCAATAGCGACCATCATCTTCTAATAGGCACAATCCGTCTGAAAGTTGCTGCCGTAAAGAGTATCAAAAAAGTACAACGAAAATTTGATGTAAAGAAACTAAAAAATCCAACCATACTGAACACCTATTCTGAAGCATTAAGAACCTATCTAGAAGCCTCACAAACAAATTCCACAGTTGGCTGGAAGACCGTAGAAGAAAGTTTTACATCGGCTGCTAAAGAGCATATAGGATTCAAAACCAACAATAGGAAGCAATGGATTTAAGATACTACCTGGGACTTGATTGCTGAAAGAAGGAATACAAAAGCACAAATAAATACTGCATTGACGCACGATCAAAAACTAAGGTTTCGCACAATATACCGGACTATCGATAAGAGCGTGAAAAGAAATGCACGTAATGACAAACGCAGATAGTTTGATGATCTTGCTAGAGAAGCAGAAATCGCATCTCTGAATAGCCGTACTAAGGATCTATATAATATAACCAGGAAACTTACTCAGAAGAACTTTACAACGGCAAAACCTCTTAGATCCAACAACGGCGAAATAATTACATCAAAAAGTGGCCAAATGGAATTATGGTTGCACCATTACTCTACTATGTTGTCAGATACAGTATCCATACAGCACGATCCTTGTGACTGCGACCACCACGATACAAGGAATGATATACCTACAGAATGCCCTGATATACCCGAAATTATAGAATCCATAATTGCCCTTAAGAACAACAAGTCCCCAGGTATAAATAACATCAAGGGTTAATCATTAACATCCCAAAAAAAGGAGACTTATCTCAATGTAGAAATTGGCGTGGTATCACACTCATCAACATAGCAAACAAAGTTATAACACAGATTATAAACAAACGACTCTCAGCCGCATTCGTTTCAAATCTTCGCAATGAACAAGCTGGCTTTCGACCCCAAAAATCCTGCGTAGACCATGTGAACAGCCTTCGGATTATAATAGAACAGTCCGTCGAGTGGAGATCCCCTTTGTACCTCGTTTTCATAGACTTCGAGAAGGCCTTTGATACCCTCTCACACTCGGCTATTTGGAATGCCCTCGCATGTAAAGGCACACCCACCAGATTATATCATTGATTCAAGCCCTCTATAATAATGTGTGCTGAAGGTTGCGTGAGTGATAGATTTACCGTAAATACTGGCGTGAGGCAAGGTTGCATTTTATCCCCCCTGCTTTTCAACATAGTCTTAGACAACATCATGAATAAAGCAACCCGTGAAGAAAGAGGAATTTCATGGGGATTTCATAGAAGGCTTGAGGACCTCGACTATGCTGATGACATTTGTCTGCTTTCACATAACTACAACGACATGGCGGCAAAGATCGCAGCAGTACAGAAAGAAGCAGAAAAAGCAGGTATGAAAATAAACAAAACAAAGACCAAGGTAATGCGCATCAACTCTTCAAACAACAGAACGTTTTCCATAAATGATATAGTGTTAGAAGATGTTTCCAAATTCACCTACCTGGGTATTTTATTAACAACAACGGGTGGTTGCAGTAATGATATACAGAGTCGCATTTATCTTGGTAAGCGATCATTTGGTCTCTTAAATCCCATTTGGCGATCTCCTCACATGTCAATAAGAACAAAAATTAACATTTTCAATTCTTGCATTAAATCCGTGCTTCTTTATGATGTCTTGGAACGCAGCAGTTCGTGATATAAACTCTTTGCAAGTGTTTATAAATCGATGTCTACGAAGAGTTCTAAGAATATTTTGGCCTCAAACAATTTCGAACGAAAGGCTATGGAGAGAAACAAATCAAACCCCCATTAGTAATGAAATTCTTAGAAGAAAATGGCGCTGGATTGGTCATACCTTGCGAAGGCCACTGAATGATACCACAAGAAATGCTATTGAATGGAACCCTCAAGGTAGCCGAAGAAGAGGAAGACCATCACACACATGGAGTCGCCAAATTGAATTGGAAGCTGCCAGAATGAACAAGAGCTGGAACGAGATTAAGGCACTAACGTTGGACAGAATTGAATGGAACAGATATGTTATGGCCCTATGCTCCTTATAGGAACGACGGGAATTTATTATTATTATTATTTAATCCCATCCCACCCAATTTTTATTGGACTGCTCACATTAATATCTGATGGACTCATTCAAAAGGTCGAGTCTTTCCCTTTTATTGTACACCAGTTATATGATATTAGATATCTACTTTCAATGGCCTTTTTTTGTTCGAATAATCATACAAAAAACATATGGGCTCACGCAAAGCCAAAAAGCTCTCCCTTTTACAGTACTCCAGAAATATGATATTAAATAGTTACTTTGTATGGGGAGTGCGACGCCCATTGGTGTGAACCCGCCAATTTTTTGTCCGAATACACATACTAAGATCTGATAGGGTCGTGCAAAGTGTCAAACTTCCCTTATTTAGTACACCAGTTATATAATATCATATATTTACTTTGTACGGCGGTGCCACGGCCAGTGCTCCGATTACGACCCTTTCTGTGCAACTAATCACATATGTAAAGTATGGGCTCCCACAAAGTCCCAAGACTCTCACTATTACAGCACTCCAGATATATGGCATTTTATATTTACTTTGTATGGCAGGTGCCACGCCTATTGGTCCGATACTGCCCATATTATGTCCGACTATTCACATTAGTAATAGTTGACATCAGACAAATTGGAAAAGCTCTCTCTATCACAGTACTCGAGATATGTAATATTGAATTATTACTCGTATGGGAAGTACCACGCCCACTTATCCGATACAGCCCATTTCCTTCGTAACTACTAATATTAACAATAGGTGACGTCACACAAATTTGCAAAGCTGTCCTTATCATTGTACTCAATATATATGATATCAAAAATTTACTTTGTGTGGGAGGTGCCACGCCCACTAAGATTATTTACAAAAAATATAGCCTGTAGATCTTCCCATATCCGCAGTAAGACTCTGTGAAAATTTCAGGAAGATCAGATGGGTAGTTACGGAGATTACCTTCCACAAACAAACAAATACACGTTACCTCTTTATTATGCTAGTATAGATTATTAGTATAGACTTTTTTATTTCGATGCTTGCTGATATCCATTGTTTTTTGATTTTTTCACTCGGCAAAACTATTATCAGATTATTTGGCATTCCTACCATGGAGCAAGGTAAATATAAATGCCCATGAAATGATCATGGTGTTTCCAAACTAAATCTGGCAACACTTAACTATTGGCCTTGAATTTAGAATATCATTTGCTAATTTTTCTTAGCAATTCTTGATTATGACAGTTTTTGTTTTTGGGTGACTTTTATTTTGCGCGATTTTCGGTTTTGGCGATTTTTGATTTTGGCGAATTTTGAATTTGGGGATTCTGCACATATTTTCCACGTCTAATCACATTGATAACTAATGTACTTGTCAAAAAACTGTCGCTTTCATAGAACTTCACAATTTTTGTGTAGGAGGTGCCACGCCCACTAATCCCATCTTGCTCATTTTTTATTGGACTACTGACATTAATATCTGATGGACTCATGCAAAGTGTCGAGTCTTTTCCTTATATAGTACACCAGTTATATGATATTAGATGTCTACTTTGCATGGGCCGTGCTACGCCCACTGCTCCGATAAAGCTCATTGTTTGTTCGACTAAGCACACAAATAACCTATGGGCTCAGGCACAGCCACAAAGCTCTTCTTTTACAGTACTCCATATATATGCCATTAAATAGTTACTTTGCATGGGGAGTGCCAAGCCCATTGGTGTTATCCTGCAAATTTTTTGTCCGACTACTCATACTAATATCTGATGGGATCGTGAAAAGTTTCAAAGCTTTCCATTTTTAGTACACCATGTTATAATATATTCAGTTTTTATGGGCGGCGCTACGCCCACTGCTCCGATCGCGCCAATTTTTTGTCTAACTAATCACATGAATAACCTATGGGCTCACTTAAATCCCCAAGACTCTCACTAATACACTACTCTAGATATATGGCATTTTATATTTACTTTGTGTGGCAGGTGCCACGCCTATGGGTCCGATACTGTCCATTTTGTGTCCTACTACTCACATTAATAATAGATGACATCACAAAAATTTGAAGAGCTCTCTCTATCACATTACTCGAGATATATAATATTGAACTATTACTTGTGTGGGAGGTACCAAGCCCACTTATCCGATTCCGCCCATTTCCATTTTTGTGACCTCACACAAATTTGCAAAGCTCTCCCTATCATAGTACTCAATATATGTATATGATATTAAAAATTTACTTACTTTACAAACAAACAAACAAACAAACACACATTACCTCTTTATTATATTAGTATAGATAGATAAGAAACTTTACTAAATATGCTTATGATCGGTAAATTTTTCAAGGTAGTACCCACACAAAAGTAGCATCCAGTATGAACTTTTATGTCAGCACCAACAGACTCAAAACGCGGCAATTGCGTTTGGTTACTCTTTATTTGATATATCCACCCATAACTTCAGTATTATAAGGCCGAAGTCCCTTTCTCGAAATTCATGTTTAAGGGTATCGTACAGTTGGTCTAGACTTACTTCTTATTATTATAATATGGGATTCTAATGACTCGTTGTCGATTGTAAGCTAAGATTCTTATTGCATAATTTACATGTTTAAAGACTTAAAATTTCTGAGAAAGGCTGTTTGGATATGCAAAAATAATAATTACATTATGTAACTGCTAACTTTTCTATTTGAAATTGGACGATGGTTAGAGATGGTTTAAGTATCACAATATAATTATTTTTAATACAACTTTTATTTAAAAAAAAAAAACCCCCCAGAATCTTGTGGCCACGAACACGTTTTTTATATTGTTAATTTTTCCTTTCCAAATTACGAAACAAATACTTTAAAAATTTGTTTTTGGCAGACAAATTCGTTTAATTGCAATGTAAATTAAAAGCAGCTACATTGCTTTGATTGTTACACAATGGAAACTTGATTGGTTGTACGGAAGCATGTTAAAGCAGCTCCAAGCTGCGATATCAAAGTCATCAATATACTGCGGGGTCTCAAAGGCGGATATCCGAAGCATATGTGTTTCATTTGCGATTGGGATACGCGCTATAGGGGCGACCAGTACACCTGCACGAGTTGGAAAAATCGAGAAGATGTCCTTGCCATAAATCCGCCATTGAGCATGCTTCATGATGCGTTGGTACCGATCGATAATATTTACCTACCAAACCTGCACATTAAACTTGGTATATGCAAAAAATTTGTCGAAAAAGTAACCAGAAGGGAGTCAGCATTTCATTGTTTGAAAGAAATCTTTCCAAAGCTTAGCGAAGCAAAACTTAAAGCAGGTACAAAATACATGTTTTTTGTTGTAATCTCATGGTTTTTAAGTTAGTTTTCATTAAAAATTTGTTTCATTTCTTTCTAGGCATTCTCAATGGACCGGACATTAGAAAACTCATTAAAAGCGATGCATTTAACGAAATATTGACCGACAATGAATTAATTGCTTGGGATTCAATAAAAGCAATATTACATGGGCTGCTAGGGAAGCACCGTGTGAATGGCTATGAAGTTTTGGTTGAAAATATGCTTGATGCTTTCCATAAAATCGAAATTACGATGTCCCTCAAAATTCACTTTCTACATCGTCACCTTGATTTCTTTGCTAAACCTACTGAATCTGACGAACAGGGTGAGAGATTTCAACAAGTTATTATGCCAATGGAGACTCGATTCAAAGGAAAGAAGTTGGATGCCATGCTATGTGAAGTTTGCTGGTGGTCATGTAAGATAAACAGATTCAAATCTACAACCAACGAAGGGGAAGAAGAAGAAGAAGAAAGTGTTGATAACGAAGAGCCTTTAAACACTTCGGGAAGTAGTGGTGAATCAAATTCGGATGATCAAGATGAAGTTCAACAGCCACCTAAAAGAACTCGACGTTAGTTTTACACTAAAACTGTTTTTTTACACATAAAACTTCTTTTCTAACATGAATAAATATATTCTCAGTCATCCAATTAATAAGCCTTGACATATTTTTCCGTTTTGGATTTTTTATGATTTTTAAAAACAAAAAATTTAAATTTTTTGGGGAAATTTTTTTTTTTTTTTTCATAAATTTATTTATATCTGCGAAACTGTTTATAATATAGAGAAAGTGTATGGGAATAGATTAAAGGAATGGTAATTCTTAATTTTTCAACATTTATTTCACCTAAATCGGAACAGCCGTTCTCGAGTTATGACAAACAAAAGACCATAAGATAACAAAAGTGGGTGGGGGGAGCGCGCCAGGGCGTCCCGCGAAAACGGGTACCTCAGGGAAAAAATCCTTTGGCCATTTTTCATCATTTTGGATACACTAACGAACCGTCATAGTGGTGCTTGAATTGCAGAGATTATGTTGCACTGTGTAATAGGTGATATAGTGCAAATTTGAAAACCTCTTTCTATCACAGTACTCGAGAAATATTATATTGAATTATTGCCTTGTATGGGAGGTACCACGCCCACTTACTCGATCCCGCCCATTTCCGGCGTAGCTTCTAATATTAATAATAGGTGACCTCACACAAATTTGCAAAGCTCTCCTTATTATAGAACTCAATATATATGATATCAAAAATTTTCTTTGTGTGGGGGGTGCCACGCCCACTAAAAATATTTAAAAAATTATAGCCTATAGCACTTCCCATATCTGCAGTAAGACTCTGTGAAAATTTCAGGAATATCAAATGGGTAGTTACGGAGATTATCTCCTGCAAACAAAAAAACAAACAAACACACATTACCTCTTTATTATATTGGTATAGATTAAAAAATTTGATCTCTATCCTAGTCCCAAACTGAAACACGTTTATTTAAATCAGTTATAATAGAAAGAAAATGAAGTTAAAGTTATCTTTATAAAACTTCTAAACATATCAGACATCGATTGATATATTTTTCAAAAATTATAGTGCTAGTTACAGCTAAGGGACAATTGTACTGTATATTGAAGACTGTTTACATTAAAGGTTTAAAAAAAGAATCCTTGTTTCTACGACACTTTCAACAATATGACCTCTATAAAAAAAAAAATAGAAGCCGTTTTTGACACTTCTTAGTACTTCATAGCAAATTAAATTCAAATTAATTTATAGATGACAGAACTAGCAACTGTTAAAAATTCAAGATGTAATTTGGTTCATGCTTTACCATACGTACTTAAGTGTTGGAACACATAAGGGGAGGACGTTCAGCATTTTCCATTGTGAGATAAACTAAATAACAGCAGGAATATCAACGTGTGTTTTACTTATATGAAAAACAACCATGTATAAGAAAACTAAGTACTAAAATTATAGTCGGCCTAGAACGACTATACGATACCCTAAACCATACGTTTGGAGACCATATATCTTAGGTCCAACTAATTAGAAATGGAAAATAAGCATAAACCAAATTTGAGTGGCATTGATATTAATTTTTTTGCCTTCGGATATGGGGACTAGGTCGCGAAATGAATTGATTCTGACCATATTAGGTAAGGTCACTTATTTTTTTTACAGAAACACAAACCAGATATGAGAAAAATCTGTGCAATATTTTTGTTTCTTTATGGGAGCTATGACTAAGAATTATCCTAAAGGGTTTATTGAACTATTGATTATTGGATGTAATAAATACATACCATTCCAATGTGACCGAGATCTATATTATAATTTGAATATTATGGCAATTGAACTCGATCTTATAAGGGTCATTTCTAAGGGAACTAGGTCTGAACATGAACTGATGTACACCAGTTTCAACAGCGTTCATCCTATGGCTGATAGCAGCTTATATACAGAAATTCATCGAAATATATTTATATTTGTGACCTGTAGTTTGATTACAAGGTTTACATGGACACACAGACAGCTAGACGTTCGGAAGGATTTACGGACAGATGGATATCGCTAAATCGACTCAGAAAGTGATTATGAGCTGATCAGTATAATAAAATATTTTTCGTAGTTACAAACATAAACACAAAGTCAATATTCACTAACCGCATAGTAGTATAGGGTGTAAAAAACAACATATGATTATTGCTTACGTAGAAGAGATACAAGAGATACCAATTCGTGTGAGAATGTATTAAAGAAACATCTATTAAAATTACTTACGAGCATGTTGTCCGTTTATTATACATATATACTACTTTTTTGACTCTACTTTGGACAAACCTTCATTTATGTTAAAATAAACCATGTTGACGAAGAAAATTTTACATATTATTTTATTTAAGGAGTGAAATCGAACAAATCTTAACATGCATGAAATGTAATAATAGGGAAACCACCTAGATTTTGGATTTTTTATTTAATTAAAATTATACTAGTTAGCTTTTATAGTTATATTTAGTAGTTATGAACTTATGAACCTTTTGCGGAAACCCTTCCATAGGGAATTTATGGTGATTTCTGATAATTTTTTCCATTATGTAGGCCATCTATGTTTAATGTCTTCCATATTTTGGGGCATCTTTTTGTGCTCTTTACATCCCTTTTCACAAGAGCCCAATATCTCTCCATGGGTTTAAGCTACGGACAGTATGGATGATTTGCCTCCCTTTGTACATAAACCACGTAATTTTTCTTGTACCACGATAGATCTTTCTTACCGTATTGAGAGGATGCCAAATCGGGCCAAATATTTATGGCTTATAAAAGAAAGTAGTGTTCTTGACTGGCACTTCTTAATAAAAAGTTTTATATTTAGAGAGCCCGTTGTAACAAACGATTTGATTCTTTTGCCGCAACTGCATATCATTTGCCATGCTAGGAATATTTATTGAAATTTCATCTGATTTTCTTCGGCATTTCTTCGAGCATTACCAACATAAAATTCTAGCTTTTTTATTTACTTGTCTTAACTTACATCACATGGATTTTTCTTTCTTCCCCAACCAGGTTTCCTATAGCTAATAGCTAAGTACTTAAAATCTCGTGATACTTTCCAAAAAAATTGTTTGATGGCAGACCTTTTATTCTTTGTTCTAATTCGTTGTAGGACAAAGTTCTATTTTATCACTTATTTTAATTAATTTTACAACAAATGAATAGAACTGACATATTATTAAAAGATAACTTGATAAAATAAAAAACTGTAACAACGAAAATGTCACTCACCGCTTGACATCATCCACATCATACACATTAGTGTGACCGCAAGTTATATGGACAATTTTTTTTTTTTGTATTTTCACTTGGAAAACCCCTCAGATTGATTCCAAATTAGAAAAAAAAATATATAAAAAATTTTAGATCGTTTGCATAATTATTGGGCTTGCTTTGAACCCACAAAATTTGCTAAAAATGCTATTTTTCTCACTATGGCTCGCTTTAATTATTCATAACTTCAGTAACGTTTATTTTAGAGAAAAACCTTATTCACAAATGTTCTAGGGCTATATCTGATGAACAAAAATGGTCTATATTAGTTTTCTTTAATATAAACATTTAATCCAGAAAAAACCAAATTAAAAAATAACAGCGAAATATTCACATATCTTCGCATTCTTTGCCTGGTGATTATTTGTTTTATTAAATGGTGTAATTATAAAAAGTTTTGTTATAAAATCTCCATCGTGCTCATAGGAAATTGTTTTTGATAGTTTTCGACTACTTGCAATATATATTGTTTTTGTTCCTCGTCTTTTGTGAGCATTGGGTTTTAGTCTTCCATCAATTTCACAGCTCGTTCAGCTGTATCGTTTACCACGTTAATGTCATTAACAATTTGAAGAGCAGTTTTAAAATTATTATCCGCACGCCATGAAGTTGGATCATTTTTCAAAAATGCTGTACTGATTTTAAAGCGAAGAAAAAAATTGTTTGTCTCAGAAGAAAAGAACTGATCCATTCCGCCTTCGATAATCTGCTTCACATTTAAATTTTGAACTGAGGCGCGTTTTACGTCTTCATCTAGCGCTTCACGACTCAATGCCTTCACCAACTCTTTTTTTTTGGCTCAAAAGAAACACTGTTATCAAAAAATGCTAAAGCCACACATTCGGGACTCAAGTACCATAAGTTGTTTTTAAATTTGTGTAATGCAACTTGAGATATATAAGCATCAATTTTTTTAAAAGAAAACAGTTTTTTCAAAAGCTGCAAATCTTTGTATGGTGCATGAGCAGCAGAAGAGGCAGAGAACCACATCTCAACATATATTGAAACAATCAAAATACATATATTACGTAACGCTTTCCCATCTTTTACTGCCAAATCAAATTCACGTCCAAATAAAAATATTTTTAAGCAGTATATAGCTTTTGCCATCGCGTGGTGGACAGCAACAGGGCCGCGAAAAGCTGCATTGCGAATAGGTGCAGTCTCGCCAAGAAATATTAGTGTTAGCTCCCTGTAGTCATCTCTTGACTGTTTTTGATCGCATCGTTCACAAATTCAATTATTTTACCTTTATCTGCTGTTAAATATTTTTTGACATCATTATCTTCCATTGCAGACTGATAATTATTTTGGTTTATATTTCCACATGTATTTTTAAATTGCTCAAATAATTTTACATTTGGGCTTTCGGTTTTGCTCATCTTAACTTGAAAGGCACTTTTTAATACGACTTCCAAAATGTGGTGACGGCAAGGTATCCAAAGAAGCTGCTTTTGAAGACTGTGTTCAATAGTAGTACAGGTTTCATTAAAACGGCCTGTATTTACGGCAGTTGTATCGAACACCAAGGCTTTTATATGATCTTGAAGTTTCCGTTCAAATATAGCTCTACAACCAGACGCCTGCTCTCTGCCAGTTGCACTATTAAGTGCGGGCACTTCAAGTAGTTGCTGCGTACGCCCGCATGAAATTATGACTGGAAGTCTATCAACTTTTTCATTCCCAGTAAGAGCTGGTAACAGCTTTCCGTCCCACTGCAAACAAATTGCACCAAGTTTGTTCCTGTTGAAATGTTCTTTTATATTTTTCAACTGTTCTGCTCGTATTTTTCCCTTGCAATAAGTATAGACGTTTTATTTATAACTAGCAGATTCCAGGACTCGAAATTCGAGCGCAAATTCTAGGAAATTTTATTTTTTCATTAAATAAAGACCCTAAAAGTATGATGATCAATTATAGCCAATTCACAAGTCAACACAAAAACAAACTCATTTTATTACAAACACATTAACAAATATACTAAACACACACATAGCATTGTATTTTTTTATGTATGGGTTAGTAGCAACTTTAAATGCAATTTACTCAAACTAAAGGAAAAAATCTAAAAATCTGTAAATCTGAAAAACGGCTAAAAACAAATACCTTTCAAATAATATATATTTGATCAAAATTGGTATAAAGCGGTAGAACAAAACATCAGTCACAAGAAAAAGCCCAACCTATTAATATTATAGATATAGTTTTGTACTTCAAGACCGACTGCTTCCACCACAGACATAATTACATTTAAAGCGGCTGCAAATTTTGGAGTCATTATATTTTAAAATCCTCTCATTTTTTGTCTGGCGTTGGCGTTACAGCTTCTGCTCCCAAGACCTGCTAAAAGGAAATAAATGTTGTGGTTATATTTTTGTAAGGTAACCCTGTATGTTTCAATTATTTCTCATCTACGTTTTATATAGTTTCATTCTCACGTTTTACTTATAATTATAACTTTGAACTTACCTCATAGCTAGCAGCGATTTCGCTGATATCGCTCTCCGAACTGCAGGAGGAAAGTTCAGCTATTTCATCTGAATAAAGACAGTACAAATAAATATATGTAATACTATATTAAAACAAGTAAGAGTCTTAAATTCGGCTGTGCCGAATCTTTGATACCCTCCACCTCGGTTTGAGTATTGATAATAAATGTAAACAAAATATTGGAAAATGTAAACAATTTGTTTAACTTAATACCAAATTATTTCAGCAACTTCTTTGGGTTGGTTTTCGTCTTTTCTATTAATTCGGATTTATTTCGGTTTTGCTTTTTCGTCATTGTGGTTGCTGATCGGCATGCATTTATGTTATATACCTATATGCATGCGTTTCCGGTTATATGACAGAACTTCTCGTTTAATTTAGTTTCTGCTAATTAAATAGCTCGCCCCAACCTCCACTGCAAAGGTAATGGTTGTGTAGGGTGGCTATATGCATTAAATCGTGCTAATTGGAGATGGCTGTATAGTTTCTTTTAACTGGCCAAATATTTCTTCATTGCGGTCATATATGTCGGATGGAGTAACAAAATAATAACCAAAAAAAAAGCTCTCTGAACTTTTTTATTAAAATATTGCCATATTTGGAAAACATAGAGAATAAATTTATAATAAAAATAAATAATAAAATTAGGGATGCCAAACGCAAAAAACCAAATGTCCCAAACATTTTAAGTAAAATAATTTGTTATCTTTATTTTCTGAAAAACTTCAAATTTTCATCCAATAAAAATTGTGAAAAATAATATATAAATAACATTCTCATCAAATTGCGTTTATTTGTGTAACAATTTTTTTGTTCGCAATACTTAAATATCATTTGAGGTTTTCTTAAATTCATTGAATTTAAATCGACGTTTTCTGTAGTCCGATTTTGTAAATTTCAACGATCCGACAATCGCAAAATATATAGACAGCTATTGTTGTTTGCACTAAGGATTAAGTGATTCACTAAGTACACACATCTTAACGACAGTCGACAAATCTATTTTTCTATTTATCTAAATTGTAAACGAGTGGCATCTCTGTAAAAATAAGCGAAAAACACAAAGAAGAATAGAAAAAAACAAATTACTTCGTGTTTGACAGGATGATTTTATCTTTATCTTTTTACTAATATTTCTGTTTATTTATTTGAAAATGAAATAATGAATTGAATATGCTGTTTAATTTTTGTTATTTATATAAAAAGTTTTTTAATAGAAGCAAAATATTTTCACTATTTTATGATTTTTATTTATGTATGACGACATTTCAACCTAAAAATTTAAGTTTTTATCGATTGAATAAACAACACAAAAAATGGTTGTCGTTTAGATAACAACAACAGCTGACTTTAACAATAGCGAATATCGTTTAAAAATTTTACTGATAATTTTGCAATTTTCTTTTTTTTACGATTCGACTATCGTTAAAAGAAGTTACTGAAAAGCTATTATGCCAATGCCAATATTTTTTTGTATGTAAATATTTTTTAAATGTAAACATATTTGGTGTTTTTTTTTGGAATTTCAATTTGTGTTTAACGAATAAAATTTATATATATAAGATGAAATTGATGTCTTCTAAATTTAAAATTATTATTTCCGACGTTTTGATATGATTTTCTGAAATTCAATTAATATTTTCTAACTTATAATTTGAAATTTTAATTCAAGTTTTTGAAATGCTATTTTCTAAAATTTGAATGGAAAATTTAAAAAGTGCAATTTTGTATTTATGTGAATAATAATGCTTCAGTAATTATAAACAATTTTTAAAAATTAGATGTAATCGCAATCAGATATTTTGTAGGTAAAGCAGAATAATAATTCTATATAACTATGTAGAACTTTTTTGAAAGCAAGAAACTCATTGATAACTAGGAAACCCTATTTTGTAAAGACAACAAAAAGTTAATATGCCAAACTTATGTTCATATGTGTAAAAGAATAATGAAAAAACGTATGAAATAAAAGACCAGTCCGTGTATACTCTTCACATTGTGCTGTATGATATCTATTTGAAAATATTGACATTCATGTTAAAATAGAAATAACTATGTAACTAAAACAAAAATTGTGGCGCCATCTTCTGTGGCATAGTCACGCTGAGCAAAATGAAGTGACACTCTGTTAGTGCAAAATAAATGTATTTTCCCCACAACAAAATATTGCAGAAATTTATGTAAATAAAATAATATACCGATTTATTTCTAACATGCAGTTACTATAGATATACATACATACATACATATATATATAATATATGTATATTATTTGTATTATTTAATACGTGTATGTAAGTATATGTAAATATTGCACACAAAAAATACAACATCAAACGTTATTTTTGTGTTTTTCTCTTTAAATAAATTAATAAATAATTTTTTTTTTTGCTAAATTTATTGTTTTTTATTTTTAACAACTAGGTATTTTAGCTTTATTTGCTTTAGATGTTGGCGTATTTTTACTCCCTTTATATTGACTCGTAGTGTCTGCTTGTCGAACAAATTTTGAATCGATTTTAACCACTTTCCCGTGGCCCAATCGATGTGAAATTTTGCAGGCAGGCTCGTGGCAATGACAGAAATGACCTAACAAATTTTTTTATTGATGCCAAAACAATGGAAACTGTTAAATTTTTCTACCAGAGTTGATGAAAAAATGTACAAAGGGTTAGTTTTTATTATATTATTACCACAATGACCACCAAAACAACAAGTCCAGCTTTGACAACAATAAAACATTTAGAATAATAACAAGAACAATATAGAAACATGATCTTTTTCATTATTTTTTTAATTTTTCAGAAATTTCCCTGGAACAGGTAACTGATTTTAATGATTTTTGAAATATAAATTTCCCATGAATTTGGTGAATCATTCTCACTAAAAATGATCACCTTAGCTATCCTATTGAGTGCGTGATCGTGACAAGAACAACATAGAAAATTATATTTTTTCAAGACGTTTTTTAGTTCTTCGTTCAAATCTCGGAACCGAATTCGACCATTTTAAATAGCAAACTTCTCAGGATGTTAGTAAATCATATTTTATGTCAACGAGTACCCTAGCTGCCCCATTGATGCCGTCATCGTGATTTCCACAGACAGACAGACGGACAGACTGACAGACGGACTTCGCTATATCAACTCCGGTTATTATAATGATCATATATATATATATTTTATGGAGTCCAAAATTTTTTTTCTAATTATTACAAACGGAATGATGAACTTATATATACCCTCTGCACACTCGAGTGGAGGGTATAAAAATAATATATAATTTCTTCTTACTAGGAGCAGCTAATGCACGATCGCTCTGTTCTTCACGTTTTAAATGATTTTGTTGAAGATCTTCCATTCTTTCTTCACTTTCTGCTGTTTTGTAATCGATGCCATACACAAACCCCGGTCTACTTTTCTTTCTTTGATTCTCCAAAAATAATTTGTCCTCTGAATTTTTAATAAGGTCCAGTGCATTTGCACTTGCTAAATCAAATAAGTCATCTAACTTCGTCGTCCAAGCCTCTTCTCTTTCTCTTTGCGTTTCCGATTTAATTTTAGAATTTTTATTTGGTTGGTTCTAGTGGGGACTCGAGCTCTATCCCCAAAAATTTTCACTTCTTCGACCACCAATTTAGCACCCTCACGTTAATTTAATTTTAAAAAATAATACCTTCATAACTTCTTTGTTAGAAGGTAGTTTACACCACCTTAAGGAAGGTGAAAAATAGACAAACAAATTAATTTTTTCACGCACGACAATAAATGAAATGTAGTCGTCATTAAGTAACAACAAAAATAATATTCTGCTTTGCTACTCAGTAAGAACTAACGGTAACCTAACGGCAAAAAGCAATAAATACTAAGAAAACTAGTTCGTATGCAAAGAAAATTTCTATGTTATTTCGCTGTGAAAATTCTATGAAAATTTCGCTGTTATTCTTATACCTTATACCACTATGTGGTTTGGGTATAATGACTTTGTGCTGCTGTTTATAACAACCAAAAATATTTGACCTAGATCCATCTTTTATTATTGCGATCGAATCAGAATCACCAACTGATTCGAATTAACGATGTCCGTCCGTCCGTCCGTCCGTCTGTGTGTCCATGTAAACCTTGTAAGCAAAGGTCGCAAATATGAATATAATTTGATAAAACTTGGTATATAAGCTTTTATCAGCCAAAGGATGAAAGCTGTTGAAATTGGTGAGAATCGGTCCATGTTCAGACCTAGCCCCCATACAAATGACCCCTATGAAATCGACATAAATTGCCATAAGATCCAAATTGTAATATAGATCTTACTCAAATTGGGTATGTATGCATTTATTACATCCATTGATGAGTAGTCAAAAAATTATACCTATGGGACAATTTACTAATAGGCCCCATATAGAGCTGCATCCCGATCTTCACTTAAATCTATCAAA
Source organism: Cordilura impudica (assembly GCA_963682025.1). Classification (NCBI taxonomy): domain Eukaryota; kingdom Metazoa; phylum Arthropoda; class Insecta; order Diptera; family Scathophagidae; genus Cordilura; species Cordilura impudica. Next base: position 148,467,513 of record OY821520.1, on the reverse strand, counting down.
AAACAAAAATATTGCACTGATTCTTCTCAAATTTTGTATATAAATATATACAATATTTTTGTAAAATACAAGAGATTTTACCAAACATAGTCAGGATCGGTCCAGTTTTTCATATCAGCAGCCAAAAAAATTAATAAAAATCCCACTAAAATTTGGTTTATGCTTATTTTCTATGTCCAGTTAGTTGGGCCTATGAGATAGGGACTCTAAACACATGGTATAGGGTATCATATAGTCGGTCTAGAACAACTATAGTTTTCCTACTTGTTTTTTTTTTTGAGTTTGTCTTTAAAAGCGGTTTTTACTATCAGATAATATTTCCAATAAGGTTTTGTTTTAGGACTTTCTTGTTAAAAAAAACTTAAAATTATATGTTTTTTTTTTGTTTTATATTTGAAATAAATTATTGCCTTGACGAAAATGGTATCGAGTAAGAAGAGTTAAGGGAGTAAATGAAAAATATATTGTATACTATTTATTAAAACACTGCATAACCACCTGTTCATTTCTAACCCTGTTATATCTCAAGAATATGAATCCATGCATGTTCAAAGTTCATTTATGTCGCTCATGAAGACAGCATCAATATTTCAAAAAAGTTAAAAGAGGTGTGGGCAAGTTTTTTGTAATCTAACTGCTACCTAAGGCAGCATGGCATGGCTATCTGATACAACCCGCGTAACAGACAAAAATATTTTCGTCCGACATTCAAACCACTGAAAAATTCCCAGATCTGGATGACCTTCTGGATCTATTGATCTTAATTTAAAAAGGAGAATTTTGATATAATAAACCTAACCTTGATATATTTAAAAAAAAAAACGAAAATTTATGGAAAAAAATAATGAAAAAAGCTGAGTTCATATACAGTTATAAAATTTCCGAACGGAAGTAATAAATAGACTAAGAATGCAAAGCAGAGAGAGAGAGAAATAAGTTAAATAGTGCAAAACAATTTTAAATGGTGTAACATAATGTACTAATATGAATCGTAGGTATAGGCAGATTTTCAGCACCTTCAAAGAAAATGATATTATACAAGTAACAATTGAGTATGAAAAAAAGTGTGAACATTTGCTAAAAGTATTTCTCTCAACAAGGAATCTGTATTTCTGGGCGATTCACAAAAAAATTTGTCATTAAAATACTATGAACAAAGATATTATATAGTGCCTACAGTAAAAGGTTTGCAAAATCTGTCCAGTATTGCACTTCACACATAAATTTAGGACTATAGTCAAACAAATCGAAATGTTATAAGCAGTGAGATTGAAAATATCTTAATACACGCCTGTCCTCTCAAGCATTATTTAGTCGTTATTTTAACCTTGCTGTGGTTGTTTATTGCAAAACTGAGGTTATTATTTATATCTTATGTATAATTCTTATATGTTTATTTTAATACTAGATGTAACCCGGTGTGCTTCGCTACACCCTCCCCCTCCCCCGCCCTTCCGAATTGTTATGAAAAGGCTCACGCAAAGTCCCAAGGCTCTCACTAACACAGTTATTCAGATATATCACATTATATTAAGTTTGTAAAGGGTGCCATGCGCATTTGTCCAATCCCGCCCACTTTTTTGTCTGACTACTCACGTTAATAATAGATAACCTGAGATAAATTTTCAAAGCTCTCTCTATCATAGTACTTAATATATATGATATTAAAAATTTACTTTGTATGGGAGGTGCCACGTCCACTAAAAATATTAAAAAAATACAGCCTGTAGCACTTCCGATATTCGCAGTAATAATCAGTTAAAATTTCAGGAAGATCAGATAAGTCGTTACGGAGATTACCTCCTACAAACAAACAAACACATTACCTCTTTATTATGCTAAGTATAGATCATTAGTATAGATTCATTTATTTTGATACTTGCTGATATAAAATGTTTTTTGTTTTTTTTAATTCGGTACAACAATTATCAGATTTTTCGGCACTCCTGCCCTGGAGGTATATGTAGCTGCCCATGAGAAGAACATGGATTTTCCAAATTAGATCTGGCACCACTCAAGTATTGGCTTTTAACTTAAAATATAACTTGGCAATTTTTATTTTTTTTAGCGATTTTTGATTTTGCCCATTTTTGATTTTGAAGATTTTTGTTTTTGGGCGATTTTTATTTTTCGCGATTTTTGGGTTTGGCGATTTTTGATTTTGACGATATATTTTCCACGACAAATCACATTGATAACTAATGTACTTGTCAAAAGACTGTTGCTTTCGTAGTACATCATATTTTTGATATAGGAGGTGCCACGCCCACTTATCCCATCCCGCCCAATTTTTATTGGACTACCCACATTAATATCTGATGGACTCGTGCAAAATGTCGAGCCTTTCCCAATTATATGATATTAGATATCTACTTTACATGGGCGGTGCTACGCCCACTGCTTCGATCACGCCCATTTTTTTGTTCGACTAATCACACAAAGAACCTATGGGCTCACGCAAAGCCACAAAGCTCTCTCTTTTACAGTGCTCCAAATATATGAAATTAAATAGTTACTTTGCATGGGGAGTTCCACGCCCATTGTTGTGAACCCGCCAATTTTTTATCTGACTACTCATATTAAGATCTGATGGTGTCTTGCAAAGTGCCAAAGCTTCCCTCTATTAGTACATCAGTTATATGATATCATATATTTACTTTGTACGGGCGGTGCCACGCCCACTGCTCCGATCAAGCCCATTTGTTGTCTAACTAATCATATGAATAACTTATGGGTTTACACAAAGTCCCAAGACTCTCACTATAACAGTACTCCAGATATATGGCATTATATATTTTATTTGTATGGCAGGTACCACGCCTATTGGTCCGATACTGCCCATTTTTTGTCCGACTGCTCACATTAATAATAGGTGACATCAGACAAATTTGAAAAACTCTCTCTATCATAGTACTCGAGATATATAACATTGAATTATTACTTGTATGGGAGGTACCACGCCCATTTCTCCGATCCGGCCCCTTTCCGGCGTGGCTACTAATATTAACAATAGGTGACCTCACACAAATTTGCAAAGCGCTCCTTATCATAATACTCAATATATGTATATGATATTAAAAATTTACTTTGTGTGGGAGGTGCCACGCCCACTAAAAATATTAAAAAAATTATAGCCTATAGCACTTCCCATATCCGCAGTAAGACTCTTTGAAAATTTCAGGAAGATCAGATGGCTAGTTACGGAGATTACCCCCTACAAACAAACAAACAAACAAACACACATTACCTCTTTATTATATTAATAATATTAGTATAGATAACATAAATGGCAGTAATCCTCGTCTGCTTCGATTATTTTTGGATGATAAGCTACCACCAGTTCAGGTTGGTCGAATCGGCCAGTATCGATACCAGCGGTAGTTCGGAGACGTTGTGCATGGAACACATAAACGACAGCGGCTACAGTCTGTCAAAAATAAAATACACATGTTTATATGAAAACGATTATCTTGACTCTAACATAACTACAAGGCTACACGACAACTTTTGTCGCTTTAGTCAACTTACGATTATTTCTATTTTTGTTGGCTACAAAACAAAAGTAGTTTTGACAATATAACAAAATATGTAAACGAAATTAGTGCTATTAACTATTTTAGGTAGTTACAAACAGCAGCACAAAATCATTATACCCAAACCACATTGTGGTATAGGGTATAAAAATCTCAAGCATAGCAAGCGATTTCTAAAACTATCCCAATTGTTTAGTTATTTATTTTTTAATTTTTAAACATGCGAGTGCAAAACGGCTACTTTAACTCTGATGGAAAAACTACAAAAAGGTAAGTTACATATCATACTAGTACAGGAACCTTGGACGGTAAATGATAAGGTTACTGGACTCAATGATCCTAATTACCAAATTTTTTATGCTCATACAGGAACTCGACCGAGAACTTGTATTATTTGTCACAAAAACCTAAATTATCTCTTTTCTCCAGACTTGTCCACCGCAGATGCCACCGTCCTTCGGACTCGCCGACATCTCCACCGACGTCGGAACTGGAAGAGATGGTAAGGACAGCTAGAACAATAGGTAAGGAAATTCTCATAGGGTGCGATGCGAATTCTCACCATATAACATGGGGTAGTTCGAACTGTAACCAAAGGGGGGACGCTTTACTTGAATTCCTTAATGAAAATAACCTTTTCACCCTTAATACTGGGAACACGGCAACCTTTGTTAACAGATTAAGGGAAGAGGTTTTAGATATTTCAATTTGTTCAAAAAACCTAGTGGACGATATCCAAGATTGGCATGTCTCTAGCGAGCATTCCTTCTCGGATCATCGATACATCTTATTTAATCTGATACAACCACCGCCTGAACCCCTTAAGTTCAGGAATAAGGCTAAAACGGATTGGCCAAAATTTTGAAGAAATCTAATAGCCCGTCTAACTTCTCCTCCCACAGTCCTAAGGAATGTTGAAGAAGTTGACGGGGAAGTAGATAGATTAACGAAGAGCCTAATTGGGTCTTGCAAGGAATGTTGTCCACTTCGGGAAAGGAGATCTCCCCGAGAGAAACCCTGGCTGACAGGGGAGTTGCTAAATCTTGGGAAGGACGTCCGAAGATTATTTAATAGGGCTCGTCGTAAAAAACATGTAGTATACTGGGATGACTATCATGACAAACTCAGGGAATACAACAAAATGATTCGAGTAGCCAAACGCAACTCCTGGAAACTTTTCTGTGAACAGGTTGATAGCGTTAATGACGTCTCGAAAATCAATAAATTCTTATCGGAAACCCATTCACAGTCTGAAACTCTAGTCGATAAGGACGGGATTCGGGCGGAATCAATGGAACAATCCTTTCTTACCGAAGAGCTTGGGCCAAATAGGAACGCAGAAATTGGTACCAATATGTCCCGACAAACTGGAACCAACGTGTAACAGCAGACGGGACACGATGGGGAACAATATGAAGGGCCTAATGAGGAACAAAATCGAGAGGAAAAAATGATAAAATAACCGAGCGTACACCCCCAGGGCATGGCAGGAGGCCAAAGTGGTCTTCATACCAAAACCGGGAAAGGAAAGCTACGCGAACCCAAAGGCCTATCGACCGATAAGTCTTACATCCTTCTTATTGAAAACCTTGGAGCGAATAGTCGATAACATGGTTAAATGTCAAATCCCAAATGAGTTGTTGAAATTCAAACAGCACGCTTATTTAAAGGGACGCTCAGTGGAAACTGCGCTTCATGAAGTAGTTCACCACACCGAAAGATCTTTTGATCTAAAAATCTTCACCCTAGCTATATTCATTGATATAGAAGGAGCTTTTAGCAATGTTCAACCAATACGCTACTCCAATCCCTAGAAAGATTCGACATTGACCGGGATATTAAGGCCTGGATCAGTCACATGCTAGGGAATAGATGGATAAGTTGCGAGGTTGATGGCATTAAAATAAGAAATAAGGTTTGTTACGGGACACCTCAAGGGGGGATTTTATCCCCCCTTCTCTGGGTGACCACTATAAACAGTCTGCTAAGGATTCTAGCCAATAAGGGTTTCCAACCTGTCTGCTACGCAGACGACGTAGCGATACTGTTAAGGGGGAAAGATCCTAGAGATTTATGTAGGAGGGCATCGAATGCACTCGAAATAGCATATGACTGGGCACAACCGAGGGGTTTGAATGTGAACCCAGAGAAAACTGAAATATGCCTCTTTACAAGGAAGACGAAAATAATCGACTTTGATGAACCTCGGTTCCAGGGCAATACGATTAGAATCACACAGACGGCGAAATACCTTGGGGTGATTCTCGATAAAAAACTTACTTGGAAAAACCACATCGAGAGCAGGGTCGCGAAGTTTCATCGTGTATGGGCCATCTGCAGAAGGGCTATAAGCTCAAAATGGGGTTTAAACCCGAAGATGACATATTGGCTGTACACAAGCGTCGTTAGACCTATTCTAACCAACGCATCCATAGTCATATGGACATCAATGAACAGTAAGTGTTACATTAAACCACTCCAAAAGATACAGCGTCTCTGTTGCATAGGAATCAGTGGTGCAATAAGGACTACATCTACGAGGGCTTTAGAGAATATTCTATCTATACACCCAATCGAGATTAGAATTAAATATGAGGCAGCTCTGGCCATGTTACGACTAAGGGTAACAGGGGAATATATCACCGACCACACGACCAAACACCAGACTATTTTAGACCAAATTCCGGGACTCAACACAGTGAACATTAGCTGTGATAGAATCGCGGAAGTGTCAACAGATATACCCTGCAGTATACGGATACCAGACAGGGCAAGTTGGATGAACGGGAATATTCTACAGAACCTTCCAGGGTTACGGACAGTCTAGCGGCTATCGGAGCGATATCCGCAGAGAAAACTAGATCAAGGACTATCCTCGAGTGTAAGGAGGAGATTTCAAACTTCTCCAGAAGAGGCAGACTTGAAATTGTTTGGATCCCAGGACACAGTGGTATAATATGAAATGAGATTGCTGACAAACTGGACAGGAAGGGATCTTTCCTGGAAAGAGTAAATTTGGAAAACCCAATACCTTTCAAGTCTCTCAAATTGGAACTGGCAGACTGGGCGACCAGTTCACATGTTTCAATTTGGGAAGACAATGACTTGGGTAAGGTTACAAAAATATTATGGGGTTCTCCCAACGCAACAAGAACAAGGGAGATCCTGAATCTGAATAGGGTAGAACTTAGTAGGGTAATTGGCATCCTCACTGGACACTCTGAGCTGAGGGCTCACCTATACCGTATAGGACGGGCGGAATCAGCCGTTTGTAGAGCTTGCGGAGAGGATGACGAAACCCTAGAACACTACCTCTGTTACTGTCCTGCATTTGCGAGAACAAGGGTCAGATATCTATCCAGCGACATCTTACCAGGCCTGACGGGTCTAAGGGGGATAAGCTGGAAAATACTCAGGAAATTTGCTGATGAGACCGAATTTCTAAGTTAGTAAGAGGGGTAGATTAACCGGAAAGTAGAGATGTAGAGCGCACAACAAGCCGACCTACTGGCTTAGGTGTATATCCAGACATAACGGATATGAGATATGTGTATACATAGCTCCTCTTATCAACCTAACCTACCTAACCTAACATAATAACAATGAGCGGTTATATCTGGAAATTTTAGGAATTAATCTTGTAGATAAATATACATTGCATTCTCTTACAATAACAAGTAAGAAATTATAGATGGCCTAGATCGACTATACGATACGCTATACCATAGTTTAGAGACCCTACCTTTCGGTCCAACTAATTGGATATAGAAAATAAGCATAAACCAAATTTGAGTGCCATTGTTATTAATTTTTTTGGCTGCAGATATGAAAAAGTTCATATCGGCTGCTGTATTTATATGGGGACTAGGTCGAAAAATGGACCGATCCTGACCATACTTGGTAAATTCACTTGTGTTTGAAAAAATATACACATATATATTTCTGTTTTTTGATAGATTTAAGTGAAGATCGGGAAGCAGCTCTATAGGGGGCCTATGGCTAAGAATTGTCCTATAGGGATTTTTTTGGACTACTGATTAATGGATACAATAAACACATACAAACCCAATTTGACTAAGATCTATGTGATAGTTTGGATCTTATGGCAATTTGTGTTGATTTCATAGGGTCATTTGTATGGGGACGAGGTCTGAACATGGACCGATTTTCACCAATTTCAATAGCGTTCATCCTATGGCCGATGAAAGCTTATATAGCAAATTTCATCAAAATATATTCATATTTGCGACCTGTATTTTGTAGTCGATCGGTATAATAAAAGATGGGTCTAGGTCAAATAATTTTGGTAGTTACAAACAGCTGCACAAAGTCATTATACTCAAACCACATAGTGGTATAGGGTATAAAAAGCCCTGGAGGTATCCTACAAATCTTCTTCGTGAAGAAACAGGTTATGAAAAAATTATCGATTTCATAACAAGGATTAATAACAATTAATTTGCCAAAATTGAAAATTCCTCTTACCCACTGATAAGAGAATGTAGAGAATTAACGTAAAATTTAAAAGAAATCACCAAATTGTAAATTATGGGGTTATAGAGGTCTATTGTTTCTAATAAACCTCTTATAAGCACATAAATATTTTCAGATAGTATTTGAATTTATTAAATCATATAAAGGCTTTTTTTTCCTCCCATTTTCCTTAAAGAATCATTAAAAAATAAAGTAAAAACTATTTAATATCTTTAGATCCTATATATTATTTGTTGCAATATTTATATGTAAAGATAAGATCTCATATGTGAATATCAAATTTGTTAAAATATGTAAATAAAGGAAGAATATATAATTGAAAAGAAAAATTTATATAAGATATAAGGAAGTTACAAAAAAATCTTTAATTTTTGTACTAAATAACAAAAAGTCAATAATTTTGAGCATGATAAAATAATTGCTAAATAATGTAACAAAGTAGCGATTTTAAAAACTTTTAACTCAAGAGTGGGAAACAATTCTTATTGAAGACAACGTAGGAAAATTATGAAAAACAATGAGTAAAATATTAGTTTTTGCTAAATAATAAAATAATATTATAACAATATTATGGAAAGGGATTTTGTTTATAAAATAACGTAAATAATGATATATATCATTTATTCCATGAGTTTGGTTTGCGACCTTTCTCACGAACGTTAAAAAAAATCTATCATAATATTGCAATTAATATTAAATTATTGAAATATATATTATGAAAAAAACCTAATTTAAATAGTTTCTAATATTGGTGACAATATTAGTATAAATTCCTATTTTTGTATGAGAAATTTTGTTTGTGCATAATTAATAATTACATAATGGTCACTTGGGAATTACATAGCATTTTCATGTCATTTATTATTTATGTATTGAGATTACAAACTAAATACTTATTAGATTAACAAATATATTATTTGACACTTCTATAATAACAAAAAATTCTTCAGATATAATGGGTTTATACTTTTTGTATTATTATGCACACTTTAATCTAATACAATAATAAATTAAAATACTAATTGTAAACTCCACACCATTCATTCGGCACTTGGGCTTGTTCTCGGGATAACAAGCTGTGTTAAATTTAGCAAATCGGTGCCATAGTTAATAATATCACCAATTTGTGGATTCCAAGATCTGTATTTTCGTTTTTTTTAATATAAACTTTTCACGTTTGTAGTTTTCAAAATAAAAAGTCATTAAATTTTAATTCATTTGATAATTACTATTAGTTATATATATCAAAATAATAAAAAAATAAAATATATATAAAAAAAGATAAATAAGTAGATGTACAAACATATAAGTATGTAAAAATTTTTAATTTTTGTCGAACTTTCAATCATTTTAGAATGTTTTACTTAAAATCTGTTACTTAAAATCTGTTAAAATATTTACTTTTGAAATTTATTTGCAATTTAAAACGAGACAGTCTCGATTTGCTGCTGCTGCTATTTTTGACTTTTAAATATTTTATATTGCTACTCTTTTCAATAGAATTCAGTAGTGGCATTCAATTCTACCGAAGCTTTGACATTAGTGTTGTCGCTTGTCGTTTTATAATATGAACATGGTCAGTACTCCGACATCTATAACATTAATAGGCTAGGCGATTTCTTGTGACTGATGTTTTGTTCTACCATTTTATCCCGATTTTGACCAAGCACATATTATTTGAAAGGTATTTCTTTTTAACCATTTTGCAGATTTACAGATTTTTAAAATTTTTCCTTTGTTTTGAGTAAATTGCATTTAAAGTTGCTACTAACACATACATAAAATTATACAATGCTATGTGTGTGTTTATTAAATTTGTTAATGTGTTTGTAATAAAAATAAGTTTGTTTTTTGTGTTGGTTTGTGAATTGGCTAGAATTGATTAGCATAACTTTAGAGTCTTTATTTAATAAAAAAATAAAATTTCCTAGAGTTTGCACTCGAATTTCGAGGGCTGGATTCTGCTAGTATACATTAAAATATATACTGGTTTCAAAATTGTTTCATATTTTAGTTTATTATACTGCAAAAAGCTTAAACAGTATAGCTCTTTGCTTGGATTCTAATTAGGTTAGATTCAGAAAAAGTATCTAAATTTAACTTTTTACCTGTACTGTACAATATAGATGTATAATTTTTAAAACAAATGTTCCCAGTTTTTTGTTTTATTGAAAGTGAAAATATTCGGTCTTGAGCTGGACTATTTTCTAACTCAATCATTAAAGTGATAGATAATATGATTTTTGTTTTTATAAAAACAAGGAATATTAAATTATTAAAAATATATTAGTAAAATGTTTTGGATTACGAACTTTTCAGCATTGACCATTGAAAATTTAAACTTGTTAAAATAAAAAATACATAAAAAATAAATTAATTAATAAAATAAATTTTTATATTTATATCGCCAGAAGCGAAGTATGGTAACAATTATAAGCAAAAAATTTTTACATTTACAATTAGGGGAATTCCACTATTTATTCAATGACGTGCAGTTCTGTTTTATCGATTACATTTTAGTAGTAGACTTGCATGTTAGTCGACACAAAATTTGTATTTATAGTCATCAAGGAATAGCTGGAAGGTCTGACGAACATCACCGGACAACAGAATAATGCCTCCACTACAAATGTTTTGATTGCCACGCAGATTTATCATGATTCAGTCTAGCTGCTCCAGTGACATCTTGTGGGTCGGTCCTCTTTTGCAGTTGATTCAAAAGATAAACATTTGTGCGAACAATTTCGGCTAATGCTTCGGTGACCTAATGATTGTTGTTTTCCTTGTAAATCGAGGAAGTTGGTTTTTTATATTGTTTACTTAAAACCGCAAACTCATTCGTAACATTAGATTACACTGTGGAACATTTGCGGTTGAGTGAGAAATTCCAAATCAGGGTGAAAGAACCATCAATGATTTCTCATTTCATTTTTCAACAAAATTGTAAAGGGTTCGCCAAATAACTTTTTTTTTTTTTGAAAATGCTATAAAAGAAAACTACTGAATATTATCTCAAATTTCTTTTTTTATTTGAAAGTACAATCCTTCCGGTTAATAATGGAAAATTATTTCTGCTGCCATGGCTGGCCATGCAGTAGCCTACACGATCGGTCCAATTTTTAAGCACATCATCGATTGTGTGCAGCTGTATTTCACCAATGGCTTCACGAATATTTTCCTTTAAAGCGTCACTTGTCTCTGGCTTGTTGGCGTAACACTTATCTTTGAGGGCACCCCACAAATAATAGTCCAACGGTGTCAAATCGCAGCTCCGAGGTGGCCAAATGACATCAGCTCTGCGGCTGATAATGCGATCTTCAAAAACAGGGCGCAAAACATCGAGTGTAGCTTCGGCTGTGTGGCACGTAGCGCCGTCCTGTTGAAACAAAATGTTGTCAGTATCCTCCTCTTCAATTTTTTTGAACAAAAATTCGTTCAACATGGCCCGATAACGATCGCCATTGACTGTAACGGCCACTCCTTGCTCATTTTTGAAGAAAAATGGCCCAATTATGCCTCCGGGCCAAAATCCGCACCAAACAGTGACTCGTTTTGGGTGTATCGGCTTTTCAATTTATGCGTGCGGGTTTTCTGTGCCCCAAATGCGACAATTTTGCTTGTTTACATACCCGCCAAGATCAAAATGAGCTTCATCTGAAAAGATGATTTTTTGGCAAAATCGGTATCTTCTGTAAGTCGATCGCAGGCCCACTTAGCGAAGCGAAAACGCATTGGATGGTCAGTTGGCTTCAACTCCTGAACCAATTGGACTTTGTATGGCGTCATACCAAGGTCTTTATGCAAAATTCGTCTCAATGATGCCTCCGAAATGTTCAATTCTTGAGAACGACGGTGAATTGATGTTGATGGCGCTTCACGCACACTTTCTGCCACAGCAGCAATATTCTCGGGTGTACGCACTGTTTTTGGCCTTTCACGCTTTGGTTTATCGATGAGCATGCCAGTTTCTTTCACTTTTTTCACAAGATAACGAACATACAGAGCTGACGGTGCTTCTCTTCTTCCAAAATCCGTACGCAATTTTCGCACACATTCTGCAACATTACCATGATTTTCAAAGTAATGTCGCAATATTTCCCAGCGTTGTTCAAGCGTATACACAACCATATTCGTTCAGCGGAAGGATAAAATTAATTATCTGTCAAATCAGACATGAGCTATGTGTTACCATTCACGAAATCAGCACTAGTTGAAAAAAAACGTTAGATGGCGGACCCTTTAGCTATTTAAAAATTATAATAAAAAGTACTGATGTTTGTTTGATTTATGTAGTATTAAAAATATCACTCATACATTTTGATACAAAAATTGATACAAAAGAGGAAAATTTATTTTTTTTTACAACTTTATTTAATAAAATTAGTTCAATTTGATTTCCTGAAGCTTTCTGCCGAAGAATTGAACGAGAAATCGTCTCTGGTTCTAGAGTTATAGCTGAAAAACTAAGCCAACAAATATCAATATAAGGAATAAATATAAAAGGCCATTAACAAAACTTCACCCCGAGAATGCCAAATCCTTTGGAGGTTTTCCTATACTGGCCTAGTACTTTGGCCTGATTTGGAATTACTCAAGTTTGGCTATTGCACTGAGTTTCTATTTTTTTTAAGACCAACAGTATCAAATTACCTGGAAAAAAAGTCATGAATATATTATAATTCACGCATATCATTTCGCGAATTTTTGTTAATTTTTTTCTAAATCCAATATAGAAAAAGCTTGGCCCGTCCATTTTTTGCAAGATTTTGGATATTGTTATTTAAGTGACTCACACTGAGTTTGGAAACTAGCACTGTTATTGTACTCTAGATATACGATAATAAATTTATCATTACATGTATTCCACCCATTTTTTGTAGGATAATTATTGTCATTAAAGTCAAAAACACAAAGTTTGAACACTATCAAAACTGTTATTAATTGAAACAACTCATTTGTTTGAGCATTTTGTGATATCGAATTTTTATTTAAATCAAATTTCTTAATAACTAAGTACAATAAGAACAAATTCAGGTTAGCAAATGTTAGGTCGATTCTGAGAGTGAGAGGTGAAAATAGAGGCTAAATTAGAAGACCCGTATCGCGGCGCTTGTTTATGTTAGTTCGAATTTTTTATTAATCGATCTTCGAACTTTGCAGTCAAATGCCCATTTTCAGCATATTGTTTATATGGTTTTTTGGCTATAACTCGTCGACTAATTGATATTTTTTCAATCAGTAAAAGCCAAATTATTCTAGAGACCTGTGCAATAATTAAAATTTAAAAAAAAATTGATTTAGAAGATTTTTGTGGTGCTTATGAAGCAAAATATTGGAAAAATTATTTTTTTCATGCTTTTTGAAAATATTTTCCACAAAACTAAGTCTTTTTTGCTTTCTGTTTGATCTATAATATGCTTCTCAGTTTCCTCAATAAATCTGATTTCAAAAGAAAATGGTCTTAGTCGATAATTTGTGTTAAAAATCCCAAAACCATGTAATAAATAGCGATTTAGGTAGAAGTAATTAAAAAGGGAAGTTCCAAGAATTAGGTAGCGATTTTTTTTTATTTCGTACAAGCAACCTAATTTCAAAAATGAAGACTCAGTTAAGACTCGAAACTCAGCCGAAGCTGATGTCTTTTCGCTCGGTCGTGATAAAATTCGCTATTAATTTTTTTAGAACTTACTAGAGGACCCTTGCTGCTCCGCAGCATTATATTATGTTATATTATTTTTTATAATATAATACCAAAATTTGCCAAGAGAAGTTAACGTACAGTAATGCCAAAATATGCCAAGAGAAGTTAACGTACAGTTATACCAAAATTTGTCAAGAGAAGTCAACGTACAGTAAAAGCAAAGTTGATTCTCCACGCATAACTTTCCTCAAACCCAACGAATGTAAGCAGTTAATAGCTCAAAAGAAGGAGCTTGATCCACTGAATGTTCTTAGACCTATGACAACAGCCTACGTTAAGTAGAATTCTAGTTATAGAGGTTTGAGAGAAGAAAAATATTGAAAAAAATCTTGAATACAAAGTTTATTCATAAATTATTTTAATATATAAGATTTAATTTTGTGAGTGATTTAAGTTGAGTGCATCGGTTTCATAAAAATAACAAAAAAAAAAAAAAAAAAATTGTATAATATATATTGTATTAAAAATGTCGGAACCAAAATATAAAATGGACCATTGTCGTAATGTTTGTGGACGTTTCATAGCAAGCGATGGAAAATGTGGCAATGCGAGTGATTTTCCTATAAACAATATTTCTCACAAGAGTTTATCACTGACGTAAACTATGCCCGTAAAAAAAGTTTGATTTAATTGCTATTCAACTCTTATGCAATGGAAAAGTGAAAAGAAGAAGGCTATGCATTTTGGTAAACCAATGATGTGGTTAGACAACAGCCTGCATCAAGAAGAAAATTGCTATGGATGTATCAACTACCATAAAACTTTGAATAGAAGGAAAGTAAAGAATAAAACATATGTAGCAGTGCCAAATGTCCAATTACCATTACCGCACTCAGAATTCGTTCCAGTACCAACGTATCCAAATATTGATCTTCAAACAGATATCAGTATTACAACCACCGCTGCTACATCCATGGATTTCTTCTCAGAATACGACCCTGGTGAAGGTACATCCTATGAAACATCAAAGGACCCAATCCTAGTCACACAAAACCCATTGGATGAAATTGTTGCAAATTTGTGTTTGACTCAGAAAAAATCAGAACTACTGGCTTCATTATTGAAAGGAAATAATTTGCTGGCGAAAGGTACCACAGTAACAGCATACCGAAAACGCCAAAAAGAGTTAGAAAAGTTCTTCAATGTGAATGATGCAAAAAATTTCGCTTATTGCAAATATATTGAAAAGTAAAAGGAGACGATAAGATTAACCTATAAAAAAGATGATTGGCGTTTTTTCATCGATAGTTCTTTAATCAGCTTTAAAGTTGTGCTTTTGCACAAGACAAATAGAATGCCTTCTGTTCCGATTGCGTATAGCACTGACACTAGTGAAAATTTCGATAATTTGAAACACATTCTGGAAGTAGTCAAATATAACGAACACCAGTGGCGCATTTGCTGCGACCTCAAAATATGTTCATTGATTACAGGCTTAACAGCATCTGGCCGTCCAAAATATCCGTGTGTTTTGTGCGATTGCGATTCACGATACAGAAAACATATTAAAGGAAGAAACCAGTACAAACAGCATAACTGGAATAGTCGCATTGTTCCTGAAATTAAAATTTAGTTGCCGTTGCTCCACATTAAACTTGGCATTGCTAAAAATTTTTTGAAATATATGGCAAAAAGACCAGCAGTATTCAACCGCTTAAATGACATTTTCACAAGACTAAGTAACGCCAAAATTCAAGAAGGGGTTGTTAATGGTCCCGACATACGGACCGAGAATTAAATGCATGGCTCGCATTGAAAGCAGTCATTAAAGGACTTTTGGGTAAAGAATGCAAAGACAACTACAGGCAATCTGTTGCAAGCATGTTGGCAGCTTTCAATGAAATTGGGGTTAATGTGTCGTACAAAATTCATCTCTTGCATCAGCATCTTGATCAACATGCTCAACAGTTACCAACTGAATCTGATAAGTAAAGCGAACGTTAACACCAAACTGCGCTTCCATTTGAAATAAGGTAACTATAGAGTGTGCATATTTTGAATTCCTAGATTTTTCTAATATTTTGTCAGAGTGCACAGTTTAATCATGTTAAAGATTGAATACTATTTTCGTTTCAGATACAGAGGAAAGAAATCTCCAGATGCAATACTCGCTGAAATTTGTTGGTGGTATAAAAACACTTTTGAAGAAGAGGAAGACGAGGAAAAAGAGGAAGAAAGGGAAGGCAAAAATTAAATTCCAGCATATCTGTTGAACGAAATTATCGACCTTTCTGATGATGATGACGATGACCAAGATATTAGAGAGAGCAGTGATGTGGATCCACAGCGGCCTGCTAAGCGGCAACTGGCCAAATCATTAATTTAATTTATTTAATTTTTTTACTTAAAACTTTTCATAACTAACATTTCAAAAATATATTTTTTCCATATTTTTATAATATCTTTCTCAATGTTTCTTCAAAACCAACACTGAACAAAATTGGTACATAAAAAATGAGAAGTAAATTAATTCTAAGCTGGAAAACTATGACCCTAAAAAGTTTGCTTTAATTGCTATTCAACTCTTGTGCAATGGAAAAGTGAAAAGGAGAAGGCTATGCCTTTTGGTATACCAATGATGTGGTTAGACAACAGCCCGCATCAAGAAGAAAATTGCTATGGATGTATCAACTACCATAAAAATTTGAATAGAAGGAAAGCAAAGTACAAAACTTATGTAGCAGTGCCAAGTGTCCAATTACCGTTACCGAACTCAGATTTCGTTCCAGTACCAACATACCGAAGTATTGATCTTCAAACAGATATCAGTACTACAACAGTCGCTGCTACATCCATGGATTTCGTCTCAGAATACGACCCTGGTGAAGGTACATCCTATGAAATATCAAAGGACCCAATCCTAGTTACACAAAACCAATTGGATGGAATTGTTGCAAATTTGTGTTTGACTCAGAAAAAATCAGAACTACTGGCTTTATTTTTGAAAGGAAATAATTTGCTTGCGAAAGGTACCAAGTAACAGCATATCGAAAAGAAGAAGAAGGGGAAGACAAAGATAAAATTCCGGAATATCTGTTGAACGAAATTATCGACCTTTCTGAAGATGATGACGATGACCAAGATATTAGAGAGAGCAGTGATGTTGATCCACAGCCGCTTGCTAAACGGCAACTGGCCAAATCATTAATTTAATTTATTTAATTTTTTTACTTAAAACTTTTCATAACTAACATTTCAAAAATATATTTTTTTCCATATTTTTAAAATTTCTTTTTCAATGTTTCTTCAAAACCAACACTGAACAAAATTGGTACATAAAAAATGAGAAGTAAATTAATTCTAAGCTGGAAAACGCAAGTTTTGTATTATGATTGTTTTCTTTTGAAATGAAATTTATTGAAGAAACTGAGAAGCATATTATAGATCAAACAGAAAGCAAAAAAGATTTAGTTTTGTGGAAAATATTTTCAAAAAGCATGAAAAAAAATAATTTTTCCAACATTTTGCTTCATAAGCACCACAAAAATTTTCTAAATCAATTTTTTAAAACATTTTAATTGTTGCACAGGTCTCTAGCAATAATTTGGCTTTTACAGATTGAAAAAATATCAATTAGTCGACGAGTTATAGCCAAAAAACCATATAAACAATATGCTGAAAATCGGCATTTGACTGCAAAGTTCGAAGGTCGATTAAAAAAAAATTCGAATTAACATAAACAAACGCCGCGATACGGGTCTTCTAATTTAGCCTTAACTTTTGCTAACCTGAATTTGTTCCACAGTGTAATTCTAAAACTAAACTGGAATTCATTTTTCGTTAATATTTCACTAATTCATTTTGACGGGGTCCAACCCACCCATTCGTTCTTATATATGTAAAATAACATATACTAAATTGAAGTGAGATTGTCAGAAATTTTCTGAAAAAATTTTAATAGGTTTGCACATTCACCGATATCTATCATTTTGAATAGCGGTCATTCTAGATCGATAAAAGCTTTATAGCAAATTCTATTAAAATATATTGTCATTCGCAGCCTGTGGTTTCCGTGCAAGGTTACATGGATGCATGGATGGACGGAAATAATTAAACATCAGCCCAGAAATAATAGAAATTTTTCTTAAAGTTAAAAACATCAGCACAAACTGATTGTACCGTTACCACTGGGCATATAAAAATTATCAATAGAGAAAATCTTCTCCATCAGCCGATATTGCGATGGCCCAAGTCAATGAGTTGAAGTTTCAATTGTTTTTCACCAAACATCATATTCGACAATTTTTGTCATCACGGGATGTTTCTAGTTTAAAACCTGAAAAAGTTGTCGGTGTAAAAATATTTTGAGTGCCGCATCATGTCTCACTATGAACGTGGTGCCTAAGTTATTTAATATCGCTACGAAAAATGTATCGGGCGAAGAATACAAATTTTTTGCCTCTTCATTACTTGTTTAGGTAGTTCTTAGGTAAAAAGGCGTAACTTTACACCAATTCAATAGCAATGTGTTTGCTAATTAAATTTAACAATTTTTATTGTTTTATTGTTGCCTTTAAACATGTAACACCTCTTATAATTAAAAAAAAAGACACCTTGAATGAACTACAAATAATATTCTATTACATAGGTAATATTTTTACTAGTTAACAATGTATAAACTGGACTTAACCAAATATGTTGCTGACAGAAACATACAAAATCTGAACAAACATAAATAAATTATCTACATTCATATGTACTTTAAACTGCAGACTCCAATTGTCGTGTAGCAGAAGCAATATTGTTTAAATGGAATAATTTTAAATTACTCGTATTTACACATTAATTCAACAATGAATGGATGAATAGTTTCAAATGTATGTATGTTTACAAGGCATTGCCATATGATGGTTTTGAACACAATAGCACTGAAATATGATACTCTTATATAAAGAGCTATAATTGCTTTTAGTTTAAACTTAGTAATAATACAAGTTGAAGGGAAGCGATCACATAGGACACCTGAAGATCCTTGATAAAGTTTAAAATATCAAAGATATCACTATAAGTAGTGATCAGTAGATCCTGTATTTGAATTTGAAAAGAACTATATATCCCGAGCAGATTTGATTGGGTATCTAACCCTAAATGGCTACATGAAGATGCCCAGAAGTGGATCCAAAACAAATGAAGGAGTAGGAGCAAGAATTTACGGACCAAGATCCACATTCCCATATGTAATGAATCCACCATATTTACAGCAGAATTGTGCGTAAGAAATAGTGTGGAAAGAAACCTAATAAGGACGAAGATAAATCTAACGTCAGATAGCCAGACTGTTCTAAGAGCTCCGGACAAATCAATATATCACCATAAATCTGTGCTCGAAAGCAATCGAGCCCTTAATAAACTAGCGGAACATAATAGGGCGATGCTTATATGGGTATCAGGTTACAATGGGTATGAAGGAAATGAGAAACCCGTGCACAGACAAAACAAGGAGCGGAAAGACCATTTATTCATCCGAATCCTCAATTCGGATTCACCAGCAATGACATAACCAAGAACATCGACAGATGGATTAAAAATGAGTCAGTAGAGTATTAGAATAGACAAACACTAATTCAACAGCGATAAAAGGAGCAGGGATACCCTAATTTATTTATTTATTTATTTATTTATTTATTTATTTATTGATTGATATCCTGTACAACAAGACCAAGTCTTTTAATTATAGTACAGGATTATATGTGGATAAGGGACCAACAATCTCAAAAATTTTATATGTATAGTAGTAATAATAATAAAGTTTATATAAAAAGTAAGTATAATTATTTACGAACAGAAATACCATATATACAAAAAATATAAAAATAAAAAATAAAAAAATAAAAATAAAATAAAAATAAAAAATTACATATATCACATAATCTATGGAAAATGGTTAAGTGAAAAAATTAAACAAAAAAGTTTTAAAATGCATTGCATTGCTATTAAGCTGTTGTTCATGTGGAATTGTATTCCAAAGACGAGCGGCATGGATAAAGAACTGCCATTCCGAAAGTAAATGTCGATGTCTTGGTATGATGATTAGTTTGCCCCTATTCGATCTTGCAAACTGAATTTTGGCATACATATATTGCGGGTTTTTTGTATAAATAACTTTATGTATGAGCATTAGTACCCTTATCTTAAGTAAGTTTTCAAAAGATACTCCATATAAGCTTTTTGCGAAAGCAGACACATGGTCGTATTTTCTTAACCCGTAAACATACCTAATGATGTTATTGTATAAAACATCAAGCTTATTTCTGCTTATAGAGTCGCAGCTAGAAAAGAGTTCACAACCATAGGTAAGTCCCGGAATAAGATAGGTCTTTGCCAGAAGTATCCTGACTGTTAAAGGTGTAAATACCTGCGTTGCCCAAAGCGTTCTTTATTTCACATAAGTTTGACATACAAGTGAATTTATATGATCAGACCAGGTTAAATTTTTGTTGAAGACTAATCCAAGATTTTTCTCTGATTGTACAATTTCAATTTTCTGACCATTTATAAGGATTTCAGGTTCGATATGCGGGGTTATGGTTCCTTTGTGTATCACCAAACATTTTGATTTTTTAGGATTCAGACATAAGCCATTAGCAGTAGCCCAACGATATATGGTGTCCAGATCTTGGTTGAGTTTTCCCACGCTTGCGTTGATTGAATTAACTGAGCCACTTAGGTACAACTGTACATCATCCGCATACATATGTACGCTGGAATGGGATATTTGTTGCGGCAAGTCATTTGCATATATGGAGAACAAAAGTGGTCCCAATATTGATCCTTGTGGTACACCTCTCATAAGTGACACCGGATTCGATGATGTATTGTTAATGAACACTGATTGAGTATGGTTTGTAAGGTATGATGAAATTATATGTGTTGATGTTGGCGCAAAATTGAAAAAACGGTTCAGCTTCATACATAGTGTGGAGTGGTTTACAGTATCGAAGGCTTTTGAATGATCAAGAAGCACCAAAAAGGTTACTTTTCCGCAGTCTAACTCACGTCTTATATTTTCTGACACATCAGCCAAGGCAGTCACACAGCTATGATTGGGACGGAAACCGGATTGCATATCACTAATAAGACAATTTCTGTGTACGTATGCGCTTATTTGTGAGTGCAGAAGCTTTTCTATAACTTTTGAAAGGAAGCATAGTATCGCAATCGGACGATATTCTGTAGTAGACTTTGGAAGTGGAATAACTTTTGCGTGCTTCCATTTCATTGGAAAGCAGCTTGATGTAATGACGGTGTTGAAAAAATGAGTAAAAAATGGTAAAAGAGATGGTAACAAAATTTTAACGAATTTTGGGTGTATGTTATCAAATCCAATAGCGTTGGACTTAACTGTCAAGAAGCTAGTAAGAACCTCAGATTGGCTGACGCAAGAAAACTCGAACATATTGTCTTCGGAAAAGGAGTTGCTACTGTTGACAAATGTATTGTTGTTGTAGAAGTGGTTATTTGTTGGTATTGTTGGTATATCCGTAAAAATCCTATTGAGTTCATTAGCATCAATAGGGCAATTATTATTCTTTTCAACATTACCAATTCCTATTTCTCGAATAGTCTTCCAAGTTTGTTTAGAATCAATAGCGGAAATAAATCGTCTTGAGAAAAAAACAGATTTTGCATTTCTTATTTGAGTATTAACGTCTTTTCTAGCAGAACGAAACTCAGCCTTAAGTTGTAATGTTCTAAAACGTTTCCACCTGGAATAAGCTAAATCTCTACGTTCAATTGATTGTCGAAACGTTCAATTGATTGTCGAATACTGGGGGTGAACCAAGGTTTATTTCTCGCCGTAATTATTTTTGTTTTCAAAGGGACTGTTTCATCATATAATTGTAGTACATTGTCTTCTGAAAAGACAATTGTTCGTCAACCGAGTTCATAAAGTAAATGCTGCTCCAATTGATTTGTGAGAGATTCGCATACAATACGTCGTAATTCAAGTTATTAAAATCTCGAAAAGAGTAATACTGATCCTCACGTTGAAGAAGAAATTCATATGTTGTAAAGATTAAATCGTATTTAGAGAAGCATGATGCAGAAATTTGGTCGTATAGATTGACTTTTGACATGTCTCCTACGTATATATGATCGAGTAGTGTACTGCATGTGTTTGTGTAGTGTGTGGGAATAGTTGTATTTATTGGAGTAAGTCCTAGAGATGCCATGTTATCCTTAAGAGATGATTCCACAAGAATATTAGAGTTAAAATCACGTAAAATTGCAACATCATTGTATGGCATGGTAAATGTCTTTAGCGTTGTAATGAAGTTAAATAAATCAATTCGTTTATTAGGCCTATAAGCACAGCCAACCAACATTTTTTTACCAAGTGATGATATCTCGACAAATACGTACTCAGCTTTATCATTTTCTTCTGCTTTACAGCGATATTTTCAAGTTATATTGTTTTTAATATAAATGGCTGCTCCACCTCCGCCTCCTGATTTTCTGTTAAATCTGAACACTCTATACCCGCTTAAACATATAAGACTATCCGGCAATGAGTCAGAAAGCCAAGTTTCAGTGACACAAACCATATCAACATTAGAGCTTTCGAAAATAAGTCTGAATTCATGAATTTTATTCAATAAGCTCTGTGCATTAATGTGGACGATTTTTAGGCCTTCCTTCTGGTTGGCAAGAATTTTTACCATGCCAATCGCAACATCTTTGGAACTTGCACTAAAGCTAGCAAAGTTGGACAATATAATGGCGCTTTAAATATAAATTAGCACTAAAAGCAACGCAATGTTCAGTGTTTGTATTACAAAGTTTTGAATTGATTTTAAGTTTTAAGAAGAAATCGAAAATAAATTTTAATATAAATTTAGTAAAATATGTAGTGTTTAATAAATAATAAACATTTAAAAATTCCTCACAGAGTATGATTAACGATTTAGTTAGCCGCATTATCAGGCAGTATGTTATCAGCATCACAGCGCAAATGATCTCCCTCATTAAGAAAAAAACGGTTTAGTATATCCAATTGTTCGATGCAAATAGGCTCATCCGTACTCAAGCGTTTTACATATACAAGACCACGGAATGAATACGCAGAGTGTAAAAGATTTTTCTTCTTGTGAAGAACTGCTTCGCGTAAGATTTTATAATTTCCATTTGTTAAATTTTCATGTACATAAAAATATTCATTTTTTCCATCTGGCTCAAAACCAAGAAGAGTTAGCATTAAGTTTGTTCGATTTTCTCTCTTGTAGATATTTAAAGACTTCAGTAAAAAGTTTTTGTCCTATGGTGAAGTCAATTTAACAGTAATGACGGCATCGAATGAATTATCTTTATTTTTGTTGTTTCTGTTTTATAGGCGATATATTGATTGTAAAGGCGGTGTGGAAATATTTATAGTTTTGCAGACGGTATCAGAAATATTATATAGGTTTTCATCAGCATCATAGGGAACTCCATTAATACGCAGGTCATTAGCAACAATAGAATTCGAATGTTTTATGCATTGTATTTGCAATTGTTTAATTCCTTTTTTCAATTCTATTATTTCGCCCGACACTGTTTCGAGTTGAGAGACACGTTCAGTGACATCATTTAACTCTTCTCTTAAATCGCAAAATCTCTTATCAATTTCATTTATTAGATGATTTTCAGCATCCCTAATTGACGATTGTATTTTTTCAGTAATACGATGTTCGCCTTCTCTTAGAAGTGTGCAGAATTGAGAGATTTCTTCCTTAACACACTCAGTTTCCTTAGCCATTTTTTATCAAGCCATTGCGATACATGCGTGGCTGAATCATTTTCACATATTATGGGAAATTCTATGCTGCCCAAATCAGCTTCAGTTGCAGATCTCTTAGCAGAGCTACGTGTACTCATCATGTTATATTTTGTTTTGTTTTTGTTGTTGTTGACAAAGAAAAAATTTGCTGTCTCTCGGTTTTTGTTACTGTGTTTTGTTTGCTTCACAATATTTTCTTGTTTATGTTATTGGTGATGATTTTAATATGTTCTATTTGCTTTGAAATTTAACTTTTAATTTGTTATTATTTTGTATATTGTGTTGTTATTTTAAGTATTTAATATACACAGCTTTTTCACTATCTGATAACTAATTGATTCAGATACTTTATAAGATTAAAAATAGTTTTTTATTATTGAAAAATTGACTACAATCAGAGCACGGTTATCTTCATTACAGAAATGATAATATTACAGATCCAATCTTAGACTTCTGCGTGGGGCACTAACAGGGCACTATGCGTGCAATTACATCCTGTAAAAAATGCATTTGGCTGAAGACAAAACGTGCAGATACTGCCTGGAGGACTTTGAAACCATGAAAAATATATTGTCAAAATGTCCAGCGTTTGAATATCCAAAGTACAAATTATTTGGCGAATCTGTAATAAGGAAGGAAACATATAAAACATTGGCGGCGAAGGACACCATCAAGTTTCTAAACGCTGTAATGAATTAAGAGAACAGGAAAGAACACAAAACAGAAAGAGGATGCACAATAGATTTACTTGGTCACAGTGCTGCAGGTAGTATCACTCAACCTGGAGACATCGTAAATCGTTGTAGCAATGCCCTACCAGTCTGTGGTATCAATAAAAATTCAATAAAAATTGTATCAACAAAAATACAACGTTTATATCACTTTCTGGACCAATTTAGCCCTATACGTGTGGTTGCCTAAGTATCCATATTGTGATCATGAGAATACAATTTCTTGACCCATTTAAAATAAACGTCAACAAATGGGCGAATAACTCACCCAATTTTATACTCTGATTCCTCTCGCCTTTTCAGGAAAATTATGGTGCATAGATACATAAATCCTCTATTTCATATTTTGCTGTTTTTATGACCAATAATGTTTTTTAATGTTTTAATAAGGGAATTATCATTGAAAAAATAAATAAAACTAAAAACTAATTTAACATTTGCCAGCACAAAAAAAGTTCCAGAACAATTGTTTGCTATTTAGATAGGTACTTAATACAAAATACAATAAATAATGTTAGTTTTAGTAATATAACTATGTTTATATTTGTTTAGCAAAATGCAAACAGATTTAAACAGATTTTTTATACCCTATACCATCATGTAGTCAGTGTATAATGACTCCGTGCTGATATTTGAACTAGACCAATTTTTATACCCTATACCACTATGTGGTTTGGGAATAATGACTTTGTGCTGCTGTTTGTAACTACCAAAAAAATTTGACCTAGACTCAATCTCTGAGTCGATTTAACGATGTCCGTCCGTCCGTCCGTCTGTGTGTCCATGTAAATCTTGTAATCAAACTACATGTCGCAAAGATGAATATATTTTGATGAAAATTGGTATATAAGCTTCTATTGGCCGTAGAATGAACGCTATTAAAATTGGTGAAATTCGGTCCATGTTCAGACCTAGTCCCAATACAAATGGTCACTATGAAATATACATAAATTGTCATAAAATCCAAACAAAACTTACAGATCTGGGTCAAATTGGGTTTATGTATATTTATTCCATCCATTTATCAGTAGTCCAAAACTTGACCCAGTAGGACAACTCTTAGTCATAGCCGAAATATGAAGATGATTCCTGATCTTCACCTTAATCGATCAAAAAACAAAAATATTGCACAGTTTTTTCTCGAATTTGCTTTGTATATGTTATCGTAAAATATAAGCGACTTTACCCAATATGGTCAGGTCCATTTTGACCTAGTCGCCATATAAATATAGCATTCGATATGAACTTATTCATATTCAAAGCAATAAAAATACTAACAATGCCACTCAAATTTGGTTTATGCTAATTTTCTATATTCAATCATTTGGGCCTAAGAGATAAGGTCTCTAAGCGAATGGTATAGGATATCGTATAGTCGGTCCAGAACGACTATAATTTTCTTGTTTGTTTATAGTGTATGTAAGTTTATGCAATAGGCCCAACCTTAGTTCATTAGCGAATATTTAAAATATTTATTATAAATTCCTATTCTATTTATTTTTGTACACTGTATTCGTATATAACAGTATTATGTTCATATGAACTAAAGTAGAAATATGGATACATTTTTATATTGTGATGCTTTTTTTAAAATGTATTGCATCGAAAGCATAAGATTATGCCAATTGTATACAAAATTGGTTTTGTTGCAATTTAGTATATTTTATCCAATACTAGATGTAATCCGATGTAATTCGCTACCACCTCCCCCCCGTATCGTAATAAAAGGCCTCACTCAAAGTCCCAAGGCTCTCAATATTACAGTACTCCAGATATATGACATTTATTATTTATTTTTTATGGGGGTGCCACGCCCCTTTATCCGATCCCGCCCTGTATGACTACTGACTACGTTATCAATAAATGACCTAAGGCAAATTTGCAAAACTGTCTCTGTCATAGTACACGGGACATATGATATTGAGTAATTACTTTGAATGGGAGGTACCACGCACGCTTATGCGATCCCACGCATTTCCGGCATAGCTACTAGTATTAATAATAGGTGACATCAAAGAAATTTCAAAAGCTGTCCCTATCATATTACTCAATATATGTGACCTTCTTCGAGAAAAGGGAGCTAGTGTGTCAAAGACGGTGGATTCTGGTACCTAAAAGGATGTAGAATAGGGCGGTTTGTTTTTTTATTTTCAATCGTATAACAAAAACGTAAACTACATGAAATTCTAAGAAAATTCTACGAAGAAACTATGTATCTAAAATAAAATCCTAATCCGCGCATCTTGACTTGAAAATTTGCCTTTGCCAAAAAAAAATAAATGTTAGAAAAAATAGCTTTTTCCAAAAACAAATCGAATTTTCTGAATAAAATAGTTTAATAAGGTAGTTCTTTTGCACTTTACATTTGTTCTACACTCAAAATTAATTTTTATTAAAAAAAATATTCACCCAAGTAAAAAAGTTTGTTTATAATTTTATATTTAATATTTTTATAAGGAACATAGATAAAAAAAGTGGACAAAACATTTTACATAAGTGTTGTTGTCGCTGTGCACTTTGTTTTGAGCAAAGCTGAGGTAACGGTATCTTATGCAGTTAAACGGAAAAAAAACGGCAATATACAAGAGAACAATTTGATGAAATAAACTGGATTAGAGGTCATATTTTTTTTTCTGTATTAAGAAGTTTGTTTTGCATATTTTATTTATTATTTATTATTATTAATTTTTATTAATGAAAATCCTAATGTAACAAGATTTAAAATCTTATAAAACAACATTGGTCATAACAAATTAATTTTCAATAAAAGGAATGTATGTAAGTTTAATTTATAATTAAAATTAGAAGAATAATATAAAATAAAATATAATATAAAATATATAAAAAATAAAATAAAAATGTAAAAATAAAGTGTAAAAATATCCTGCACAGCAGGTAAAAATTATATAGAAATTAAAATTAAATTAACTAAAGAAATTAAAATGAAGTATTAAAAATCAATTGAGAAAAAGTTTAAATAGTTCTTTCTTAAATGATGTTGTATTTGATATTGTGTGAAGTTGATTATTTAAAGTATGTAACGAGTTCCAAAGACGTATGCCATTTACAAAAAAGTGTCTTTCGGATATTAGTCTATTGTACAATATTGGTACAAGACAGTTATTACGGTTAGATCTTGTAAATAGTAATCGCTCGAAAAGGTAAACGGGTTCTTTAGTGAAAATAATTTTATGAACCATAAGTAAAGTTCTAAATTTAAGATAGTCTTCAAATGAAATGCCATAAATTTTATTTAGAAAAGCGGAGATACTATCATATTTGCGTAAACCATAAACGTATCTAACTACATTTTGAAGACGCGTGTAAGTTTACCCATGTCTGCACTATCACAACCTGACAACAATTCACAACCATATAAAAGCGTAGGTAAGATAAACGATTTTGCAAGAACAAATCTAATTTTCTGCGGTGTGAAGTACTGAGAAGACCAAAGACTACGGAGAAAACTATAAACTTTTCCAGAAGCTTTGTTAATTTGATCATTACACTTTAGGGTATTATTAAAAATCATTCCAAGGGTTTTAGCATTCGCAACGTAGGCGATATCCACTCCATTAATACTAACTTTTGGAAGACAAGTGGTATCATATATCTTTTTAAAAATAACAAGGCACTGAGATTTTTTCGGATTTAAGGTAAGACAATTCAACCTAGCCCATTCAAATACGTGGTTCAGTTCAGTATTCAGATTCTGTACACAATTTTCCACATCTCGTACGTTACATGATGTGTATAACTGAACGTCGTCAGCGTACATGTGCATTTGGCATGAATTAATTACGTGTGGTAGATCATTTATGTAAATAGAAAACAAAAGAGGGCCAAGTATAGACCCCTGCGGAACACCCCTACTTAAAGACGCAGAGGTAGACGACTTGTCTTTAGAGACAACTACTTGCTCTCTATTCCGAAGGTAAGAGCTAATCAATTTTGAGGAGGTTTCAGAATAACCAAAAATATGTTTAAGCTTTTTAACAAGAATATCATGGTCCACTGAGTCAAAAGCTTTAGAGTGGTCCAGTAAAGTCAAAAAAGCAATATTACCACGATATAACGAAGATCTTCCGATACATCAATTAAAGTAGTGATACACCCACTTTTCGTGCGAAAACCAGATTGCTTAGATGATAAAAGATAACGAAGATCTTCCGATACATCAATTAAAGTAGTGATACACCCTCTTTTCCTGCGAAAACCAGATTGCTTAGATGATAAAAGATTATTATTGGATATATGTTCATTCATTTGTTTGCTCATAATTTTTTCGAAAACTTTCGAAAGAAAAGGAAGTACGAAAATTGGCCTGTATTCTTTATTAGATTTCGGCAAGAGAATTACTTTTGCCCATTTCCACAAATCAGGGAAAATAGATTTTGTAAAAATAGTGTTAAAAATATGAGTGATATAGGGTAAAACCTGTGGTAAATTAGCTTTAATAAATATTGGATTCATACCGTCTAGACCAATTGATTTTGACTTTATGGAAAGAAAAGCTTCCTGGTTAACGCAGGAAAAACTAAATAAAGAATCCAGATTGCAATCTGGTAGATTTGCATAAGAGTCAGAACGAAGAGGAGTTGAGTCATTTGAAGTAAATTGTCTATTCAATTCATTTAGTTCAAAAGTGGAAAGATTTATCTTTTATTACAAAAAAAAAAATATATTTTTTAATTATTCTTTGTTTTATGCAAAACGCAGTTTAGGTGAAACGTGTTCTAACTATTTTTTATATAGAACGCAAATCAGAGGAGATGCAAATTGGGGTTCAACTGATAATTGAATATTTTGATTAGTCTCAAAACAAAACCTGTATTGCGTAAACTATAATATAATATAATAAAACATAATATATTTCAAAAAAAGAAAATAATTTTAGCGAAAGAAGAGGAAAAAAAATTTCAAGTCGAGAGGCGCGGATTAGGGTTTGATTCTAGAGCCATGGTTTCATCAGAGAATTTTCTTAGAACTTAATGTTGATTACGTTTTTGCTTTACGATTTTTAATTTTTTTGTCATCCATACAAATCAACCCGCCCTAGTGTAGTAACTTTAAGTGCGTTTTTTTCTCAAAACTTAATTTTCACACACTAGGTCCCTTTTCTCGGAGAAGGTCACATATATGATTCTAAAAGTTTAGTTTGTATGGGAAGTGCCACGCCATATTTGCCTTAAGACTCTGCGAAAATTTCAGGAAGATCAGATTTGTAATTACGGTGATTACCTCCTACAAAGAAACAAATAAACAAACAAACAAACACACATTACCTCTTTATTATATTAGTATAGATTTATGTATATATAAAATTTCTTAAATTATTGTATGTATATTGCTGAATGTCACAGTTGATATTATTTTAGATTTTATCACTTATTTTATTTTTCTATTGTATGAGTAATTATTATTATTTATTTTCTTATTTCAATATAAATTAAGAATTTTATGTCTCAACTACAGTATTATGTCAGAGATAATTATGTTCTTGATTGGATTGGTAAGGACTTGTGTTTTTGCAGTGTGTTATATATATATGACTTTTCTTATTGTTATTAAACAATACATTTATTATCAAGGAATGTAGTATTATTAATTTATCTTTTAATCTTTAATGTGAGAGAAATGAAATAGAATAATAGAAGTGCATACATACATAGTTATTTTCAAAGTTATACTGTTATGATACTCATTTAAATATTGAAAACTTTCGTTTTATTGTACTTCAACAAAAATAGGGTTTACTGAAAAAATATATGTAAAACCAGTAGCTTTCTTTTGACAAACTAAATAAAATTGAGTACTTAAATTTAAAATAGAACAGTGAATTGTGTTAAAATTTGCTGGGCAATGCTTATCGTTTAAAGAAGAATATTTTTATCGCGAAAGTCTTAAAGATTACACGTGTAGTAAATTGGTAGATTATAATAAAATTCATAAAATTTTTGTAAGAAAATAATAAAAATAATACAAGCAATTAAGCACTTAAATCAATAAAAAAATTTGCCAAAAATTGTGAGAAGAAAGAACACTACCAGTTAATTATTATTAATTATTGGTTCTAAAATACCAGTGTAAAAATTACGCTCAATTTGGGGTAATAGAAATCAAAATCCAGATCCCATTTTTGTAACTAAACTTGAACTAAAAACATTTCTTGACGATTTAGATAATCAAAGCGTTTTACTCACTGAAACCAAATGGGAGCAAACGCTATAGTTAGAAAGAGTCTTGTCACTGCTTTATGTTGTCACCAAAAAAATGGAAAGGCTTGATACGTAATCTAAACAAAAAAGGAGGAGCAACTTCTCGTGTTATTGTATCTTCAATGAAAAGGAGATAAGATAAGTTATTAAATAATAATATTCTGTTAGCTGCTGTTTACGTTGATCCAATGAATCGATTTTTTTTTTTAGACAGCGAAAAATCTAAATTTTCAAAAGAGTTTTTAAAACAATTAAAAGAAATTGAAAAATACGATCGTTCCTCAAAATTGAATATGCGTGACTATGCGTGACTTCCCCAAAATTAATCCTTTTTCACAACAAGACTATGGGCCAAGTTTCAAATAAATTGGATAGGGGGGAATGCGGTTGATCCACGATAGACAGACAGAGAGTATGAGTTAAAAGAAAGAATTTAAGAAGACAGATCTTTATATCGCAATGTAGATATAATAAGCTGATCCAAAATACAAGACAAATATCAGTTTAAATGCGCAAGTAATCATTGTGCTGAATTTGAAGAAACTAGAAGTATGTTACAAAATAGATGTATGCATGATATACAAATTTCTTTTAAAGAATTTCTAAAAATACCATGGAAATCGAAAATACCATCAATCTCATTTAATCTATATTAGGTTTTATCAAGATAACTGTATATGCTTGGGAGGTGAAGATGTCATCACTCAAATGATGAATCTTTATTTTATCATAAGCCCAAAAACCATATGGGACGAGATGAAGCTTAGACCCATTGTTCATTTGTTATACTTTGTAGATCCTGTGACTGGAGTACATGCTCAGAAGAGATAATTATATTATGGGAAACAACAATACTCGCTAAAAAATATGAAAGGAATAAAGGCAGAACTACTTAAAAATAATCTTGCAAGTTTAATGTGGTGGGAAAATGTGCATCTAATATGTTGTAAAAATTTCCGAAAATATTTCGATTTAATTCGTTTGTATTATTAGAATAATTAGATTGGGGGACGAATTGCTTCTGACCACATTTGCTTGGATAATTTGAATCGGATCCCAAAAATGCATAATTTTTATTTAATTATTAATTTGTTTCGAGTAGAGTTTTTATATTTAGTATTTTTGGAAGCCGGAGTCGAACTCCACTCCCAACAAACAAAATTACTAATGACGCCTCGATCCCGACTCTGAATCCAACTCCGCAGCCCTGGGGAAGATGCTTCTAACATTCTGAAGAGATTCTCATTTTGTGGCATACTTGTTGATTTGAATGTGTTCAACAATCAATATTTTTTATAACATTTGTTTAGGGACTCCTGTGCTTCTTCAGAAAGCTCCCCAATTGGCACAGTCTGATTATCAATTATACCTTTGCCATACGTCAATATTTTGTGAACTTTAAGAATCAACTTTTTCCTTGCAGTTTAAAATATTCAAGATCATTCCCAATCTCCTAACGTTTGGATTGTTTATTCCAGCGATTCGATTTTCAAAAAATCTTCTTGAAGTGTTTCCATTGTTTGAGTTTTGTATCCGTACTTGGAGAAGTCTACTTATTTGAAAAACGCATCCGGTGTTCGAATCTTTCTGATCCTTTCCTTATCTATATTTGCTGTGTTTTCATAAAAGTGTTCCCCCTCTTGTGGAAGCGTATAGCTCATTTTGATAAGAACTGCCTGCAATGGTGAGATTCCATATTCATAATTCTCTTCGTTTGTAGAATCGTTTATATTTTCGAAGTTCTTTTGCAAATTGGGCATTGCAATCTTGAGGTTGTTTTGGTTTTGTCAGTTGGTTAACGACTTTTCCGTCAACCATGGTCAGGTGGAACTCATTCAATGAATTTTCCTTCACTGATTTCGAACTTTGTGGGTTTAGTCTTGTTTATTTGTTCTTGAGTGTCTTTCACGGTGGTTCTTATGAGTTCCGGCGATTCCCTTGCAAACTGAAACATTATTGGTTTACAATAATGTATTGATGGCTGTCGTCGATTTTTCTAGTGTAAGGAAATATCTGATTTTAACCGCAAAGGAACATCAAATGCTATAAACATATATCCGTCCGATATTGTAGCGTCATCGGAAGATATATTTTGCTTATAAAAGTTTTGTCCAGATTATCCATCGCAGCTCCATTTACTGATCAATGTCAGTTTCTGAAAAAGAATTTCAACCACATTTTCAAGAAGACTCTCCAATAGCCGTTTTGCTGTATTGTTCATAGAATCCTGCATATTGGCTTTCAGAGAGATTCCAGTAAACTCCATATGCAGTCATCGTGAATCTATTTTGGCTTTCGAAACGTGCTTGTATCTGTGTAAAATATCAGCTTAAAATTGTCTTACAGATGCCCGTAGTATCTCATGTTCCTCTTTAGAAAGTTGTAAATCCATAATCAAAGCCAAAGCTTCCTCGGAACCATACTTTTTAGGTTTTCTTTTAGGGGCGTGGGACTGCTTTCCTTAATCCTTTTGAGTCGCATTGGGCTTGCATTACCAACAGATTTTGTAATCTTCGACCTTACATTTTCATCATCCAGAGCAAATTGCCAAAAAATGGTCTGGTGTTTTGTACACTGAAAATCAGTCAATTTTGAAGGGCTATATAATCTGAAACAAAACTCTGATTATAATTAGAGTAGCTTGATTGAAATCGTTGGACAATTTCCTGTAAAATAAGTTTCCTCAATATTTTTTAGGGGCAAATTAAATTTTTGATTTTTGCAACCACACATGTTCTGCAGGCCGCCACGATGCAACGTTAAATTTTCAATTTTTTGGCCCTACCAAAATTAATATGTAGACGTATGATTAAAAAATAATCATATAAATCATCATACGTATACGTACGTTGTTCAAAGTCAGCATGCCAGCATATTAACAGATCAGTAAGTCAGTGATGAACGTAGTTATTATAATGATAATTTTACAGCTCGTAATTAGCTATATTCCCAATTTATCTATGTAAACACTAATATAACATTTTTTAACCTTCATCTCACCCTAAAAAAAAAAAACACGTTGTTTACCATCATGTGTAGTTTTCCACACATATGAGATGTCTACGTATTTTGCACTAGCAACATATTTTTTATACCCTATACCACTATGTGGTTTTGGTATAATGACTTTGTGCTGCTGTTTGTAACTACCAAAAATATTTGACCTAGGCCCATGCTTTATTATACAGATCGAATCAGGATCACTATCTGATACGATTTAACGATGTCCGTCCGTCCGTCCGTCCGTCTGTCTGTGTGTCCACGTAAACTTTGTAATTAAACTACATGTCGTATATATGAATATATTTTGACGAAATTGGGTATATAAGCTTTTGTTGGGCACAGGATGAACGCTATTGAAATTGGTGAGAATCGATCCATGTCCAGACCTAGGCCCCATACAAATGACTCCTATGAAATCGGCATAAATTGCCATAAGATCCAAATTGTCATATAGATCTTACTCAAATTGGGTTTGTATGCATTTATTACATACATTAATGAGTAATCCAAAAATAATCCCTATGGGACAACTCTTAGTCATAGGCCCCATATAGAGCTGCTTCCCGATCTTCACTTAAATCTATCAAAAAACAAAAATATTGCACTGATTCTTCTCAAATTTTGTTTGTATATATTTTTGCAAAATACAAGAGACTTTACAAAACATGGTCAGGATCGGTCCATTTTTGGACCTAGTCCCTATATAGATATAGCATCCGGTATGAACTTTTTCATATCTTCAGCCAAAAAAATTAATAAAAATCCCACTCACATTCGGTTTATGTTTATTTGCTATATCCAGTTAGTTGGGCCTAAGAGATAGGGTCTCTAAACGAATGGTATAGGATATCGTATAGTCGGTCTAGACCGACTATAATTTTCTTACTTGTTTTTAGTTAAAATCATGATACACCATCAATAACATATATAGTTTTATATTTTGTTATCTGTTACATCAAATTATTTTCTCTGCAACACATTTTAAACAAACATTGCGGCTATTAATATACTTAGTACGCAGAAACAGCACATCGTTTTATATACATTGTTCTCAGTTTTCGACTTCTCGCAATAACATAATTGCTGTTAATTGCTCTCCAAATTCTGAAGGTTGACGAAACATTGAGGATGTGGACTGGGCTATTGAGTAACTGGGTTCCACCACTCAAGAAAACTCATCGCACTGTTTGTTTGTTTGCCAATTTGAATATAATCAACGCGTTTAGAGCTGAAACATTGATCGCATTTGTGAAAACTGCCAACGGCCATCGATTCGTCTTTCTTTTAAAACTGTATCAAACAACATTTTGCCAAATGTATCCAGGCCCCCCTATAACATAAAATATTTAATAGCTGGTAATCAATGAAATAAAAATTAAAATAAAAATCACTGCAACGAACCTTTGTTTTTTTATAATATTGAGTGATTATTGGCAGCTTTTTTCCATCAGATTCTATATTATAAGAGGCTTGTATAGTGCTATGCAATAATACGCAATTGTCTTTTCTGCCGATGTCTGATATGAGTGTTGTATTTTCGGTAAATGAAAATGTTAAATAAAACAACGGAACTTTTTTTCACTCTAAATGTTTTGGTGGGATGCTTCTTTTATTTTTCCGCATTGTACCGACCACTGATAGCTCTTGGGATAAGAACTTTTGACCAAGTTTGTAAGATGAGAAAAAGTTGTCCATTGTTATGTTATGACTCTTCACTCTTCTAACTGAATCCGAAACTACACGTTAAACTTAAATTTTTTCAGCTAAACCACTAACTGGTTTACCCAAATATGGTTGAATTTTCCAAGCGTAATAAGTTTCAGAGCAGACTAAAAGCCAAATATTGCCGAAACTTGCAACTTCTTCGAAAACCAAGCAATTGCTCTTCAAGAGTAACACATTCAGACGGATTGCAATAATCAGCAAATTGTTCAGACCATTTGTCGAATATTTCACCAATTGGAGCAAGCTTTTTCGATGTCTGTTTATGATATTATCGAACCGAATAATACTATTCATGTATTGAAATGTCTTCTTCGACATTATAGCTCTAAATATGGGACGTCCATATTTACCATCAAATAAATACAACGTTGTCTTATTCTTTCATCAAAATTAATACAGTTATATCTAAAACATTAGATTGGTTAGAAACTTAGACCTGTAACGTCCAGCCAAAAAAGGAACACCGATATATACATGTAAACAATTTGAGTCGTTTTCGGTATAGCTGTCACACCACTGTGCCTTTGCATATGCATTTGATCAGTTCAGAATAACATTATCAACTGTTTATATTATATAATAGGTACAATAGGTACAAAATTTGTCAGAATATCAATAGGCATGGAAATTTGATGGCAAAAACTTATATCCCTAGTGTAAAATATATATAAATTATATATGTTTGGAAAACCACACACCAGGGTAAACAACGTCAGTTTTTAAATATCTCGTTGTAAAAAAATATTTTTGAGTCAATTAATGCGTTTTGTGTACAAAATTGATGCGACAGGAAAAGTCAAGAAATTTAATGAAAATCGCTTAATTATTATTTTTTTATGTTCAAAATATTTTCATATTGTGTAGTTTTCCACACAAGGGTGAAGGTTAATTCATAATTTTGAATATAAAATTAACTCAGCAAAATCGAATTTAAAAAAATAAATAATTGTGGAATTAGGTCGGTTTTATAAACGTCGTCTTAATGATCAATGAAAAGGAGTCTTAGGTGTTAAAAAATCATTTTCGGCTTTTTTCCCAATTAAGATGTAGTTCCGAACTGATATTTAAGATAAAAAAAATTTAAGTAAAAAAAAAATATTTTGCTGAGAAATATTACTCCATAAATGCATCTTAACGCATATGAGTATGTTAAAACTTTTCACGCAAGACGCAAGATAGAGGCAGTTTAAATCCTTACAGCCACCCAAAGTAGAAAATTCCATGTAGAATCAATATAATCAATAACAACTTAAACACTATTACAATATTAAATACAATCACAGATGAAGGCTGATATGCTATTAAGCGGTGTGATTAAGAATACAGAGTAGTAATTAATTTTAGAAATATATTCGTTCATCTTCTGTACCACATACCATTAAAAATAAATAACTTTGTTCCATTTCATCTTCTATGTAGAACAAATGTAGCTCATGATTACCGTCATTCGAACTATTATCATTATTTGTAAGGTTTTAGAAACACTTGCACACAAATAGGAAAAAAAAATCATGTGAGTCCGATCACAAGGGAGATGTGTAAACATCTAATAATTAAAGAAAACATCAACATCATATATTCCAGTGCATAAAAAATAAGTCGATTATGCTGTTTTCTGAAATTCAATTGATGTTTTCTGAAATGCAATTGATGTTTTCTGAAATTCAATCGATGTTTTCCGAAATACAGTTAATGTTTTCAGCAATTCAAATGATGCTTTTTGAAATTCTATTGATGTTTTCTGAAATCCTAATTATGTTTTCTGAAATTCAAATGATGTTTTCTGAAATACAATTGATGTTTTCTGAAATTCTATTGATGTTTTCTTAAATTCAATTGAAGTTTTCTGAAACTCGAATGATGTTTTCTGAAATTATATTGATGTTTTCTGAAATTCTATTTATGTTTTCTGAAATTCAAATGATGTTTTCTGAAACTCGAATGATGTTTTCTGAAATTATATTGATGTTTTCTGAAGTTATATTGATGTTTTCTGAAATTCAATTGATGTTTTCTGAAACTCGAATGATGTTTTCTGAAATTGTATTGATGTTTTCTGAAATTCTATTTATGTTTTCTGATATTCAAATGATGTTTTCTGAAACTCGAATGATGTTTTCTGAAATTATATTGATATTTTCTGAAATTCTATTGATGCTTTCTGAAATTCAAATGATGTTTTCTGAAATTATATTGATGTTTTCTGAAATTCTATTTATGTTTTCTGAAATTCAAATGATGTTTTCTGAAATTATATTGATGGTTTCTGAAAAACAATTGATGTTTTCTGAAATTCTATTGATGCTTTCTGAAATTCTATTTATGTTTTCTGAAATTCAAATGATGTTTTCTGAAATACAATTGATGTTTTCTGAAATACAATTGATGTTTTCTGAAATTCAATTGATGTTTTCTGAAACTCGAATGATGTTTTCTGAAAATATATTGATGTTTTCTGAAATTCTATTTACGTTTTCTGAAATTCAAATGATGTTTTCTGAAACTAGAATGATGTTTTCTGAAATTGTATTAATTTTTTCTGAAATTCTATTGATGTTTTCTGGAATTCAATTGATGTTTTCTTAAATTATATTGATGTTTTCTGAAATTCTATTTATGTTTTCTGAAATTCAAATGATTTTTTTACGATTTTTTTGTATGAGTTTTTTTAATGCGGTCCCTAACCCTCGCACAAAAACAGGTTTGAGTGTATTTTTTTATGATACGATTTTCCTACACTTTTCCTTACTTGGATGACGGTATTATATATTGCATTTTATATTAAGATGTCGTCATGTGTTAAATTGATTTATGATGTACAATGGAACTTAAAGCTATTATTAACTATTTAAATTTAATTAAAATTTCAACTAACAAAATTTATTTATATTATATTTAGTTATTGGAAAATATTCCAAATTTATATCAATTTAATGCTTAGTAAGAATCAATTTAATGCTTAATAGTAATAATTACTAAAAATGTTTATCAATGAAAGTTGTTAACATATAATTGTTTATATGGTCTGAGGCGTTGCCAACTAACTATATTGAAAAAAGTACGAACAAAGACAACCATGTCAGTTAACACTGCTTTTGCATTATCTTTACTTGCATTCTATTATTACATCGTCATTCGTACGTAATAAAAACAGAACAAAAGATTTCTTTAGAACTCAAATAAA
Source organism: Cordilura impudica (assembly GCA_963682025.1). Taxonomy (NCBI): domain Eukaryota; kingdom Metazoa; phylum Arthropoda; class Insecta; order Diptera; family Scathophagidae; genus Cordilura; species Cordilura impudica. Next base: position 148,429,167 of record OY821520.1, on the reverse strand, counting down.
ACTTAAGAAAATACAGAAATATTTTGATGGAATTCTACAAATCGTTGTGGTTTGTGAATAAAAACTAAATTATAATTTATTGAGGAATAAAGTATTTATAAAAATACACATCAAAAATTCCACAAAATGCAGTCGGCTAGTAAAATAAATAATGTGTACACTATTTGACAAATAGTTGGTCAGGTAGTGTACAAGAAAATGTTTAAAAAGAAAAAATGGTATCAAATATTTGGTCTATGGAGCTAATTTGAAAATTAAAAAAGTGTTAAAAACACGAGTTACTTAGGTTTGTCTCTCCTACCACAATTTCAATTTCGAATGCATTGGGTAAATTGGCCATGAACAGTTTCTCTTGAAAATATTTTTTCACCAATACAATCATAAGTCACATAGCGTTATCTCCTTCAGCTCACACCGATATAAGTTACGCTGTTTTTGTGATTGTATTGTGAAATAGAAATTTAGCCCCCTGCGGGTATAGATGTTTACACATCAAAATTCAAAATAGTACATATCGCACCTGTACCTCTAAAGAGAGTCAACTCAAATTTTACAAATTTTCAGCACAGGCAAAAAACGGTTTTCTTAACATTTGCTATAAAATTTAAAAACAGTTTTTTCTTTGTAAAGAATTGCGAATAATAAGTATACGAAAATAGCAGTAGTAGCAAGTTTTTCATTGATCATCAAAAATAGCAAGTTTTTTGAGTGCAACTCAAAATATGTCTTTTTAGTGGATTCTAAAGAAGCTACTCTTATAACACAAAGAGGGTTACAACTGCATTTTTTTTATGAAAGACTAGGAAAACCGATGTAAGGTTTTTACTGTCGATAGATATGACCACTGCGTATCGTTTTCTTTCAAAATTTGTAAATTGAAAATTTTTGAGTTGACTCACTTTAGAGGTACAGGTGCGATATGGTAAAAATTGAAAAAGTGTCGTCTTGAGTTACAAAAAATTTATTTTGATAGATATACCACTCGCAGTTAACTAAGCTAAGCTTTCTTTTGAGCAAAAAGAGGGGGAAAAAAATTCAAAAAAAAGTTAAAAGAAACATTTTTTTTAAGCTTTTTTTCCGAAAGATTGACTAACTCTAGACTATTTGCCACAAATTTTGTTAAGAACAATAGGTAATAAGTTACTTGGATGAGAAAAAAATACCTGTTTGGGCAAAATGTGAAATTTTGACCCCCTATAACCCAGAGAGCTTATGACCGATCTTGTTGAAAAATTGTGTATAAGCTACTATCCAATAGGACTAACGTTGGTGCAAATTTCATCCCTATCAGAAGACATCGATTTCAAAAGTTGGGTCACTTGACATGAAACCCCCCATATATAAGGGTTTAACCTCGCAATGAGAGATAATATGCTGGAATGTTGTACTCGTGCTTGTTTTGGCGTTGTGTCAGTTACCTCAAAAGTCTCACATAATCTCGCATTGGAGTCGCAAGTTATCAAAGTCCACAGGTCACAAAATTAGAAATATTTTTTGAATATGTTGTAGAGCTTTCTGTCATGTCATTCAAAAAAACTACATTATTATAAAAAAAATTTTCGAATTTAATATTTTTTTCATAAATGCAAACAATATAATCTTTTGTTTACAACACTTACAATACTTTGTAAATAAAGGTCACTGCAAATGTGTTCAAAAACAATTAAAACTTCACTTGATCATTTATAAAATTCAACCAGCATTTTCAATCAGCATTTTAATTGGTTTTTGACTGTTAATAAAATGTAGTATTATAAGTATTTGTTGAACACACAGAAGATATATAACTGGATTTGTAAATAAATCTATTATAGGCTAGGCAATTTCTTGTGACCGAGGGTTTTTCTACCGTTTTATCCCGATTTTGACCAAACGTATATTATTTGAAAGGTATTTATTTTTAGCCGATTTGCAGATTTACAGATTTTTAAATTTTTTCCTTTATTTTGAGTAAATTGCATTTAAAGTTGCTACTAACACATACATTAAATTGTACAAGGCTATGTGTGTATTTATTAAATTTGTTAATGTGTTTGTAATAAAAATAAGTTCGTTTCTTTGTGTTGGTTTGTGAATTGGCGATAATTGATTACCTTTAGGGTCTTTATTTAATGAAAAAATAAAATTTCCTAGAATTTTCACTCGAATTTCGAGTGCTGGAATCTGCTTGTAATTATAAAAGAGCCTGAATGTACGCTAATCAATTTTAGCCAGTTCACAATTTAAAACAAATTAAATAAATACACAGTTGCTAAAATTATTAAAGTTGTTCATGGTGCACTTGTTGTAATGTATACATATATGTTGATTGAGCATTGGCTAGATGATACAGATATTAAACGCCAGTAGGGATACCTTTATCCTATGCAATTTGTATTAATGGAGACATGATCCCCACACAATGATGAGATACATAATTAATGTCTTCAAATGACTGTGAAATTATCGGAATTTCGTCGCAGGTTTCAAATCATTTCGTCAAAGTCCCACTAGCAGTGCGTTGTCGACTTATATTTGACAATTCCAAAGCATTAAAAATACCGAAACGGAATAAAATTTCGAATTATACCAATTTAAATATCATGGTATGAATGTTTTCCCTCACAGCAAATTCGTTTAAGTTGGTAAGACATAGGTTTTTTTCCTAGAAAAGCTCGTATAATTAATTTTTTTTTGCAGTGGAATCTTCAGCGTCAACTTTAATATGATCAAACAATCTGCCTTCCCTTGTTAGTGCTGCATTTCTTCTGCTATCAAAAGAAAATGGTAACACAGCTGAATCGTTACACCGAATCATTTCATGACCTACTTTAGATTTATCCATTCCAAATAGTTCCCGATTTTCATCTTTAAAGCCGAAGCAACTCTGTCAGAAATTCCGAATGTATCCCACATAGTGGCAAAATGTAAGGCACCGTCTCACAGTTGCGCCATTTGAGTTTTTTCGTTGCACAAATCTTTTGAACCGAATAACATAATTGAACAGTTTAAACAGCATATGATAGATAACTGTTCAGCCTATGAAATGAGCGTTTGGAAAGGGTGGTACGCTTTGTAGGGGCCTACTTATGGGTTATCAAAGTTAAAATTTGTAGAAAAATCAATTTTATGGTAACTAAAAAAAAATTATTTTTACATTTTTAGATTGTTTTTATTTTTTTTCTTTAGGGATTTATGTTTTAAATTATTGCCCAACAAATTAAAAAAAAATTACTTCTTTTTAAAATTTATTTTTTCAATTTTCTGTAAAATATTCACCACAATTCGTAAGAGAAGGTATATCTAAAAGACTAATCATTTCTAAACTATAATTATTTTCTAACTCTATTCGTGACTTCACATGCCGCAGGGAAGAAATAAGTGGATCGGAAGATGCTGCCAACATGTTGAAGAGGTCCTCATTTTGCCTTATCCTTGATGCTTTGAATGTGTTCTGCAATCCATATTTTTTTTTATAAAATTTGCTAAGAGACTCCTGTGCTTCTTCAGAAAGCTCTCCAATTGGCAAAGACTGGCACTCAAATATAACTTTGCCATGCGCCAATATTTTATGGACGGTCGGGGTCAACTTCTGCTGTGGATACATTTCTGCTAAAAGAGATGCAGCTTTCGATGCATATTCTCCATATTTTGTAGAATTGACATTTTCTTTGCAGTTTAAGACATTCAAGATCGTTCCCAATCTTTTCACGATTTGATTGTCAATTCCAGTGATTTTAGTTACTGCCTCATCATTTTCAAAAAATCTCCTAGAAGTGTTTCCATCGTTTGAGTTACCGTATCCATGCTTGGGACAGTCTACTTTTAGTCCAACTTGTTTAAAAAAAGCATTCTGTATTTGCTTCTTTCTGATCTTTTCCTTATCTTTTATTTATGTATTTGCATCAAAGTTTTCCTCCTCTTGTGGTAGGGTAAACGCCAGTTTTAGCAAGAACTCCATACACCTTATCCTTGCGTGCAATGGTGACATTCCATATCCGTAATTCTCCTCGTTTGTAGAATCGTTTAAATTACCAAAGTTCTTCTGACTCTTTTTGCAAATCGGACATGACAATGTTGAGGTTGTTCCTGTCAGTTCGTTTACGATTTTTCCGTCAACCGTAGTCAGGTGGAACTCGTAATTGCATTTAATATATTTTCCTTCTCCAATTTGCAGCTTTGTAGGCTTAGTCTTGCTTATTTGTTCTTCAATGTCCTTCACCGTGGTCCTTATGAGTTCTGCCGATTCCCTTGCAAACTGAAACATTATTGGTCGGCAATAATGCACTGATGATGGACGTGGATTTTTCTTGTGTAGGGAAACATCAGATTTTAGCCGCAAAGGAACAACAGATGCCATAAATATATTTCCGTCCGATATTGTAGCGTCATCGGAAGATATCCTTTGCTTATAAACGCTTTGTCCGGATGATCCATCGCAGCCCCATTTGCTGATCAATGTCAGTTTCTCAGGAAGAATTTTCACCATACAGGTAGACAACCGACTTAAAATGCAATTTTCAAACTATTAGATCAAACTACTGTCAGACAAAACATGTAAGGGATGCACGCCATACAATTTCTGCAACCATGTCTTTTTAACCTTTTTTACCTCTAGAAGCCAAACGGGCACGTACGGGCAGATAAAGCCTTTTGAATTATGTAAAGAAATAATCAAAGAACATGTTTTGCAAATATGGCAAATGTAGAAAAATATGGATTTTTTTTATTTTCCGTCTAAATTGAAAAATAGTGAAAAACGGATAGTTTTTAAATAGTGATTTACCAGGAGAAACACAAAGCAAACAGTTAATTTTTTTTTTATCATTATACATCTAATAAATACATCAATCAATACAAATAAAAATAAGGCGATTCGTTACCTATTTTTCGTGACATTACACCGTGATATTACACCTGTGTTTTTTTGAAATCCGAAAGTCGGTCAACTTTGAACGGTTATATCTTCTAAACTAAAAATGTGATATTATTAAGAATGGCATATTTGAAATCATTGAAATGTTTCCTATAACATGGGTTTATTCAAAACTTCGTCGGCGCACATGAAAATTTTGATTTTTTCAATCTCGTTTGCTCTACGGGCGCCACTGTGCGTCTATGGTTTTGCAAAATTTACTTCAGATTGTTGATTGTTGCTCAACGAAGTTTAGGACAGATTCGGGAGTCATATGTTTCCTTATGGTGTGCTGGTTCATCATAAACTCTTCTAGGTGATATGGAATCAATCCACAGCAGCATGATGTTGTTTTTGTGCATTTACATTTACCGATATAAAATATTTTACTTAAGGTATTCAAGAATTCTAAAAATGTACTTCGTAATCAAAACGTTTAACGTTTTCACTACACTTTTTTCGTTGATCACTGTAACATAAAATTTTTTTCAAATTATTATTATTTTCATAGCTAGTTCTGGAAAAAGACTTTCATATGATTGCATTATTGTTATTTTTCTCAAAATCGCTTTGAAAAAATAATATTTCAAAATGTCGCCATTACTGGACAAATTCAGTTCAATAAATTCACTTGGCAAGAAAAGAGAAAACACGTTCGGAATAAATGGAAACTTGATCCGGAAGATAAAGAAGACACATCCCTTTCCAAATTGGGACAATGCTGATATTTTCATAATAATATTGTATTTATCTATACTAATATAATAAAGAGGAAATGCGTGTTTGTTTGTTTGTTGTAGGAGTTAATATCCGTAACTAACCATCTGATCTTCCTGAAATCACAGAGTCTTACTGCGAAATGGGAAGTGCTATAGGCTATAATTTTTTTAAATCTGTGATTACATGCTTTCGAGAAAAATAACATTTTATGTAGATGTAATGAGACTTCATTACGATTTAGGTCAGTATATTTTTATTAATATCTTTTTAATAAATTGTGCTAGAGAAATGGGGATTTCACGTAAATATAAAGCGTTTTTAATAGAACATGATATCATACATAACCGAAATCGCCGAATATCATGCTTTTGAGAAATATAGCTTTTTTCATTACGACTTACGTAAGCGTGTTTTCATTAATAACTTTTTAGTAAAAAGTGGTAGAGAAAAGGGGATTTCACGTAAATATAGAGTACAATATGATAGCATATATAACTCAAGTCATTCTTAAGTCGACTTAGGCGGTTATCTCTTGTGACTACAGATATATATATTGAGTATTAATATCACCTATTGTTAATACACACCAATGGACATGGAACTCCCCATGCAAAGCAACTTTTTAATGTCATATATCTGGAGTACTGTTAAAGAGAGAGCTTTGTGGCTTTGCTTGAGCCCATAGGTTCTTTTTGTGATTAATCGAACAAAAAAATGGGCATGATCGAAGCAGTGGGCGTAGCACCGCCCATGAAAAGTAGATATCTAATATCATATATCTGGTGTACTATAAAAGAGAAAGACTCCACATTTTGCACGAGTCCATCAGATGTTAATGTGAGTAGTCCAATAAAAATTGGGCGGGATGGGATTAGTGGGTGTGGCAACTCCTATATTAAAAATATGAAGTACTACGAAATCGGCAGTCTTTTGGCAAGTTATCAATGTAATTTGTCGTGGAAAATATATCGCCAAAGTGAAAGATCGCCAAAACCGAAAATCGCGAAAAATAAAAATCGCCCAAAAAAACTTCAAAATTAAAAATGGGCAAAATCAAAAATTGCTAAAAAGAAAAATTGCCATATGATAATTTAAGTTTAACGCCAATAGTTAAGTGTTGCCAGATCTAATTTTGATAATCCATCTTCTTCTCATGGGCAGCTACATGTACCTTGCTCCAGGGTAGGAATGCCGAAAAATTTGAGATAGAGGGTGTAGCGAAGCACACCGGGTTACATCTATATTAAATAAATTATATTAATAACCTGATCTATGCCCACTAACAATACAACAAATTTAATATCGATTGGCATAGAAAACGAATTCATTTTAGACCTTTGGTTTCTTTGTAAAAATTTCTTAGAACTTTATTATTTTATATAAAAACAAAAATCTTATTTTCGATCTTTATTATCTTGTTGAATGAGTTAGAAATTAATCAGGCTCAGGATCAAATATTTTTACATAAACAAAAAAAAAAAAAAATAAAAAAAAAATTGCCAATATTTTTGTTTTGCTTTATTTAAAATAAAAAAATTTGAACCCAGTTTCTTAGAATTTTCCATAATTTAATTTTTGCTATATGATTTTTAGGTTTTTTTGCAAACGATCTATTAGGTTAAAATATTGGGTTAAAATATTAGTTTTTGTTTATATAACCGTATATGAGAGTTTAATTTTCCATTAATGTGCAAATATTCAGCACTGCTTTTTATTTTAGATACTAGTAGTCAAAGTTCTTATGATCAGCAAATTAAAGTGAAAGTTATTATCGGTGTAAATGTTATTAATTTTAAGGTTGCAAAAATCAAAAATTTCGTGTGCGCCTACGATATTTTGTATAAACTAATCTTATAGGAAATTGTTCAAAGATTACAAATTTGCTACCCTTAATAAATTTTAGTTTAGAAGATATAACCCTTCAAATTTGACCAATCTTTAGTTTTCAAAATAACATATAGTTTTTAGGAAATTTGGTCCAGTTTCAAGTAGAATATCAAAAAAAAACTAGATAACTAATCGTAATTTTTTTATTTCCATTAATTTATGTATTTATTCGGTATAATATAGAAAATAATTTTAACTGTTTGCTTTTTGTTGCTCTAGGTAAATCGATATTTACCACGGTCTGTTTTTTTTCACTATTTTTCAACTTTAATCTATATATATATAAAATTCATTTTCTGTTTGGCTGTTTGTTTGTTTGTTTGTTTATTTGACCGCTATACAAATTTTTATTTTTCAACGGATTTCTCTGAAATTTGGTACACATGATTTTTGTACACCGAGAAAGGTAGCCATATTATTCTCACCGGCCACGTCTACTCTTACGCCCACTTTTTGTACAAAATTCGTTTTCTCTTTTTTGGTATATTTGTTTGCTATAAACATTTTTATTTTTCAACGGATTTCTCTTAAATTTGGTACACGCGATCTCTGTATCCCAGCAAAGGTCACCATATGATTCTTACCGGCCACGCCTACTTTTGCGCCCACTTTTTGTGTACAATCCATTTTCTGTTTTTTGATATATTTGTTCGCTATAAAAAATTTTATTTTTCAACGGATTTCTCCAAAATTTTTGCACGTCGATCTATGTGCTCCGGGAAAGATCGCGATATGATTCTTACCGGCAACACCTACTTTAACGCCCACTTTTTATATAAAGTCCAGTTTCTCTTTTTTGGTATATTTTTTTGCTATAGAAATTTTTATTTTCCAACCGATTTCTATAAAATTTGGTACACACGATCTCTGTACGAGAAAGTTCATATCGGATGCTATATCTATGTGGAGACTAGGCCCAAAAATGGACCGATCCTGACCATGTTTAGCAAAGTGTCTTTTATTTCGCAAAAATATATACAAACAAAATTTGAGAAGAATCAGTGCAATATTTTTGTTTTTTGATAGATTTAAGTGAAATCGGGAAGCACCTCTATGTGGGGCAAAAGGGATCATTTTTGGACTACTCATTAGTGGATGTAATGAACGCATACAAACCCAATTTGAGTAAGATCTAAATGACAATTGGGATCTTATGGCAATTTATGTCAATTTCGTAGGGGTCATTTGTATGGGGGCTAGGTCTAAACATGGACCCATTGTCACCAATTTCAATAGCGTTCGTCGTATGGCGATAAAAGCTTATGTCCAAAATGGTTTACAAGTTTTACATGGACACACAGACGGACGGACGGACAGCGTTAAATCGAATCAGATAGCGATTCTGATTCGATCGGTATAATGAAAGATGGGTCTAGGTCGAATATTTTTGGTAGTTACAAACAGCAGCGCAAAGTCATTTTACCCAAACCACATAGTGGTATAGGGTATAATTAACTTACTCCCCAAATTCGTTCTTAAATTTTTACATATTTCACAAGGGAACAATGGTTCTGTTGATTAAGAACTGAATATTGTTTTTAAGGTTATTTGGGACGCTGAATCCAAATCTGCCCTTGGTTTTTTTCTATCAGCTCGACTTTTCGAGATATACCGTTATGTTCAAAATTAAGGCACTTCCGCTACATATATTGGAATAACTTGAAAACGGTTCACCATATTAAATTAAAAAAAAATCCGAAACTCGCAAACAATATTCTCTTAAAGCCGTGCTTACTTTGTTTTTAAATTTTGCAAGTAGTTTTAGAGATATCGTTCAAGTTTTGAAAAAAAAAATTAAAATTTAAAAAAAAAAACATTTTTTTTGTTCTTTAAAAATTCCTAAAAAATAAAAATGGGACAAAAATCACAGTTTTGGTCTACAAACAGTTAGTTAAATATATTTCGAATAAAATGAGCTTTATTTCATTGCAATCGGTGCACAACTTTTTGATTTTGTTCACGATTTACTGAATTGATATAAATCGCGATTTCCATACAAAAATAACATTTTCTAATGTGTAAGTGTTTGTATGTAATAAGTTAGTTTTTTATGATTCTAAGAATTAAAAAAAGATTATTTCATTTTTATGGTTGCGGTAGCAAACTCATAACGCCTATAAATTTTATTGTCCCTTTATGACACCTAGTCAGTTCACAGTCAATTAAAGAGAAAAAAGAAAAGTCCACTTGTTTTTATTGATGTGTGGTTTACCGTTGGTAACGGATGATTTTTTAAAGGAATTCCCCTGAACACATGTGTTCATTCATAAGTGACTGTCAATAAAATTGTGGATATAATTTTTTTTGGTACTTCAGTAAAAAACTACTAAGTATTTTTATGGGTTCATTCAACCAATTTTTCTCATTCAACAAGTGTTTACGAAAGCGAAAAGTATAACGACAAAAAATATAAATCATTTTACATTGAACATTTAATCAGTCAACACAAAAAAGTTCAATTTTGTTCCCGTGTGTTATTTATTGAAAATTGTGTTACTTTGATATATACTTCAAAATTGTGCAATGGCTACGTCAAGAAACACCTGTAAAATCAATCCCAACTATTTTTGTAACATATGTGGCGAATACACGTTTATAAAAAATAGAAAAAGTGTGTCAGATTTTATTAAAAAAATTTATTTTGACTACTTCGGATTTACCATGGAAACCCGTGACAAGTACTGGATTCCTAATACTGTATGTAAAAACTGTGTAGAGTATTTAAGGTTATGGGCAAACAAGCAACGGACCCACTTCAAGTATAAAACACCAATGATCTGGCGGGAACCTTCGAATCATTATGATGATTGTTATTTTTGCGCTGTCAACATAACAGGCATTAATAAAACAAACCGGTCTAAATGGATTTATCCTAACGTGTTGTCTATTACCCAACCAGTCCTGTACTCTAGTGAGGATTCAGAACCACAACCATCTACATCTACACACAATTTCCACGACTTACGACAAAATGTTCCTTCACCAATTTCTGAATTTGGATCAGATGACTTGCATTTAGATATTTCTTCTGAACGCGAGCAATTTAATCAGGAGGAGCTTAGTGATTTAGCATCTGAAATTCTTGCTTCTGGATTAAAGCAAAAAAATCTGTTAACCCAAGGAACAACAATTTCATACTACCGTAACAGAGAAAAAAACTTACTTCCATTCTTTTCCGAAGACGATGAATTTTTTTATTGTTCAGATGTTCCTGGTTTAGTAACAGCGATGGGATTAGAGGAGTATGATCCAAATGACTGGCGACTATTTATAGATTCTTCTAAACGCAGCCTAAAATGTGTACTTCTGCATAACGGTAATAAATTGGGTTCGTTGCCCATTGCACATTCAACTAAAGCTAAAGAAGAATATTCTACAATTGCCTCAGTTATAAATAAAATAAAGTACAACGAACACCGCTGGCTAATTTGTGTGGATCTAAAAATGGTGAATTTTCTTCTAGGCCAACAAGGTGGCTACACAAAATATCCGTGTTTCATTTGTTTATGGGATAGCAGAGCCAGATCTGAACACTGGAGTAAGAAAGACTGGCCTTCGAGGGAAGCTATGGTTCCAGGAAACCACAATATAGTTAATCAACCACTTGTGCCCAGGGATCGCATAATACTGCCACCTCTCCATATCAAGCTAGGACTTATGAAACAATTTGTCAAAGCTCTCAACAAGGACGGTGATTGTTTTAGATATATCAGTAAAAAGTTCAACAATTTGAGTTCGGAGAAACTGAAAGCTGGCATTTTTGATGGCCCTCAAATCAAAAAATTAATCAATGATGAAAATTTTAGTAATTCCATGACAGATATTGAAAGAAATGCTTGGAATGAATTTGTTTGGATAGTGCGCAATTTCCTGGGAAACAAAAAGGGTGAGCACTATTCGGACCACGTGGATAACATGTTGTCACATTTCAAGCAGCTTGGTTGTAATATGAGCATTAAGGTGCACTACCTACACAATCATTTGGATTGTTTCCCTGAAAATCTTGGAGACTTCAGTGAAGAACAAGGTGAAAGTTTCCATCAAGATATCCGCACTATAGAGGAGCGGTACCAGGGTCACTGGGATAAGCATATGATGGCGGACTATTGCTGGAGCATTAAAACAAATCCCTCTAAACAAGGTTATTTAAGAAAATCTTATAAAAGAAAATTTTTCGATGAGTTGTAATTACATTGTAATATTTGTGTATTAAAATTTTTTATTTTTCTTTAAAATTCTCTTTTTGTGTTAAATTAAAAAGTATAGCTGACCATCAAAATGAAATAATCTTTTTTTATTACTTAATTTTTTTAATTCTTAGAATCATAAAAAACTAACTTATTACATACAAACACTTACACATTAGAAAATGTTATTTTTGTATGGAAATCGCGATTTATATCAATTCAGTAAATCGTGAACAAAATCAAAAGTTGTGCACCGATTGCAATGCAATAAAGCTCATTTTATTCGAAATATATTTAACTAACTATTTGTAGACCAAAACTGTGATTTTTGTCCCATTTTTATTTTTTAGGAATTTTTAAAGAACAAAAAAAAATGTTTTTTTTTTAAAAATTTTAATTTTTTTTTCAAAACTTGAACGATATCTCTAAAACTACTTGGAAAATTTAAAAACAAAGTAAGCACGGCTTTAAGAGAATATTGTTTGCGAGTTTCGGATTTTTTTTTTAATTTAATATGGTGAACCGTTTTCAAGTCATTCCAATATATGTAGCGGAAGTGCCTTAATTTTGAACATAACGGTATATCTAGAAAAGTCGAGCTGATAGAAAAAAACCAAGTGCAGATTTGAAATCAGCGACCTCAAATTAGTAAAAATTTGCTATAAATTTCAAATCAACACAAAAAAGTTCAATTTTGTTCCATTGTGTAATAAATGTAAGCAAAATATTGGAAAAAGTAAACAATTTGTTAAACTTAATACCAAATTATTTAAGAAACTTCTTTGGGTTGGTTTTCGTCTTTTCTATTATTTCGGATTTATTTCGGTGTTTGCTTTTTGGTCATCGTGGTTGCTGATCGCCATGCATTTAGGTCATATTTTTTACATATGTACTGTCAAACCTTCCCACAACAAAAGTTGTACACATCGTGTGATACATATGAAACACTGTTTATGTACAATACATGAGGAAAGTCACAAGTACATTTTTCAATAAGAACAGGTTCTATTTTTGCATGACAAACATATGAAAATACAACACTGTTTGTGGCGAAAGAAAAACAGAGTAAATTTTAAAGATTAATATTGAAAGAAAAATAAATTTTGTAGTATTAATTAACAATTAAAAAATATATAACTTTTTTTTAACAATAAATTTTTGTAAATTCACAAATTAAATCAGCTGTTGTTTACATTTAGAGGTTATGTCATACGGAAATACATATGCACGTGTGATAGCAAAAATTATGAATCGTATGTAAAAGACAATTTTGACAGACATGAGGAATTTCATATGGATAAAAAAAGTGACAGTACATATGTAAAAACATTTCGTGTAATAGCACCTTTATATGACATAACTTCTCGTTTAATTTAGTTTTTGCTAATTAAATAGCTCGCCCTAACCTCCATTGCAAAGGTAATGGTTGTGTAGAGTGGCTATATGCATTAAATCGTGCTAATTGGAGATGGCTGTATAGCTTCTTTTAACTGGCCAAATATTTCTTCATTGTGGCCATATAGGTCGGATGGAGTAACAAAATAATAACCAAACATAAAAAAAGCTCTCTCAACTTTTTTTTTAAAATATTGCCATATTTTGAAAATATAGAGAATAAATTTATAATAATAAATAATCAAATTAGGGATGCCAAACCAAAAAACCAAAAGTCCCAAACAGTTTAAATAAAATAATTTAATGTTATCTTTATTTTCTGAAAAACTTCAAATTTTCATCCAAAAAAAATTGTGAAAATTTATATATAATAAAAAATAACATTCTCATCAAATTACGTTTACTTATGTAACAATTTTTATGTTAGCAATTCTTAAATATCATTTGAGGTTTTCTTAAATTCATTGAATTTAAATTAATATTTTCGGTAGTGCGATTCTGTAAATTTCAAATTCAACGATCTGACAATCGCAAAATATATCGACAGCTATTGTTATTTGCACTAAGGATTAAGTGATTCACTAAGTACATACATCTTAACGACAGTCGACAAATCTGTTTTTCTATTTATTTAAATTGTAAACTAGTGGCACCTCTGTCAAAATAAGCGAAAAATACAAAGAATAGAAAAAAACAAATTACTTCGTGTTTGACAGGATGATTTTAATGTTTATGTTTAATATCTTTATTTTTTTTTTACTAATATTTCTGCTTATTTATTTGAAAATGAAATAATGAATTGAATATGCTATATAATTTTTTTATTTATATAAAAAAGTTTTTTAATAAAAGCAAAATATTTTTATTATTTTATGATTTTTATTTATGTATGACGACATTTCAACCTAAAAATTTAAGTTTTTATCGATTGAATAAACAACACAAACATGGTTGTCTTTAGATAACAACAGCTGACTTTCACAATAGCGAATATCATTAAAAAAATTTACTGATAATTTTGCAATTTTCTTTATTTTACAATTCGACTATCGTTAAAAGAAGTTACTGAATCGCGGTACTGAAAAGTTATTAATATCTCCTGAATGGCAGTATTTTTTTTTTTTTAAATGTAAACATTTTTAAATGTAAACATATTTGGTGTTATTTTTTTTGGAATTTCAATTTGTGTTTAGCGAATAAAATTTATATATTAAAGATGCAATTGATGTCTTCTAAATTTAAAATTATTATTTCCGACGTTTAGATATGATTTTCTGAAATTCAATTAATATTTTCTAATTTATAATTGGAAATTTTAATTTCAGTTTTTATAAGAATTGATATTTTCTTAAATTTGAATGGAAAATTTAAAAAGTGCAATTTTGTATTTATGTTAATAATGCTTTATTAATTATAAACAATTTTTAAAAATTAGATGTAATCGCAATCAGATATTTTGTAGGTAAAGCAGAATAATAATTCTATATAACTATGTAGAACTGTTTTGTAAGCAGAAAACTCATTGACGAACTCGGTAACTCTATTTTGTAAAGACAACAAAAAGTTAACATGCCAAAGTTAGGTTCATATTTGTAAAAGAATAATGAAAAAACGTATGAAATAAAAGACCAGCCCGTGTATACTCTTATCATTGTTCTTTATGATATCTAGTTGAAAATATTGACATTCATGTTAAAATAGAAATAACTATTGCAAAGCTAATTAGAACAAAAATTGTGGCGCCATCTACTGTGGCATAGTTACGCTAAGCAAAATGAAGTGACACTCTGTTAATGCAAAAGAAATGTATTTTCCCCACAACAAAATATTGCAGAATTTTATGTAAATAAAATAATATACCGATTTATTTCTAACATGCAGTTACTATGAAAATACATACATACATATATATAATATATGTATATTATTTGTATTATTTAATATGTGTATGTATGTATATGTAAATATTACACACAAAAAATACAACATCAAACGTTATTTTTGTGTTTTTCTCTTTAAATAAATTAATACATAATTTTTTTTGCTAAATTTACATTTGGGCAATTCACAACAGGTGTTGCATATTGCATGTTGTATTGAAATACACAATACAATCATTTGTTGTGAACAGTCAGTTGTATTTTCATATTGTAAAACGCTTTCTTTTGTAATTTTCGATCCAACGATGAAAGATCGCTTCGTCGCTTCTGCTATTTTGTATAAGAGAAAACACTTGTCAGTGTTGGCTTTTTGGTCGTAAGATATACCCTGGAGTTTTAGTTACGTACCTCTTGCTTTTTAATTTATAATAAAAAAAAAAGTGTTAAATGTTTTGGTTGGTACTGAAAGAGAAAATACATACTAAAAATATAAACATTAATTTTTATACAAATAATCTTATCGATGTATTTGCGTTATTTGCATTATTTGCCATATTTTATTTTATAATTATTTATGCTGATAAAATTCTATATATTTGTTTATTCTTTTTCATAAAAACTGGCATTCACTTGGAACTGATATGTTATGATACAATATACAACATTTAAGGTGCTATTACACGAAGTGTTTTTTACATATGTACTGTCACTTTTTTTATCCATATGAAAATCCGCATTTCTGTCAAAATTGTCTTTTACATACGATTCATAATTTTGGCTATCACACGTGCGTATGTATTCCGTATGACATAACCTCTAAATGTAAACAACAAAAATTTATTGTTAAAAAAAAAGGTTATATATATTTTTTAATTGTTAATTAATACTAAACAATTTATTTTTCTTTCAATATTATCTTTAAAATTTACTCTGTTTTTCTTTCGCCACAATCAGTGTTGTATTTTCATATATTTGTCATGCAAAAATAGAACCTGTCATCATGTAATAGCACCTTTACTAAACATAGCAAATGAAGTTGGATCGTGTATCAGATTTTTCAGTGAAAATTACCAACAACAATTTTACACTATTGTAAAGTGATACACGATACAACAGATACAACGATACATTACCCATTGTGAATTGCCCATTTGTTTTTTTTTTTTTATTAACAACTAGGTATTTTAGCATTATTTGGTTTAGATGTTGGTGAATTTTTACTCCCTTTATATTAACTCGTATTGTCTGCTTGTCGAAAAAATTTTGACCAATTTCACGTGACCCAATCGATCTGAAATTTTGCAGGCAGGCTCGTGGCAATGACAGAAATGATCTTACAAATTTTGTTAGTGATGCCAAAACTTTTAAATTTTTCTACCAGAGTTGATAAAAAAATGTACAAAGGGTCTGTTTTCATTATATTATTACCAAAACGACCACAAAAACAACAAGTCCAGCTATGACAACAATGCAATATTTAGAATAACAACAAGAACAATATAGAAATATCATGTTTTAATTTTTTTTTTTAATTTTACAGAGATTTCCCTGGACCTGCTCCATCGATTTTAATGATTTTAGAAACAGAAGTCTTCCCATGAATTTGGTGAATCATTCTCACTAAAAATAATCACCCTAGCTGTCCTATTGAGTGCGTGATCGTGACAAGAACAACATAGAAAATTATATTTTTTCAAGACTTTTTTTAGTTCCTCATTCAAATCTCGGGCCCTTATCGACCGATTTGGAGGATTTTAAACAGCACACTTCTCAGGATGTTAGTGAATCATGCTTTATGTCAACGAGTACCCTAGCTACCCGAATGATGCCGTCATCGTGATTTCCACAGACGGACAGACGGACATCGCTATATCAACTCCGGTTGTTATAAGGATCACAAATATATATATTTTATGGGGTCCAAAATTTTTTTTCTAATTATTACAAACGGAATGACAAACTTATATATACCCTCTGCACACTGGAGTGGCGGGTATAATTAATACCACCTAACAATATTTTTGAAACAAATCAAACACAAATCCTTAAATATCTCAATATAAGAAAAAATGGACTTAAACCACTTTCAAAATAAACGACTCAAATATTCATTTTTATTGTAATTCATACAAATTTTCAAATGCGATAGATTTCTTCCGTTATCTACCATACAATAATAATTCTCAGAAAATTTATGTACTTTCAATAGAAAAATTATATAACATGACTCGTTCTTAAATATTGGTGACTACAACATCTAATTATGATGTGCGGAAAATTTTCCGAAAACAATTTCCCGAAAAGAATTTCCCGAAAATAATTTCCCGAAATTACAATTTCCCGAACACAATTCCCCGAAATGACAATTTCCCGAAATTACAATTTCCCGAACACAATTTTCCGAAAATACAATTTCCCGAAATTACAATTTCCCGAACACAATTTCCGGAAACTACAATTTCCCGAAATTACTATTTCTTGAAATAGGTTGTTGTTGGCATTTCCGAAACAATACCATCAGAAATTCCGGATGAAGCGCGAGCAATCAATTCATAACCACTTGATGTAGTGGTCCGGGCAAGACATTTCAACTCATTAACGATTTTTTCTTTAGCAGTGAGCGCTATCCGTCGGGAGGTCTGAATACCGAAGTGTTCAAAGTCACAACGAAAAAATAAGCGTGTGACACTCCAATAGTCCGGATTACGAGGGAGGGTGGGAGAGGAAGGGCGCGGTGCGGGGTGGGGGAATTGTTTTTTTCGAGAAGTCGTATACTCGGGAAATTTTTTTTTCGAGAAATCGTATGCAGCAAGTTTTTTTTTTGTGGGGGAAATCAAGAATATATGATAAGTTGTAAACTAAAAATAGGGAAATTGTAATTTCGGGAAATTGTTTTCGGGAAATTGTAATTTCGGGAAATTGTTTTCGGGAAATTGTAATTTCGGGAAATTGTAATTTCGGGAAATTGTAATTTCGGGATATTGTTTTCGGGAAGTTGTTTTCGGGAAATTGTAATTTCGGGAAATTGTTTTCGGGGAATTGTTTTTTCGGGGAATTGTTTTGTCGTGCAATTGTTTTCGGGAAATTGTATTTGGGAAATTGTTTTCGGGAAATTGTTTTCGGGAAATTTTCCGCAGAGGCTAATTTTGCTAACACAGTATACTTTAAGCCGAAAATGTACTTACAGATATTGTAACAAATTATCGGTAAATATAATAGAAACAAATTAGTAATTAGCAATATTTAATTCGGTAATAACAAAAGCAAACCAAGCACTTAACTAGGTTTGGTAAATTTAACTGCACTGAAATTGTATGAATCCAATTCTATTGTAGTTACCAAAAAATATAATGAAATAATAAGCCCAATCGAATAATTTAATTTGTTTTTAATTTCTTAAAAACTAATTATAAAAAAAAGAATAATAAAAAATTGTTTTGTTGCGAGTTTTCTATTTTCGGTTATTAATTGTTAAAAATAGACAAAAAAAAAATCTGTGCATTAAAATGGCTCCATCTATACCTAAGGCACCCGGCAAGGCCCGAATAATGAAGGAAGGAGACCGTAAGTAAAGCAGTTTGTAAGAGGCAGTTTATCGTAATTCTACTGCCTGAAAAGAGTTTTCCAAAATCATGCGCTCGGCCAACGGCATGAACAAAATTATTATTAATCATCTTTAGAAGCAATTTGTAACCAGTGATGCTCCATAATGCGGCTGCCAAGCTCATGGCCATAGCAAGACGCGGAAGTTGAAGATACGCCAATTTTGTGGTGTTATTTGCCGGTTCTCTGCTCGAGAAAGCTGACAAACTTCTACATCGGATATAGCTGATGGTTATGGCTTTGGAAAAAGGTTTATACATTCTGCCGAAATTGGTATGTCAATAAATTACAGATTATATTGATGTTGCCCAAAAAAGGAATGATTTTACGCTTCCATTATGTCCAAATAATGGAGCCAAGAGGATTTACTTACGTATTTAGTTGATAAAGCCTGCGCTGCTATCTTGCCAGATGAGGGTACCTTCAATATTGGAAACAGCCGCGTATGCAAAATCTTGGGCATAAACGACCCCTAAGAAATCAACTAAAATTGCCTTTAGATCCAAATTATCTTATAGATCTCGGCTTAATTGAGTTTGTGTGTATTTATTATAATCAGTAGTCCAAAAATAAACTCTATAGGCTAATTCCTAGTCATATCCCCTATATAAAGCTGTTTTCCGATCTTCACTTAAATCTATAAAAAAAACAAAACTATTGCATTGATTTTTTTCGAATTTTGTTTTTATATGCTTTTGCTAAAAGCGTCCTTATCAAATATGTTCGGAATCGAACCATTTTTCGACCGAGTCGCCATATAAATATAGCATCCGAGATGAACTTATTCATGTTCAAAAGCAAAAAAAATATAACATTGCCACTCAAATTTGGTTTATGCTTATTTTCTATATCCAATTAGTTGGACGTAGGAGATAGCGTCTCTAAACCCATGGTGTAGGGTATCGTATAATCGGTCTAGACCGAATATAATTTGCTTAATTGTTTTTATGTGTGTTTATGTAAATGTTATGCATAAACTCTAGATCGCATATGGAAATATGTGTGTTTTCATAAACTTTTGTAGCTACGTCTTTATCAATACGAAATGATCTCTTTTTAATTTGGTGAAAGTCGGTTTATGTGAAGAGCTAGCCTCTATACAACTGTGCTGTATGAGAGCAACTAAAATTGCCCTTATCGTGTTATTCAGATTATAGTACATATAATGATCAAATTTGGTTTGTATATTTCCTATGTCCGTAAATCATCATCCAAAACTAAATGGTGTGGAATAGGACTTGTTTTAGTATTTTAATAAATATATTTCATTGAAACGATAAAGTTCGAAAATATGATTTTTTATTTTTATATTTGTAAAGATAGAAAATAATAAAATAGGAATCTGGGATGCATATATTTCAGGTGCATTATTGGACCACTTTTGATAGAAAACTACAAAATCTATCTTATATATTAAAAGAATTTATGAATAAACTTTGCATTCCAGATTTTTTTCAATATTTCTCTTCTCTCAAACCTCTATAACTAGAGTTCAAATTAACGTAGGCTGTTGACATAGGTCTAAGTACACTCAGTGGATCAAGCTCCTTCTTTTGAGCTATTAACTGCATACATTCGTTGGGTTTGAGGAAAGTTATGCGTGGAGAATCAACTTTACTTTTACTGTACGTTAACTTATCTTGGCATATTTTGGCATTACTGTACGTTAACTTCTCTTGGCAAATTCGTTGGGTTTGAGGAAAGTTATGCGTGGACAATCAACTTTACTTTTACTGTACGTTAACTTCTCTTGGAATATTTTGGCATTACTGTACGTTAACTTCTCTTGGCAAATTCGTTGGGTTTGAGGAAAGTTATGCGTGGACGATGAACTTTACTTTTACTGTACGTTAACTTCTCTTGGCATATTTTGGCATTACTGTACGTTAACTTCTCTTAGCTAATTCGTTGAGTTTGAGGAAAGTTATGCGTGGACAATCAACTTTACTTTTACTGTACATTAACTTCTCTTGGCATATTTTGGCATTACTGTACGTTAACTTCTCTTAGCAAATTCGTTGAGTTTGGGGAAAGTTATGTCTGGACAATCAACTTTACTTTTACTGTACATTAACTTCTCTTGGCATATTTTGGCATTACTGTACGTTAACTTCTCTTGGCAAATTTTGATATTATATTATAAAAATTAATATAATATAATATAATATAATTCTGCGGAGCAGCAGGGGTCCTCTAATATATATAAAACTCATTTTCTGTTTGTTGCTATACAAATTTTTATTTTTCAACGCATTTCTCTGAAATTTGATACACACGATCTGTACTCCAGGAAAGGTCGCCATGTCATTCTTACTGGCCATGCCTACTTTTACGCCCACTTTTTGTGCACAATTCATTTTCTGTTTTTTGGTATAATTGTTCGCTATACAAATTTCGCTATACAAATTTTTATTTTTGAATGGATTTCTCTGAAATTTGGTAAGCACGATCTCTGTACTCCAGGAAAGGTCGCCATATGATTCTTACTGGCCAAGCCTATTTCTACGCCCACTTTTTATACAAAATTAATTTTCTGTTTTTGGTATATTTGTTTCCTATAAAAATTTGTATTTTCCTACATATTTAAAATTGGTACGCACGATCTCTGTACTCCAGGATAGGTCGCCATATGATTCTTACCGGCCACACCTACTTTTCAGCCCACTTTTTGTGTACAATCAATTTTCTGTTTTTGGGTATATTTGTTCGCTATACAAATTTTTATTTTTCAATGGATTTCTCTGAAATTTGGTACGCACGATCTCTGTACTCCAGGAAAGGTCACCATATGCTTCTTGCTGGCCACGCCTAATTTTGCGCCTTCTTCTATGTATATAAAATTTATTTTTTCCTTTTATTTGTTTCTTTGTTTGACTGCTATAAAAACTTTTCTTTTTCAACGGCTTTCTCTGAAATTTGGTACACGTATTCTCTGTACTCCAGCGAAGGTAGGATAATATATCTTTCCGGCCACGCCTACCTTCACGCCCACTTTTTATAAAACTCATTTTCTGTTTTGGTACATTTGTTCGCTATACAAATATGTATTTTTCAACGGTTTTCTCTGAAATTTGGTACACACGGTAATAACTTCACGATGAAAAAATTCCCCAAATTTAAAAAAAGGTCCTCAACAGAAATGAAAAAACTTCCCGTTTTTTCAAAAACGAAATTCCACAAATTCTTTCTTAAATTTTTACATATTTTTATTTAATGAATTTTGTAAAATATTTATTTAAGTGAAAATTTGCATACTGATCTCAATACCTGTCCTGCAATATACGCATTTAAAACTGTATTTTTTTTAATAACATCATCTGGAGCGCTCGCGGAACGCAGCTTAGCAAGCTTTGTTCAGAGAAGCGGAAATGCCTGAGTCATGCATAAACATAGTCCCCAATGAATAAATTCCCAAAAAAAATTAACGTATTCCCCAAAAAATTGGGAAATAACTTCACGATGAAAAAATTCGCCAAATTTAAAAATGTCCCCGAAAGAAATGAACAAATTCTCCATACTGCTCTCAATAACTCTCCTAAAACAAATTTATTTAATATCTGCATTCTTTTCAATAGCATCATTTTGGGGCGCGGAAACGACGCGACGCGACGCGCTCGCGGAACACAGCATTGCTAAAATAACGGAATGATCTGAAAAATATATTTTGGCGATTAAACTAAGTTGACGACAACTGCGCGGTAGCAATGGTGTGGCTGCCGAACGCGCGGAAGCGGCTCGCGGACGCGACGCACAGAACAGAGCTTAGCTAAAGTATCGGAATGATCTGAAAAATATATTTTGGCAATTAGAATAAGTAAACAACAACTGCGCGGCAGCACGGGTGTGGCCGACAAACGCGTGGATGCGGTCGCGACTCGCTCGCGGAACACAGCTGAGTGAAACGTTTTATGACAAATTTTATCTAAGTATGTGCAATAATAACTTGTTGATGAAAATAGGCCAAACATATACTATAAGCAGTTGCTTAAAGTAACCTTGCCGCCCAATTTTAAACTTCGCATTCAGTTTCCATTTTTGTAATTTCTATAAATTTGACATCTCTGCTCAATGATAATCATGTATTGAATGAAGTAATTAAGTTTTTAAAACTTCTGATTTTTCAATTTGTAAACGATTCAGTTACATTTGATGTTTACAAAATAAATAAACTTAAAAAAAAAAACTTCAAGCGGTTTCGCAACTTATTTTTAAAGTATTTTCTAAATTAAAAAAATCAAAAAAATTTTAATTGAAATAAAAAATGAATTTACTCCCCAAAAAACGTAAATATTGGGGAATTTTTTCATCATGAACAAATTCCTCAATCCCATAAAAATTTTTGGGGACTAAGTACTCAGCGCCTGGTAAGCATAGTGAACCATTTTTCAAGTCAAATGCCTTTGGATCCCGGGCAAGACCGGTTAAAAACTGCTAGTATATTCTATAAATCTCACTTAAATTTTGTTTAAGATTACTTTGAATATCCATTTATTAGCTCACCAATTACGGTTGGTCTTAACATTACTTTCCGAAGTCCGCGGTACAGGCTATCAGGTAGGTCTATAATTGCTATGTCTTCCTTGTTTTCAGTAAGTTTTTCTTAGAACTATAATGGTCGTGTTGTCTATCATCTATTTTGGGACTTTTAGTTAATAAATAAAATTTAACTCGAATCACAAATATTTTAGACGATTTTATATTTCAGATAATGCTGAAAATTTGCTTATCTTAAATAAAAAATAAAGTTCATAGTGTATACAGCAATACTTTTTATAAGAAAACAATATATATATAAACTGTTTAAAACAATACTAACGGCAACCGAACTCATATGTGCAATCAACAGGTTTTGTAAAATTTTAGGAAGCTGCTACAAAGTGGGGAACACTGTGGAATAGATAGATATTACAAAACTTTCCTAATGATTAATTTCAGTATATCCAGATTAAAATAAAACAATTGAAAATTAAAAGATATTTTTTCTTGAAAATTAATTGATTTTGATACAAATTATATAATCGATTTTATTTGAATTTATTTGTATACTTTCGCTTTTTTGAAAATGTACATACAATAATATTTTTGCTGAATAATCATGTACAAATTTATTTTGAGTAAATTATATTTTACATAAAGTATTTCCAACCAATTTAGTTTAAGAATAAATCAATAAGTATTTTCAGTTTTCTTTTAAATCGAATATTAAATGTATTCCAATGGTATTACAGGCAACCACACAAATAAAAATATTAATAAATATTCATATTTATGTTCATCAGATGATTTTGTTTTTCCCACTAAATATACTTAAGTACGAGTACATACCTCATAACTTATTTTTTTTTTTTGTTTGTAGTATGAAACCACAATATCTTACATTAAGAACACAGATTTAAATTGAATGTTAAATTTGTATGGGTGTGTCTGAATGGTTAGAAATATGTGTACACATGATTTGCGGTTTTATTAATACTTATTTAAAGAAAGATTTGTCCTTTTAGTTTGGAAAAAGAAAAAAATAACAATATAACTAGAAAAATATTTACAATTTACTTTTTTTTAACAGACTTACACATAAAAAATAAAACTTACAGGAATATATGTCCTTAAAAAGTAAAATGAAATTTTGTTGCCAACACAATGAAAGTAAAAAGTTGTTTTTTTATTAACTAAACTTTTTATTTTTTTTTTATCCACCTAAAACATCAGCCACCCAGCCAACTAAAAGGTGCTGCTGTAGAACTCCGGAAGTAGTGAGTCAGTATTCGGCATAGTTGAATTGAACATACCTTCCGCAATGGTTAAAGCAGCCAGAGTTCTATACGCTTTATACTTCATTTAATGGCGTTATGGTATTTATATTATTACGTTTTCTATCTATTTGTAACACATGTAAATTTACTAATTAAAGTCCTTTTGGCTATAGAAATCGAAAAGACCCCACCAAAAACTAAAAAAAGATTGACGCATCGGGGGTAAAATATTATGTTCAGTATAGGTATGATTTTTATGTAGAAAAAAACTAGAATTTTTCTTTATTATATATTAAAATACAGCCAATACAGTTTTTTGTACATCATGTGAATGCATTTCTATGCTTTTTCGACGATATCTAGATATCAAAAAAAGTTTTTAAGCATTTGAATAATTTGAAACTTAAAATAGAATATTTCTGGATTATTCGTGGTTAGTGTCTGTCTTCTTTCAAAGATCACACACAGATCTTCACTAGTTAGATGTAAAATTTTCCACCATTGCTACGAGTAATATATGTAAGTTCTGATTTAAAATTCATATGTACCACGATAAAGAAAAGCTTAAAATTTTTTGATTTTAATTAATTACAGTAGGGTTGAAATTCTAGAAGGTTTCATCGGAACAAAATTTAAAAATGTGCAGAAGAAAAACGACCGTTTTTGGTACCTTCTTTATTCGACTTAAATATGACTTCGGGAGCTTAATACGTTTTACTTATTTCTTAGTGCTCTACAACATATCCAAGCTTCATAATTATCTGCTGGATCTCCCATGAGATCTAGCTTGTTAGCTGGAGTTTCTGTAGTTGCCTAGGAACTCTAAAATGGAACTATTATAACGGTATAAGCCAGCAAAGTGCACAAGTAATATTTGCACCCACAGGCCAATAACGATTGGTTCATGGCCAAGTAAACTTATATAAAAATACTTCTTGAAACTGCAAAGTCATCCAAGTATTGTTGCTGGATAGCTGCCATGAAGAATTATTCATACTCGGTTAATAATAGCCGACATTTTATTAAGCCCATAAAAGGCAGATGTGTAATTCAAAAAATTTATTATTACTAAATTTTTATGCTGACGGTATCAGATTAATTTAGGAAAATTTAACAATATCCCTTAGAAAGACTGAGAACATCATAAACACTCATGGCATTCCTTTCAAATCCTTTGTTGCCAGTGGTAGAGGGCACAGGAAAAAGTTTGCAACATTTACAAGTATTAGGATAGAAACGAATGTATACGTAACACTAAATCAAGGTTTAGTTTGTGTGTGTGTGAAATATTTTTTCAATTTGCGAGAAAAATTATTATGACTCTACACAACTTTCCTACTTCCTGTCATTATTTTTGTTAGAATTTTTTGCATTTCCACTTTTTTAAGTTTTTTAATAAAGTACTCATAACTAACAAGAACTCTTATTTATAAAAATTTTAGCAGTCGGAATGAAAAAAGAACAGTATTAGGTTTGTTTACGACATTGTTGCCTGCGCATTTAGCAAGCATTTAAAGTATTTTTCTTAACGTTATAATATTTGGTGTTGTAGAACTCACCTAAGTGATTAGCCTTTTAGAATTCTTGAATAGTTACAAATCGTTCTCTGAATGGTTATGGAACTATTTTTTAAATCTGAATTAAGTGTGAACGTGTAACTAATTCAGGCATATAGTGGCTGATTAAGAAACATTACTAAGATATTTGTAAAACATTCAAAACCTAGATGTCCTGATATCAAACTAGTTGTTTGAAGTGAATAATTGTTAGTACCTAACTATATAAAAATTTTGTACATTATGTCCTTCATAAATACAATGGAAGTTTCTTCAGAGGTACAGAACTTTAAATTAAAATAATGCAAAGAAAAATATTTCTAATATCAACTAAACTGACTAATGGATAGATGGTTTCAAGATACTAATATATAAATATGAGTTTTCACAGCATTTCAATAATTCACCGAATGTTGATTTCCTAGTTTATCGGTGAAAACGAGAGACTTTACATAACTCTTGATCAATTAACAGGACCAATATGTTAAATTATTCGTTTGTCAAAACTTTTTTTGAGTAAATTAAATGTAGCGTGAGCTGTGCAGCATGTGGCTCGGTTATGTTGGAACCACATGTCTACAAGATTAATTCCAGCTGATTGAGCTACGAAAAACTTATAGTCATTTCCTGATACCGTTATCCGTTGAGTCTAACCATCATCATGTTTGAAGACATATAGACCAATGACTCTGCGCACCAAACAGTATTATTATGTTTTTTATACCCTATAACACTATGTGGTGTGGGTATAATGACTTTGTGCTGCTGTTTGTAACTACCAAAAATATTTCACCTAGACCCATCGTTTATTATACCGATCGACTCAGAATCACTTTTTGAGTCGTTTAAGCGATGTCCGTCCGTCCGTCTGTGTGTCCATGTAAACCTTGTAATCAAACTACAGGTCGCAAATATGAACATGTTTTCATGAAATTTGGTACATAAGCTTCTATTGGCCGTCGGATGAACGCTGTTAAAATTGGTTAAATTCGGTCCATGTTCAGACCTAGTCCCCATACAAATGACCCCTATGAAATCGAAATAAATTGCTATAAGATCCAAATTATCATATAGATCTCAGTTAAATTGGGTTTGTGTATGTTTATTATATCCATTAATCATTAGTCCAAAAATAATCCCTACAGGACATTTGTTAGTCATAGGCCCCACACAGAGCTGCTTCCCGATCTTCACTTAAATCTATCAAAAAACAAAAATATTCCATAGATTTTTCTCAAATTTGGTTTTTATATATTTTTTCAAAATATAAGTGACTTTATCAAATATGGTCGGGATCGGTCCATTTTTCGACCTAGTCCCCATACAAACATAGCACCCGATATGAACTTTTTCATATCTGCAGCCAAAAAAATTAAGAACAATGCCACTCAAATTTGGTTTATGCTTACTTTCTATATCCAATTAATTGGACCGAAGAGATTGGGTCTCTAAACCATGGTGTAGGGTGTCGTATAGTCGGTCTAGACCGACTATAATTTCTTACTTGTTTTTTTTTTTTTTTTTGTTATAGTGGTGTCTGAATAAAGCCTTGTGTGTTGTCTTTACTCCTAAAGCGACAATTTTGCTTATATGAGTACCCTTTGAATAAAAATTGAGCTTCGCCGCTGAACAAAATTTTGCATGGCAAACACAAATCAATATCAATTTGTGATTCAGCACATTGGGCAAATTGGCGGCACATACGATGGTCGTTGGCTTTAATTCCTGAGCAAGTTGAATTTTAAAAGTTCGTAAGCCAAGATGCTTCCGTAAAATCTTCCATAAAGTGTATGGATACATCCGCACTTGCGCCAAATGGATCGATGTGGGTTTTATTTAATACTTTGCTGTACATCGGCTACGGTTTGTTCGGGGCGCACGAAAACGATCCATAGTTGCAAAAATTACCCGCTCTGATGGACGATTATGACTACCATAAGATAGAAAATTTCAACAAGTTGCAAGCGTTGCTAGCGTGAAACTAAACAAAACGCAACTATCAGCTGTTAAAACGCTTAAGTACAAAAGCTATGATCAACAGAATTCGAACCCTGGATTTGGAAGATCGTCATTATCCTGATTTTGCTTCCTTCGCTTATTACCTATTTCAGAATGTAAAATAATATAATGGAAAATGATTGAGTCAGATAGTGAATTTATTTTGCAAACGGAATTTGATAAATCACAATATTTCGAAGGGCAAAGATACTTGAATATCACGGGGACAAGTTTAACCCTCATCGGTCCTCATAACCCTCATTGATCTTTAACCTTGAATAAAATAAAAACGGTTCGGTGGAATGACCTTGTATTTTGCAAAGTAGAATTATTTTGCCTGAACAGCCAAAAAACCCGTTTTTGAATTTGTACCCTTACTGTATTTGCCTGTGCAGTTATAGTTACGAATCGGTCCCTGTATATGTCCCTGTGTACATATAAGCAGGCACCTGGAATTGCCGCTTATTTTTGTGTGTGGATTTATAGCACGCTCTTATTTTTTCATTTTATGAAATTAAGTTTGTTCTGGAACACACGTAAGTCAAGTTTGTTTGCGCACTTATTAGAATTTTGGTTGTTTTTCGAAGTATTTGATAAAAAAAAAAATGGATAGAGTTTTACGTAAAAAAAGGCAGCGAGATGAACTAGAAATGAATTTTGATATGGAAAGCGAAGCGGGCGAATCTCCGTGCAATAGTGACAATGATTTTGCATTATCAGACGATGAGAATGATGAAAGTGAAGTTAGGGTGCATTCGGATGAAGACGACATCGAGCCGCTTGAGCAAAATTTAGCAGAAAGAAATGCAGCAAATCTTGAAAATAAATATTTTTCAAAAAATAAGAAAATTGAATATTCATCGCAACATTTTGAAATAAATCGAAGAAATTCATTTCGACGTGCAGAAAATTTCACTTCAGGTAAAAACCTACCCTCTTTGTTATGGGTTCATGTTCATTATATGTTTCAGGTCTGTTATAATTCAGGTCCAAAAGCATTAGCAGCTGCTAATATAGTTGATGTTTCGTCTGCAATTCACGTGTTCCTTGGACCAGTTGAGAATATTATTTTGAACATGACGAATTTATATGGTTTGCGAAAGTACAAAGACGAATGGGAAAACATTGATTTGGACACTCTGCACGCATACTTTGGATTGTTGCTGCTTTCGGGTGTGTATCGGTCATACGGTGAATGTATCACTAAACTGTGGAATGAAGAAACTGTTCGGCCAATATTTAGAGTAACAACGCGAGCAACGTACACTGCATCTACAAGTACTTCTGTTCGTGACAAATTGGCACCGATTCGAAATGTTTACGATAAATGGAATCATAATTTGAAAGCTGTATACACACCAAGAAAAAACATTGCCGTAGGTGAACAGTTAGTTCCGTATCGTGGTCGATGTCCATTTCGTCAGTATATTCCATACAAGCCGGCGAAATATGTCATCAAAATTTGGCTGATATGCAACTCAAAAAGCTGGTATGCATACAACACACAAATTTATATTGATCGGAATCGTAATGCCAATCCTGAACGCAATCTCGGACGGTGTGTTGTTTTGGATGGAAGGACCTTCTGACAGAAATGTAACGTGTGACAACTTTTTCACTGCGTATGAATTAGCAGAAGATTTGCATAAGAATCGCATGACTATTTTGGGACCAACAAGGAAAAATAAGACTGATATTCCTTCAGTTCTACTCGACATGTGTCAAAAGCCAATTTATCATACAGAAGTTGTATGTGAACATAAATTGCAAGCAGCTATGTTGTCATATGTTCCTCGCCGGTACCGATTTGTGACATTTCTCAGTACATACCACAATGTTGTCAGCATAAATGAGAATAGTGAAGAGAAGAAACCTAACATCATTGAAGACTACAACAAAACCAAGAGTGGGGTTGATACTATGGATCAAATGGTGGCTACGTACACATGCAAACGAAAAGTCAATCGGTGGCCAATGGCAGTATTTTGTAACGTGTTTGATGTAAGTGCGTTGAATGCATTCGTGACGTTCATTGCATTGTTCCCGAATTGGAACCTTTTTATCGAGGAGCTTGGATTGAATCTCGTTGAAAAACAGATCACTAAACGTAAAAAACAACCTCAAAGTAATAATGCTTCCAGTGTTATTTAAAGAATTCGGGAGATTCGCCATTTATCAAGTACATCAAAACGCTGTGAAAAGTGTAGAAATTTCATTTGTGCTGAATATAATTTCAATTTATGCGAAAAATGTACAAATAATTGACAAAATTTAAAAATTCAATTTTTTTCCTAATATATCGAGGGCTTATATTCAAAAAGTGCTATCTACATTTGACAGCAATATTAATTTTTGATTTCAAACTGTTCTCTGATATAACTGTCAAATATAATTTTAATTTTGATATCATACATGATTAGTACCACTATTTCTTAATAGATATCGTAGCAAATCAATCGACAAATACTTTCAGATCTTATTAATAAATTGGTTTCACACGCTCTCTTTAAAATAATTATTGATGCAGATAGCACTTTTTGAATATAAGCCCTCGATATGTAATATTCTAATTTTAATTTCATTCTAAATCTACCTTGATGAAGTTCAAATGTATTAATGTGATAGTAAACAATATAATAAACATAAAAAATCATACAATGGGACCGATTAGATGTATTTCTCTAGGGACCGATGAGGGTCAACGAGAGATTATGAAAAATAGAGAAAAATTTGTACAATAAAATAACTTCTTCAGTTATATATCACGTATTATTAGATTAAGCGCCGTAATATTGAATTTATACTAACTACTTTAAGGAATTATATTTTTTAGACAACCTCAGATGATTTATAATTTTAAATTTATTTTTACATTTAAGTAAAATGAAAGGAGGGAAAAAACAATATTTTTAAATGGCAGCTTTCAAACACAAATCTGTTTTTCACATAGCTGGGTTGGGAGCTGATGCTTGGTCCTGTGTAGGTAGTAGCGTCATCCTACTCGACTGTTAATTAAATGAAAAATAGTTTTGTATATTTTTGTTTTATATTATTTGTTTGTTGTTGTTGTTGGCGTCATTAAATTTAATTATTTTAATGACATACTTATTGTGAGCAACTGCCGTTGACACGCCTGCAACTCGCGTGGCATTTAGTTCACTGCAAAGTAGGTAGCTGTAATATAAATCCAACATAACTGAATCAATTGTCGTATGTCTAAGTTGCGCACAATAACTACTGCTGCACAATTGTGTTGCACGGCTGCTGGTAGTTCACCTGTAACAAAGGAAAATATGAAAGTAAGTATGTAAATGAGAGGAATTATTCAAGTAAATAATAAGAGTAAATATTGTGTCATTAATTAGCGTAATATAATATGTCGGAAAAGCACGCTTGATTAAAGTCCAGATAAAAAAAAAAAAACAACCGTTTTTGACACACCCGTTTTTTGACACACTAGGTCCCTTTTCTCGAAGAAAGTCACATTTATAAAATGGTTTTGAGGGTAAAGTTTCAAATATATCAGAAATTGACATACACACACAGAAAAAATATGGGTTCCATTTTGGTTATGCCAAGAAAATGTGAGAAAGAAGCAATTGAAAATTTTTTTGGGGTTCAATATAAATGACAATTAAAAATTTCAATCAAGCTCACTAATTCGAAGGGATTTCACTTTTTTCCTTTTGTTTGAATTAATATTGACATGAAAATTTGAAAATAAAATAAGTAAGAATGTTGAATTCGGCTGCATCAAATCGTTAGTGACCAAAAATTAGTTTACTTAATATTTCAAAAACAAGAAGAGATTTTGATAACTTTAGAAAAAATTTGTATTTGCTCAATTGATGCATGAACAGTTCTTATAACAAATTTTTAGTTAGAATACGGCAAGCAAAACGAATATCTATAATATTAATAGGCACGGCGATTTCTTGTGACCGATGTAACTTTGTCAGTTTTGAACCGATTTTGAACAAACATACCTATTGGCTGTCTACCAGATATACAGATTTTCCATCGGGAATATTTTTTGTGAGTAAAATTAACTGAAAGTTGCTACTAACACACACATAAAATTATACAATGCTCTGTACGGGTTTATTAAATTTGTTAATGTGTTTGCTAAAATTATATATGAAAATGGCTGTGTTGAATTGAAAAATAATTTTGAACATAAGCCAATAACGACAACAACGCCATGGAATTTCATTATAATAATTGCATAGCATTGTAAATTGCCTACAATTAGCATACCTTAAGGTGGGTGGTTGAAATATATTTACGCTCTTATTTCTGTATGTTCAACAAATATTTATAGAGAAATAGATTAATTAATAAATTAAATAGGTAAAAAAAAACATTGAAAGATTTTCTTAGAATCTGCACTAGAATTTCAAGGGCTGGAATCTGTTAGTTTGGAATTTTTCTTCTGATATAACAAAGGAAACTCAAGCATTTAACTGGTTATTCTGATTTGTAACCGAGAGGAAAGTGCATGAATAATATTCTATTTTAAACGCGGAGGAAATAAAATAAATTGATAAATCCAACCCAATATTAATTTCTTTATATCCGAATATTTTATTTTCCAACATCTTCCAAGAATTGTTTTTTATATTTGTTGTTAGTCTGTTTTGTTTTTTTAATGATAGTATTTAGTTATATGAGAATATAAACGCTTTAATGTCTACGTTTATTATTAATAGTGATGAACAATTACATTCAAAGGATTAAATCTTTCAGTGTAAACGAAGTTTTATATAAACCAAAATTTTCTTTAACTTCTTTAATAGTTCATATAGTACAAGTATTGCGGCTTTGCAATATTAGACAAAATTTTAAAAGTTCGATATTCTTTTTGGGAACAACGATAAAAAAAATACATCGCCCATGCATCACATATATGTGTATCACAATGAAACAAGGAATATAGACCATTGAAAAATATAGGATTTAATTCATTGTTAGATTTTCATTCAAATTAAAATTACATTTTTTCTAAAAATCCATTGTGTTTCTCGAAGTTGAAATAAATAATATAACAAAAAATTAAAAAAAAAAAATAAAACAAGTAAGAAAATTATAGTCGGTCCAAACCAACTATACAATACCCTATACCATGGCTTAGAGACCCTATCTCTTCGGTCCAACTAAGTGTACATATATCAAATATAAGCATAAAACAAATTTGAGTGGTATTGTTATTAATTTTCTTGGCTGCAGATATGAAAAAGTTCATATCGGAAGCTATATTTATATGGAAAATTTGTCGAAAAATGGACCGATCCTGACCAATTTTGCTAAGCCCCATATATTTTGAAAAAATATATACGAACCAAATTTGAGAAAAAACTGTGCAATATTTTAATTTTTGATATTTTAATTTTTGATAATTTTTGACTGATTTGATAGGGATTATTTTTGGACAACTGATAAATGGATGTAATACACACACACACCCAACTTGACCGAGATCTATATGATAGTTTGGATCTTATGGCAATTTATGTCGATTTATAGGGGTTATTTGTATTGGGACTATGTCGGAACATGTACTGAATTTCACCAATTTCAACAGCATTCATCCCATGGCCGATAAGAGCTCACATACCAAATTTCATTAAAATATACTCATATTTGCGACCTGTAGTTTTACTACAAGGTTTACATGGACACACAGACGGACGGACGGGCGGACGGACATCGCTAAATCAACTCAGAAAGTGATTCTGAGTCGATAGGTATAATAAAAGATGGGTCTAGGTCAAATATATTTCAATATAGTGTAAGAGGGAGGATCGCCATATAGTGTAGGTGGGACGCCAGCTAGGATCACCAAATATTATAAAAATCGCTGGACCGTTATATAATGTATGCCTTGTAGCAATCTACGTACATAGTGGCATTTAAATTTAATATAGTGTATGTATGGGGGCAGGATCGGCATATAGTGTATGAGGGGGCAGGATCGCCATATAGTGTTAGCTTGGCAGGATCGCCATATAGTGTAAGAAGGGTGTATAAATGGACACTAAGATTGGGTGAGAACCGGACCAATCTCAGGAGGAATTTTGTCAAGTGCTTTCCTCAAAGCAGTTCCCGCGTGTACGCTAGATGCACTTTTTTAATGTTTTACAGAGATAGCACGTACGCAGATTATGCCAATGTTTGAACCCTTTGGCAGAATATGCCAGTAAAAAAAGAAAATCTCTGTTTGGTTTTAATTATAACCCTTTCAAATCAGAATTATAATTCATATTTATTTTAAAATGCTGGTCTTTTATATCATTATAATTTAATATTTTTACTTAATTAAAATAATGGTCTTCTCTTTTCTTTACATTCGCATATTACAAATTCATTGATTTTTGGACGTTGGGCTAAATAGCCAATCAGAAAACGTTCAATAATCAATTTAAATTTTTCCCCTCAAAATTTGAGTGACATTCCTATTTGTCATGGGTTATTGACACAATTTTAATTTTCACAAATTTGTCATTTTGCATTCCAGTGATATTTAATTACACAATAATTTATTGTTTTGTAATTCAACCCTTTACCCAAGGTTAGTGTACTTTGTGGTATGTGTTGAATGAAAAGAAAAGATATGCAAAAAAATAAATAAATGTAAACAAATAATTACAAATAAATATGTGCATGTGCATATAGTAAACAAAAATAAACAAAAAAATATAAACAAATAAAGATGAATAAATGAAATAAATAAAGATAAATGAAGATGTGTGTAACATCATCACACAGCAGCACAAAGTCTTTATACCCAAACCACATAGTGGTATCTATATAAAAACGTTGGTGCATTTGTTTGCACCGAATGATCTCCGGAGCCATAAGAGCTGTCGAGGTAGGATTTGCACCATAGGTTCGGTTCGAGCTCTTCTGTGTTTTTTTTTTTTTTTTTAGTTTTGATCCTCTAGCTGGCGTTGGGGTCAAGTTATAAACAAAATTCTTATTCTTATGACTGCAATTAAGAATGTACGTATATTTCGTCATAAGAAATTTTTGTATGTATAATAACTTTTTAATAAAAAGCGGTAGAGAAATGGGGATTTCACGTAAATATAAAGTACAATATGATAGCATATATAACTAAAGTCATTATTAAATCGACTTAGGCGGTTATCGCTTTTGACCAAAGATATATTGAGTACTATGGTAGGG
Organism: Cordilura impudica; assembly: GCA_963682025.1. Lineage (NCBI taxonomy): Eukaryota > Metazoa > Arthropoda > Insecta > Diptera > Scathophagidae > Cordilura > Cordilura impudica. The sequence goes on along the minus strand of OY821520.1, from coordinate 148,394,109 downwards.
AGAGCTTTGCAAATTCATGTGAGGTCACCTATTGTTAATATTAGTAGCTACGTCAGAAATGGGCAGGATCGGATAAGTGGGTGTGGTACATCCCATACAAGTAATAGTTCAATATTGTATATCTCGAGTACTGTGATAGAGAGAGCTCCTCAAATTTGTCTGACACCACCTATTATTAATGTGAGTATTCGGACATAGAATGGGCGGTATCGGCCCAAAGGGCGTGGTACCCACCACACAGTGTAAATATTAAATGCCATATATCTAGAGTACTGTAATAGATAAAGTCTTAAGACTTTGTGTGAGTTCATAAGTTATCAACATTAGTAGTAGAAAAAAAAGGGCGGAATCCGATCAGTGGGCGTGGTACCTCCCATACAAAGTAAATATATAATGTCATATATCTGAAGTATTGTAACAACGAAAGCATTGGAACTTTATCTGAGTTAATGAGTTGCTAATCTGAGTAGTCATAGAAAAAATTGGCGCGATTGGACCAGGGGGCGTAGTACCCCCATACAAAGTAAGTATTTAATATAATATAACTGGACTACTATAATAGTCAAAGCTTTCGGACTTTGTCTGTTTTCATAGCTTATTAATGTGAGTTGTCTCATAAAAATGGGCGGTACCGGCCGAGTGGGCTTGGCACCCCCATACAAAGTAAATATATAATGTCATACATCTGAAGTACTGAAGTAAGTGAAAGCCTTGGAACTTTGTCTGAGTTCATGAGTTGTTAATGTGAGTAGTCCCGCAAAAAATGGGCGGGATCGGATCAGTGGGCGTGTCACCTCCCATACAAAGTGAATTTTTAGCATCTAATTTTAACATATAATATCTGGAGTACTACGATAGCAAGAGCTCTTAAACTATGTATATGTACATATTAAAATAACCCGAAGAGTTGCGGAAAAATGGGCGGGATTGGACCAGTGGGCGTGGTATCCCCAAAGTAAGTATTTAATATAATATAACTGGAATAGTATAATTGTGAAAGTCCTGCGACTTTGTTTGAGTTCATAAATTATTAATGTGAGTAATTGCACAAAAATGGGAGGGATCAGATTAATGGGCGTAGCACCTCCTATACAAAAAAATAGTTTTCTACAAAACGTATTCCCTGCTTTTTATTTCGTCACGAGGGGTGTAGCGAAGCGCATCGGTTTACTGCTAGTAATAAATAAAAATAAAAATATTTAAATAAAAAATATTTCAGTCATAACAATACTGAAGTAATGCAGTATTTATCAGAATGAAAGAATAAATAGTGTCTGTTTCAACATTGTTTCAGTTAATTGAAAATATAAATGAACAATGGAAATATGAGCTTACCTGTCAGCACTTGCACCTGAACAATAGCTGTAAATAGTCTACCAATCGAACACGAATAATTACCACTGTCCGCCAGTTTAGCATCGGTAATGGTTACTCGACTTGTGAGCCATTTATCGTTTGAGCTGTAAAATAAGTTAATTAATAGTAAATAGAATGTTGAAGAACAGTAGCTTGCATTGTACTAGATAATTTCTTATAAGATTTTATTTGTTTATTGAAGTCGAATAAGGATTTTTTGGCCTACAATCATCCAACTGCATACAAAATTTAATTAAATTAAAAATACATGTTTTGGAAATTTTTGATACTTTAAATTATATCTTCACATTTTCATATTTCAACAGCATAAAACCGACTTAGTTTTTTATAAATAGAACAAAAAAATTATATGATCTTCCAGACCAATTTGTACCAAGAGAACTTATACGAAAAAAATATATCTTCTTTCACAGTAGTGTTGTTAGAAATATATGGTAACAAGCGCATGCACAAACAGATTCTAAGATCTGTTGCCATGCTACGGGCCGCTGAAATTTGCATAGGTTCTTACCAACCTTGTGTGATGTAATAAGTTAGGTTAGGTTATGTTAGGCAAGAGGTGGCTGCTAATCCAAGGATAAGCAATGTGATGTACTAAAGATAATGAAATAATAAGACAATGAAATAATAAACCACACATATTGAAAATTGTTTAAATTAAAGGAAACAATATCACAAGTTTCTGGAAAAATGAGATATAATCGTCCCTTATAATAGGTTTAAGACTGGAGGTTGGGGGCAAAAGGCGGACAATGAATAACACACTCAATCAAGGCCAATCTCCTAGTAGGGTAAAGCAAATAGGGTTGATTTTAATGCGCTGAAGATTCAATGTTGTATGCTGACCCATAGGGACATGATTCAACAATGTCATCTGTATATATGGGTGGTATAGGTATTGAGGAGGCGGATACTCTTGATGTTCTAGGCATGAGAATTCAATGTGATATTCGTTGGATCGAGCATGTTTTTCAAGTGTCGAAAGAAGCATCCAAGTGTCTTGGTTTTCTAAAACGGTGCAAAAATTACTTCACTCCCTTTGATCTCCTTTAAATCTATATCACTTATATCCGATCGAAAATTGAATACAACTCTCATATTTGGGTAGGAACTTTAAAGTTTTTTTGGAGCATCTGGACCGTATGCAATGACAGTAGGGTATCCAACTCTATTGACTGATTGAAACATCGTCGGAATGTGGGTTGTGTAGCACTGTTCTATAGATACTACCATGGATAATGTTCTTATCGAACTTATTCCAAGTGCCCGAGTTTCGGTTCGCTCTACCCGCCTCTCTAGTAGATCACATCCATTTGTAGTCTATTGTCCAATTGACCGCATAACGCATTACAGAGAAAATTCGTTTATCAGTCGAACTAGCCGTATTTGGAATAACCTCCCCGCAGAGGTTTCCCGACAGTTATAATAAATAAAATTTTAGTCAAATATCAACAAACACTACTCCCTCTTTCTTCCTTCCCACAACCTATTTTCCTGAAATCAACACACTGCATCCATAGGGAGCATCCCCTGAGTGTTGGTTAATAAATAAATAAAAAAAACATTTAGCTAAACATAAGCATCATTTGTTTAATTTTATTGCGAGAAAGGCGTGCACTATTTATCAATACAAAATATTGATATTATTTAAATAAAAAGGACATAGGGTTTCAACGAATTAATGTGTTTTTGTATATGATAAGTTGTTTGATTTCGTTCTAGGTTATTCGAGCCGATTAAAATTTTTTCCCATGTATTGGCTGGGGGTGACCCTGAGTATTTCAGTCAAGATCAGCTCTTGCAACATTAGTTGGTCTCAGATAGTTACAGCCATCATTTAACTCACATTTTAATGCTGTTTAAAGTCAATTCTGTATTTCTCTGTGTAACACATCCATATATCAGTACAGCTTTTCCCTTTAATTGAAAACTATTAATTTAGTCTTTTGTGGGTTATTATCACGTCAGACTTTGTACAACTTAAGTAATGCACTACTTCCATTATTTATACTCTATTGAATGTATAGATAATGTTTTCTCTACAACTCTTGTAAATTTAGTTTGCATTGCATTGCTGATTCTTATGTGGCATAGTGGATGTACATTCTGAAGTGCCTTTATATAGAAAATAACTATAACTAAAGATTATATTTATAACAAAACTGCCAAAGAGTTTCTCCCCAATGTATCAATCTATATTTCAATCAAATTACATGTATTGTATATGTATGCATAGATGTGTGTGTGCATTTACCGAGTACGTTATAAATTGTACTCGTTACACAAATGTTCTCCTTAGTGTGTCATGTCAAAAACAATTAGATAAAAGCAAAGTCTGTATTTTACAATACTAATACTTGATCGTATGTAAGTATATTGTTGCGTAAACCTCAACATTAAATTATGTGTTGTTTGTTGGTTAACATGATGAAAATATATGTCATCTACATTAAGTAAGACATGGAGTTATATGGTTTTACTGTTGTGTGAAAAGATGTACATATAATTATCCTAAATGAAAATTATTTTGTTTGCAAAACTACGAAACCCCTTGATTTTACAAACTGCACTAACAATGATATATAAAATAATAGCAACAGAAACTAATTCACTCTAAAATAACGAGGATTGGTTAACCGAGTATGAAAAAATCGACTAATGGCGTAAAATATACAACTAGTTAACAAGCAACAAAAATACCTACTTTTACTTCACTGTGCATTGTTACTGTTTCCGATCATGTTACAACTTTTAATGAGTATTTGGAGTTGTTCATTCATAATAGGGATGAGCTTTTGTATCTTGTTAAAACGGTGGATGAAACATGGATACATTACAATACAGTCTAAATAATAGGCGAACCATAGCTAAATATTGCCAAGGTGGGGTATTGGCCAACAAGTTCAGGGCAACAGTTTCTTGGAATGTATACCTTATAATACACATTGATTACCTTCAGTAGGAAAAACAATACAAGATGAAAATATTAACCCAACTTATTCGAATGATTCAATGGTGGTTTTGCATTAAAAAAATCCGTGATTTGGACTGTGAGTTGCTACCTTATCTATATGTATATACATATATATAATTGAAAATTTGTTTATGGGAGTGGGAGTGGCACCTCCCATACCTAAACAATTTTTAACATTATATATCTGGAGCTCTGTGATAGCAAGAGTCATGAAACTTTGTAGGAGTACATTAGTTGGTAATGTGAGAAGTCGGGGTAAAATGGGCTGGATAAAACCAGTGGTCGTGGCGCCTCCCATACATGGTAAATACACATCATCATATATCCAGATGAAGGCCAGGGTCTTGAGAGTTTCTTGACGTCAATTGGCTTTTAATGTTAGTAGTCGTGTCAAAAATAGGCTGGATTGGGTTGGTGGCGTGGCACCTCCAATACAAAAAAAGAAATTATCTGGTGTACTGTAAACCCGACAGTCTGGAAACGAGGTGTGAGTTCACGAATGATGAGTGTGAGAAGTTGTGTGAAAAATGGGGTGATAAAACCAGTAGGCGTGGCACCTCCCTTACATGGTAAATACATATCATCATAAATCTAGCGTCTATGATGGCCAGAATCTTGAAACTTTCTACACCTAAAATTGGCGGGATTGGGTTAGTGGGCGTGGCACCCCCATACAAAAAAAAATATAGTGTACCCTGTCCTGCTTCGCTACGACTTACAGCAAATATCAATATTTTCTAATAAATATTTCCTATGTACAATCCACGAAGTATAATAAATAATTGGAACTTTTAATTCTTTTTTTTTAATTTTTTATTTCAATGTTCTTTGCGTTAAAGGAATACATTGTATTGAGAAAATAAATGGTTGATTTTTTTTTCGTTTTCATCGGCGATCGTGGTCTACAGTGCTCCATTTCTCTTTCTGTCATAAATCTCATCCCCATACACTTAACATACAATCGTTATTTTTTTTATTAACAACAAAAATATTTACTAGAAATCAGTTATAGGACAAAACAAAGTTTGCCGGCTCAGTCAGTCTACTATATTTTCCAGATTTAGCCCTTAGGGAAAAGGTTTTATTTTAGCACCCAAAAAATGGCTCGGCGGAAAGAGATTTAGTTTCATCATTGATCAAGAAAATATAAATTTTGAAGATCTGCAGAAATTCTATTTTTTTGAGGGAGTAAATAGATAACTAAATATATTCTATATTTATGCAAAGACAAGTTTTTAAAGACTAAAATTTCTTCAACTATAACTTAATTCGTAATTATAATCTATACACTATAATAATTATCTGACCTAGACTCTTCTATACACCGATCGTATCAGAATCAATTTCTGAATCAAACTTCAGGTTGCAATTGTAAACATATTTATACCACCCATACCAGTGTGCGGAGGGTATACATAAGTCTGCAATTCCATATTTAATTTTATATCCAGCGGATTTGATATAGCGATGTCCGTCTATCAAATGACGATCACACCCTCAATATGTTAGGTGGCTGGATTGTTTTCAGTGAATATGATTCATTGACATCGTGAGCAGGTGGCTGTTAAAAATGTTCAAGTTTTCCATGCAAATGTAGACAAAAGTCATGAAAAAAATACGAATATTTCTATTTAGTTCTTGTTATTGTTATTATTCAAAATCTCGTTTTTTATGAGTGATAGCTCTAATTGATATTGTGTTCGTTATGTTTGTAGTATTTGCCCAATGAATGTGTGTTTATGGTTAGACTCCAGGTGTCAGATTAGACGGTTGTCGCATTTTTCTAACGTTATCCCGAAATAAATACAAAAAATCGCCAATATGAAGGAAATCAAATGATAATAAACATTTAGATATTCTTAAAACAGTGTCCAGCTATTTGTAAACAAGTAAGAAAATTATAGTCGGTCTAAACCGCTTATGTGATACCCTATACCATGAACTTACAAAATTGGTCTTAAGTCTATCTAATTTGGTATAGAAAATAAGCATAAACCACATCTGTGTAAAATTTTAAATATTTTTTTTTTTTTTTAAATTCATTACGGATGCAATATCTATATGGGGCTAGGTCGAAAAATGAACCAATCCTGAACATATTTGGTAAAGTCATTTATTTTTTGCAAAAACATATACAAACCAAATGTGAGAAATATCTGCACAATATTTTTGCTTTTTTATAAATTTAAATAAAGATCGGGAATCAGCTTTATATGTGGGTATCAGGTTTATTTTTGGACTATTGATTAATGAATATAATAAATACACACAAACCCAATTTGACCGAGATATATAGGGGTCATTTAAGTGGGGACTAGGTCTGGATATGCACTGAATTTCACCAATGTTTGTGACCTGTAGTTTGATATCAAGGTTTACATGGGCACATACACACAGAGAATGGATTTGTTGTAGCAACCGAATTTGTTGCCAAACGAATTTTGATAGTACCATGTACTATCACGTTATACTATTGTGATTACTGAATTATATTTTCAAAACTAACGTATTAAGTACTGAGGCAATTGAATTTCGAAATAAATTCGATTGTATTAATCGCAAAATATAGTTGATGAAATGGAATTTAGATTTTATTTATTGATTGTAACAATCATTTATCAGGTAAACTATTGTAAAAGTGCAATATTCCCCTGAAATATAAAAGAACATGGATTTTTAATAATCTTATTTTATATTAGTTTATTTCTTAATATGAAATTAAAATTAATAAAAAGAAAAGATTACATTACATGATAAAAAAAATTTAGTAACACATAGGAATAGGGAATAAAAAAGCGCTATTGCATGGGTTAATTAATGCATTAATGTTCCCGTTTTCACTTAGGCTCTTATACTAATTTTTGCCGTTTGATAATTGTCTATAGCTGCTTGTTGTATCATCGCATTATATTCTTCTGATATTTCTTGGAAATGTTAAAAATTAAAAAAGAACTTGTGGAATATAAATATATAGTAAAAATAGGCCCACATGCCATGTTCGGATAGATTACCGTTTTTACTGTATACAAATAAAGTTAGAATGGACGATCCTGTCACCGTCACCGAAAGACATTTATTTTGTCTGCTTTATTCTGCTTGTGTACAAAGTAAAACGCCATTATTCAGTTGAGGTAGTTGCAGAGATAGTTGTATAAGGTTCCCATTAATTCCGATCAATTTGCCAATGCTAAACAATTTGCTATTTGATACTGGCATCAAATTTATTATCAAGGTTACATAAAATTTTGCTTTGTTGTCCCCCCAATAACAACATACTGGCCTATGATGATTTCGTAGAACTGGGTAGAAAGCAGTTTGAATTTTATGTTAAAAAATAGCAGAATGTCTATTCACCGTCGCAAATTTTCCTAAAATAATAAGATTTCATATAGAATAAAAAAGTTACTACAATTATTGTTGTTTTTTACTTGCTTTTTTATAAAAACTATCCCTTAACAATGTTACTTCTAGAGAATGGAAAAAAATTTGCAGAAGCTTATTTAGAATTTAAAGTAAATCTGCATAAAATAAATTTTACACAAAATAAAGACACAACAAAAAAATAATGACCACTTACCCGTTCGATTAAAGTCCTTTGTATTTATGTACCATACGATTATACACAATATAAAATTAACAAAAAAAAATAATTTTTTTTTTTGTTTATTTTATTTAATTTCAAATTTTTTTTAGTGCTGCAACATTTTTTAAAAAAATGACAAATTAATTCGAAAATTCGGTTGGGTTTAACATAAATTTACATTTTTTGATATTAACAATAGAATTTGATTTCCTTGCGGTTGTAACTACCAAATAGTTAAAAATTTAGTTTCCCAGTTTATTGTGACCGAAAAATTGTTATAAATACACATTTGTTTCTATCATATTAACGTAGACTTTGTAACAATGACTGTTAACTCATTTTTAGTTTAAAATGTTTGGTTATGATAGAATAGTTTATTGTTATCACCAATATTTAGGGTTAATGCATGTTATACTGGCTTTAGTTAAGTTGCCTTAATTGAATTACTTTAATAACTTGCATAAAAACTTTCATTGGTGAAAGGAACTTATTTTGCTGTTGTATCTATTTTCATTTCATAAGAATAATGATTCAGAGGTATTTTATAAAGAAAATCTATTTTATTTTAAAATATATTAGAATTACGATAGCATATCTAGATACATAAAAATTTTTTTTTAATGGTCACATATTTCCAAAAAATTCTTTGTCTGTGTGTAGAGGGATGGACAAACATCACCAAATTGACTGAGGAAGTGAAACTGAGTCGATCGGTATAATAAAGGATTGGCCCAGGTAAAATATTTTTGGGAGTTACAAACATCAGCACAAAGTCATTATACCCTGACCTCATAGTATAGGGTACAAAAATTATTTGTAGGCTTTAATAAAATATACAGATTTAATAAATTTTCATAATGTTTTTTTCCGATACTTTAGACGTAAACATCATTTGACCTAATAGAAAAAAGTCCATATTAGAAGTTTTTTATTTGAAAACATTTCCATATATCCTTATTTAAAATTTTATTAAATTTTGATGAATTAAAGATATCTGTTTTGTACAAAACTTTCAGATTAGATACATTGCGCTTACATTTGTTCTTTAATATGTACAAAATTATATACAAAAAACCTAGCTATCTACTCGATAAATTGAAATTTGCCAGGTCTGATAGAGGAAGAAAGCTCATAATACCTATTCATAGGACACTTGTCGTATAACAGAAATTCCTTGTGCACGGAGTTCGTCTTTGGAATGCACTTTCACAAACTTATCAACTATGAAGCAACGCAAGACGTTTAAAATAACAAATATTTGATTATTTTGCATAATTAAATCTTTAGAATGTTTGTATTTTGTTATTTTCTTTTGTTATTTTCTTTTGTTATTTTCTTTTGTTATTTTATTTCATATATAATAAATATATATAATTAATTTTATTCATATCAGCACATTGTACCTTTATAATTAGTTAATACTGTATTGTGATTATAAGAATAATTTTTCTTGTTGCACGTGAAAGCAGAAGAAATAAACAAATAAATAAGTAAATAAATAAATAAAAATATTGCAGAGTATGATTTCTTCACACAGAAGACGGATTCGTTGTGGCAACCGGATTTTTGTCCAACCGAATTTTGATAGTCCCATGTACTATCACAGTATTCTGTGCTAACTACTAAACAATGTTTTCGAAATAATCTTGCGTAGTTTTTTAATTTTTTTAAATTATATTCGATTTTATGAATTGTTGAATTTAGTCCATGCAATGCAATTTGAATTTTACTTATTAATGGTTCCAATATTTATTGGTATTACTTAAGTTATAACTGCAGTAATTAAAACTGCAATGTAAATAATTTTATATATAATTTACTTAATTTATATTTAAAAATTAAAAATAAATTTAGTAAAAATATCTTAAATACATTATTGACGGATAGCTGTTGACTACACTTAATGTCGATTATAATATTGATTATAATAACCGTCTTCCTTGTTTCTGAGGACCACCGAGTTGCGGCAATTATAAAAAAATACGCCGAATTCGTTGAATACTAAATTCTTTAGCCGAGTGGTATTGTAAGATGATGAACATTTCCAACACTGTCGTGGAGATAACTGGTAGCGGGTGTCATCGTCAAGTTATTTTCGGCCACATGAAAATCGACGTGCTATTTTGAGGAGTTTCTAGAAACTAATATGTATGGTTTAGTGATGCACTTTATAATAATGCTGTACACCTTAAAATTACACTTTAAAATTACACTTTTTATACCCTATACCACTATGTGGTTTGGGTATAATGACTTTGTGCTGTTGTTTGTAACAACCAAAAATATTTGACCTAGACCTATCTTTAATTATACCGATCGAATCAGAATCACTTTCTGAGTTGATTTAACAATGTCCGTCCGTCCGTCCGTCCGTCCGTCTGTGTGTCCATGTAAACCTTGTAATCAAACTGCAGGTCGCAAATATGAATATATTTTGACGAAATTTGGTATGTAAGCTTTTATCGGTTATGGGATGAACGCTATTGAAATTGGTTAGAATCGGTCTATGTTCAGACCTAGCCCCCATACAAATTACCCCTATGAAATCGACATATATTTTCATAAAATCCAAATTGTCATATAGATCTTACTCAAATTGGGTTTGTATGCGTTCATTACATCCACTAATGAGTAGTCCAAAAATGATCCCTTTGACCCCATATAGAGCTGCTTCCCGATCTTCACGTAAATCTATTAAAAAACAAAAATATTGCACTGATTCTTCTCAAATTTTGTTTGTACATATTTTTGAAAAATACAAGAGACTTTACCAAACATGATCAGGATCGGTCCATTTTTGGACCTAGTCCCTTTATAGATATAACATCCGATATGAACTTTTTCATATCTGCAGCCAAAAAAATTAATAAAAATCCCACTCAAATTTGGTTTTTGCTTATTTTCAATGTCCAGTTAGTTGGGCCTAAGAGATTGGGTTTCTAAACGCATGGTATAGGGTATCGTATAGTCGGTCTAGACCGACTATAATTTTCTTACTTGTTTTTTTTGTTTATTTTATTTAATTTCAAATTTTTTTTACTGCTGTCACATTTTTTAAAAAAATGACAAATTAATTCGAAAATTCGGTTGGGTTTAACATAAATTTACATTTTTTGATATTAACAATAGAATTTGATTTCCTTGCGGTTGTAAATACCAAATAGTTAAAAATTTAGTTTCCCAGTTTATTGTGAACGAAAAATTGTTATAAATACACATTTGTTTCTATCATATTAACATAGACTTTGTAACAATGACTGTTAACTCATTTTTAGTTTAAAATGTCTGGTTATGATAGAATAGTTTATTGTTATCACCAATATTTAGGGTTAATACATGTTATACTGGCTTTAGTTAAGTTGCCTTAATTGAATTACTTTAATAACTTGCATAAAAACTTTCATTGGTGAAAGGAACTTATTTTGCTGTTGTATCTATTTTCATTTCATACGAATAATGATTCAGAGGTATTTTATAAAGAAAATCTATTTTATTTTAAAATATATTAGAATTACGATAGCATATCTAGATACATAAAAATTTTTTTTTAATGGTCACATATTTCCAAAAAATTCTTTGTCTGTGTGTAGAGGGATGGACAAACATCACCAAATTGACTGAGGAAGTGAAACTGAGTCGATCGGTATAATAAAGGATTGGCCCAGGTAAAATATTTTTGGGAGTTACAAACATCAGCACAAAGTCATTATACCCTGACCACATAGTATTGGGTACAAAAAATATTTGTAGGCTGTAATAAAATATACAGATTTAATAAATTTTCATAATGTTTTTTCCGATACTTTAGACGTAAACATCATTTGACCTAATAGAAAAAAGTCCATATTAGAAGTTTTTTATTTGAAAACATTTCCATATATCCTTATTTAAAATTTTATTAAAATTTGATGAATAAAAGATATCTGTTTTTTAGAAAACATTTAGATTAGATACATTACGCTTACATTTGTTCTTTAATATGCACAAAATTATATACAAAAAACGTAGCTATCTACTCGAAAATTGAAATTTGCCAGGTCTGATAGAGGAAGAAAGCTCATAATTCCTATTCATAGGATACTTGTCTTATAACAGAAATTCCTTATGCACGGAGTTCGTCTTTGGAATGCACTTTCACAAACTTATCAACTAAGAAGCAACGCAAGACTTTTAAAATAACAAATATTTGATTATTTTGCATAGTTAATTCTTTAGAATGTTTGTATTTTGTTATTTTCTTTTGTTATTTTCTTTTGTTATTTTCTTTTGTTATTTTATTTCATAAATAATAAATATATGTAATTAATTTTATTCTTATCAGCACATTGTACCTCTATAATTAGTTAATACTGTATTGTGATTATAAGAATAATTTTTCTTGTTGCACGTGAAAGCAGAAGAAATAAACAAATAAATAAGTAAATAAATAAATAAAAATATTGCAGATTATGATTTCTTCCCACAGAAGACGGATTCGTTGTGGCAACCTGATTTTTGTCCAACCGAATTTTGATAGTTCCATGTACTATCACAGTATTCTGTTCTAACTACTAAAAAATGTTTTCGAAATAATCTTGCGTAATTTTTTAATTTTTTTAAATTATATTCGATTTTATGAATTGTTGAATTTAGTCCATACAATGCAATTTAGATTTTACTTATTAATGGTTCCAACATTTATTGGTATTACTTAAGGTATAACTGCAGTAATTAAAACTGCAATGTATATAATTTTATATATAATTTACTTAATTTATATTTAAAAATTAAAAATAAATTTAGTAAAAATATCTTAAATACATTATTGACGGATAGCTGTTGACTACACTTAATGTCGATGATAAAATTGATTATAATAACCGTCTTCCTTGTTTCTGAGAACCACCGAGTTGCTGCAACTATGAAATACGCCGAATTTGTTGAATACTAAATTCCTTAGCCGAAGGGTATTGTAAGATGATGAACATTTCCAACATTGTCGTGGAGATAACTGGTAGCGGGTGTCACCGTCGAATCCAAGTTATTTTCGGCCACATGAAAATCGACGTGCCATTTTGAGGAGTTTCTAGAAACTAATATGTATGGTTTAGTGATGCACTTTATAATTACACTGTACACCTTAAAATTACACTTTTTTACTGTTGTTATTGCAGTTATTGAGCATTGGTTGCTAGTAGCGGTTCGTCGTATTTGAATTTGAGCTTTGCTCTTCTTGTTTTCTTGAGAGCCATTCCATAATCCGTTATTGAACGCAAATTGGATATTTAAGCTACTATTTATCGTTAAATTATATATTTCTATATCTTGTGGTGCTTATTCTTGAATCGGCAAAGAAGAGCGAAGATTAAGATATTATGATTACCATTTCGTGTAGTCTCTTAATGGATGGTAATGCAATTTTTAAGCTTCTTTAAAATTATTATATTTTCAAATTTTGTTTTTGTTATACTTTTTTAATATTTAATTTTCCAAAAATGACAAATAAATTTAATAATTAATTATTACTAATTTTTTTGTATCATATCCGCCAAAAACTTGCAACACCTGTAAGCATATTTTCGGTTTAAAATATTATTGAGTTAATAGAATTAGATTTTGTAAACACCAATGATAATGAATAAAATCTATTTTATTCTAAAATATTCATGAATTACCATATAAATGATTATAAACTGATTGAAGATTTCTTGTGGGAATGGAATTACTAACAATACTTTCATTGTGTGCTACTTTGACTTTGAATATTCTAACGATGGCTGTTGTTTCTCTTTGCTCTCTTAATATAATATAATATAATATAAATATATTGAGTTTTTCAGAAAAAAGTAAATTCTTTCCATAACAATCCATCATTTTTTTAAATAAATAAACACAACTTTTTTAAAATCGCAACTAAACCAAACAGTGATTATAATATTCAGTTTAATACTTACATTGAGTGTACAAAGATTTTGCCGATTTTACCACTATTACTTATTTTCCAATACAGTGCATATCTGAAAACCTAGTTGTGAATATTTTATTCTCCGAATCAGTGATAATTCATAACAAATGCTAAAGAGTTTCGGCTTCAACAATGTATGATATTAGCCAACTTGAAAATTTGTGTATATATGTGCTCTCCCGTATGTACTAACATACATATATCTGACTGATCAATAGAGGATATAGGAAGCACGTAAAAATAAATGTTATGTTTTTAGCAACCGTTTTACGGACAAACTATTTCATACATTGGCTGCTATATGTGTGCTCCTAGGTGTTAGTTGATTTACTGGTTTATGTACTCGTAATTTCTATTCACATTGCATGTTATTTAATTTTGTTCTTTGGCATGTCATAGTTTGTGTGAATCAATTTGATACGATGTTCATGTCTGGGCACCATAGTTCAATATGAGAAAGTGTGTGTTCACTACATAAGGGATACCTTCGTATAGATCAAAATTTAATGACATCTATTTCTGGTTAAATGTTGTAAATTAATATTGATTTCAAAGGAAGTAGCTGCTTTGCACTGAGCGAAATTTAAATAAAACCAAACCCTTTTTTTATAATCAGCGGTCATATTCTACTCAGAACGCTTTATGCACATTTCTCTAACACTGTTTTTTATTGGTAAAAATATACTGACCTAAGTCGTAATGAAGCCCCATTACATTTATATAAAAAGTTATTTTTCTCGAAAGCATGAGTTTCGACTTAGGCGGTTAGTGCTTCTAACCACAGATATAATGATATTTGAAAGTAGACCTTGAACTATATAGTATTATGCTCCACTACGAAAAATCTGTTTCATTATTCAGATAAAATCAGGTGTTTAAGATATTGGTAGTAGAAGACAAATCATAGCCATAATATATGTATATTTTTTTGTAATTTGTTGAGAAATTTCATATCGGCCTGCCATTTGAACAAGTTTGTCCAAATGTTCATTGATCCCATATACCAGATAGCGCAGATTTTTTTTAAAGTTAAATTTTGATTCCGAAAGTTAAACCTTCATGGGTTTCTAAACATTTTCTTTAATATACATTTTTTTCTTATTCCTATAGCTATGTGGAAATCGGATGTCCATTTGGAAGGACAGTAGCTAAATATATTATTTAATTTTTTTTCATATTTGCCCTCTGACTTTATAATATAACAAAAAAAAAAATTTTAAGTAAATGATATAAATATATGTGGAAAGACAATTATGTTTTAAGGAGTCTGATACACCAAACAGCATTCCTTTAGATGTAAAGCGACATTGCATTAGCTGCTAAAATTTGGACTTCTTATAGCAATATTTGCAACGAGTTTGCTGTTCTTTGTGATAAAAATCTGCGATAGCCCAATGTTTTGGTTGGCTCTGTCAATTTCGGCCAAGTTTTCATCATAGTTTTTGATAAGCTTTGGTTGCTACATAGTAAACCACATCTTGTCTTTTCACTTCACAGTTGTTTGAAGCTATTGTGAAAATCATATTGTCTACCCACTTACAAACTAAGACTGAGTTGCCAGTATTAGTTGCGTACTCCCAATGCCATTGGATATTGCAAAGAACACTCTTTTCTCAGTCTGTATTCTCGCATTGTTCCCACTGCTTTGACGTAAAAAAATAGCACTGGCATTCAGTCCTAAGTGCTTTTATTTATTGTCCAAATCCGTGGAAGCGTCTTGATAAGGCGCAACCCATAATATATACTCCAATCGAGTTGTGTCTGCCTATAACTTAAAGCTCCAACGGATTGGCTTACCATGGACAAACTGTGTTGTACCGTGATGCCCGTGATCGTCAATGCCATGGAATTCTCCAATTGGAGCATTGAATTTGTCTTGCTATTGTAGTTTGATATTATCGCAGCAATGTGTAGTTTCATTAAGAGATGGAAACGACTTCTTGACATCGCTTTAAAAGTTACCAAATTGTTGAAGTCTCTAGCGGTTTTCCTAACACATTTCCCGCATCGGAACTCGAACATATCCGCTTAACAGTAAAACTTCATACATATTTTTTTATTCAGCAAGCAATTTAAATAAGTCATCGTCAAATAGTTTCATAAAAATTTCCATGGGATCTAGATTTTATGACATTCTGAAAATACCCCCATGGTGACTTAACCACATGGTGGTCTTAGCACTTGGATAGATATTATGCATCCTGCCTACGCCCCGCCATAAGACAGTAACAAGCTGGAGTGATGTTTTGGCATACACTCCACACTTTGTTATTGTGTCGGGCCTATCTAAAACCCTGATGCTTTAGAGGCAGCATCACCTGGATTGGCTTACCATGGACAAACTGTGTTGTACCGTGATGCCCGTGATCGTCAATGCCATGGAATTCTCCAATTGGAGCATTGAATTTGTCTTGCTATTGTAGTTTGATATTATCGCAGCAATGTGTAGTTTCATTAAGAGATGGAAACGACTTCTTGACATCGCTTTAAAAGTTACCAAATTGTTGAAGTCTCTAGCGGTTTTCCTAACACATTTCCCGCATCGGAACTCGAACATATCCGCTTAACAGTAAAACTTCATACATATTTTTTTATTCAGCAAGCAATTTAAATAAGTCATCGTCAAATAGTTTCATAAAAATTTCCATGGGATCTAGATTTTATGACATTCTGAAAATACCCCCATGGTGACTTAACCACATGGTGGTCTTAGCACTTGGATAGATATTATGCATCCTGCCTACGCCCCGCCATAAGACAGTAACAAGCTGGAGTGATGTTTTGGCATACACTCCACACTTTGTTATTGTGTCGGGCCTATCTAAAACCCTGATGCTTTAGAGGCAGCATCACCTGGGTGAATGCACCTCCACATCGAGGTGCCCGCGATTTAGGTACCACAGCCACTGCGAAATTCCCGAAGGGCCTTTCCCAATGATATCGTCTCGAAGATTCTTCAAAGACTCCGACATTGACATTGCTTACCATGATACATTATCTTCCGCTCATGCCTCTTCCCACCAACGCATATACCAGCTCGGCTATCCAACAACGCATATACCAGCTCTTTACTCCACAACCACTCCCTACTAGTCACACACAGCAATCTCCTCTGCACGTCAGATTCGAAAGCCTCTAGTGCCACGTTCCTAAAGTGATCCAAATACCATCAGTTCAGCTTTGTATCACATATATTAAAGCGATGTGAGCAACCATTTCATCTGGTTGGATGTTTAACGATCCACCAGTCGGCCGTCATTCCTATGTATCATGGTTCGCTTTGTCTCCGTGGGGAGTCTAAGAGTCCTCTTCTTAGGGCAATTCGATCTCCCCGCAGTACCAAATTTAGTGCCTTTTGGTAAGGCTTCGTTACCAATTGTCCAAATTTAGTAACTGCCAGTTATCCCCCAAAAAGGATTGCACTGGCAGACATTATCAGCCTTAAATTTTAGCCCCTAGGAATAATCACCAGAATTAACCTACCTCCTCGCGGTTATAGGTCGTTGTATCACTTCTCTGGCAAGTCAGTACCTGATGAGTACAACTTTGCTCCCCCATTGTGGTTCAGTTGGAACCATAACCGTTCGCTGCCACTAATTCACAAATCTTTTTTTTTGCCGGCTTTGGCTCTGCAAACCTTTAACTGAGTCCGCTAAAGCAAACTTGTCGTCTATAACGTCATCGTTCTCATAGTCAGGTAAAGTCTTATGCCTTATTTCTGACCTCGTGGAAAATCGGTAAGTCACACATTATCGTCATCACCGCTGTCTTCATCACTAAAGTCTCAATGCCTTTCGGTTTGACTTACTGCAAAAACACATAAATAATATGTAATGAAAATTACAAAAGTAGGTAGTATATTTTGCCACTGTCCTTTTAAAAGTGCTGTGCAAAGCCATTGCACTTTACGCTGCAATACAGCATAAAGCACGCTTTCCATTTATTTGCTGTTTAACTAACTTAGATCTTACTTTTAATAATTTTTAATTAAAAAATAATAGCTAACGGCATGAAAATGATTTAGTTGCTTGTTTTTTCCTTTGCGCACTATTTAAAAATATCATTTTTCGCAAAGCACTCAATAAGCAATTAAAACACGCGGAACTGCTTTCATCAACTGACACTTTCGATCTGGCTACGAAGCTACATGACATATGGCATAAACAACGATATTATATATAAAACGTGCACAGAAATGCACTTACCTAACGGGTATTTTCTTTCATTTGTCCGATGTCCTTTTAAAAGGCCAATTGTGCCAAGTGAGAAATTAATAGCCAAAACATTATATTCATTTTCATATTTTATTTCAATATAAATGACGGTCGTTTTTATTTTTTAAATATGCATTCATTTCGTTCTCTTGTCTTCGATTTAGTTTTCATTTATACACACAGAAAATATTTTCATTGTGGCTGTCGAATTTACAGCCAGCTGAATTGCGATGAATCTAATAACCGAGTCTCGAGTTAATTGCGAATAAAATTCTATTGTAATAGTAAATGTTTTATCACAATACAAAATATGCAGCTCCTGCTAAATTTCTGCTGATATGATTGAAATTACAGTTATTCAGCAACAGTTCAGTTGACGAATTTATTTCGTTGTATGTAATGTCGGCCAACAACTTGCTCTAAGCATTGGTAGCCGTTAGACCGAGGCCACGAAAGGAGCGGCAAGCGGCAGAGCGGTGAGCGACAAGTGGCTTATTACTGAACGTCATTTCTGAGTGGTTAGTTGTCAAAATGCCATTGTCAATGTTATTAATTATTATTTAAATAAAAAGTTTTTATAATAAAATCAAAATATTTTCACTATTTTATGATTTTTATTTATGTATGACTACATTTCAACGTTTTTAACTTTTTATCGATTGAAAAACAACATAAAAATAGTTGTCGTTAAGATAACAACAACAGCTGACTTTAACAGTAGCGAATATCGTTTAAAAATTTTACTGAATACCAAAATCGATAATTTTGTTGTTTTCTTTTTCTAACGATTCGGTTATCGTTAAAAATAAGTTACTGAATCGCGCTGCAGATTGACTAAATAACGATAAGCCATTTTTTTTGCCATTTTTATTCTTTGCCGCTCAGAAAACAACCTAAAATTAGAACAAGTTCTATTCCTGAGCGGCGCCGCTTAGACGTTCAGAAATGCCGCTCACATACCGCTCATTGTGTGGCCACTTCAGTAGTATTTCATGTGTTTTAATTTTTTTCATCTCATCGCTCTGCCGCTCGCCGCTTGCCGCTTGCTTGGCCCCGGTCTTATACAAACAGAAAATAAAATCGCGCAAGGAATTATTCTAACGTTTAATAACTGTATTTTCGATTGTATCGTCATGAATATAATAGCAGCTAACCATTTTCTATTGCGATTGAGTATTTACTGTTACGACAACAGAACTGTTATCATAATAAACCAGAAATTAGTATTATAAATCCAATTCATTTCTGTAAATCTGTGTTCTGTGTGTATATATATACCGTTTTAGTTTGTTTGTTAAGCAGGTCAAAATAATTATTGAAATCTTTCTGTTTCTGTATCTTGTCTTGACTGGTTAGACTTGCAAACATACTTTTATACCCTCCACCCCACAGTACATAGGGTATATATCAGCTAGTCAATCCATTTTTAGTTCATCGAAATAAATTCCAGAGATCCATTATATGTATATTCTTGATCCTTATTGTATGATGAGGAGCGCTTTCCCCACCGGCAGCAATAAAGAGCAGTTAAGAATTGATTGTTATGCTGTTAATATATGTTGGACAAGCTAAATGATACAAACTGCGACCGCGAAACGACAAGAGAAACACAAAACAAGTAGTTTCGATGTATCAACTTTAACAGTGATTCTTTATTTTAAAAAATTCTTTAGCTTAAACCAAATAATCTATAATACATACAAGAAATGTTCACAGTGTTGTTGGTACTTTTGTCTCTTCGCTAAATGCAGTAAATTGACTGAATAATAATATGTATTTTATTTACAAAAACAAAATACACTATGATTGAGTCAGTTGCAATTATTAAACTACAGCACCACCACATCATAGAGGTATTTGCTAAAAAGCAAATACAGACTCAAAAATAAAATAAAACATTGAAACTAATGGGAT
Source organism: Cordilura impudica (assembly GCA_963682025.1). Classification (NCBI taxonomy): domain Eukaryota; kingdom Metazoa; phylum Arthropoda; class Insecta; order Diptera; family Scathophagidae; genus Cordilura; species Cordilura impudica. The sequence continues at coordinate 148,374,103 of OY821520.1, read as the reverse complement.
AATTTAACAAAACTAAGTACAATGGACCATATACACTAAATCGCGAATAAAATTACGGCGGTTACAATGAATCAATATTGGAATCAATTTAAATACAATTTTAAATGCAAATTAAATGAGAAATGTAAACAAAACAATATGAAAAATAATTTTCAAAGGTTTTATGGTATTATGCGGCGACCTCAAACTTAAAAAAAGAGAAGTCGGAGTATGTCTGTATGGAGTTTCCGGAAATTATTTCGATGAGTTACAAATGGATTGCATACTGATATATACCCTATGCAAAGTGGTACGGAGGGCATATAAATTACTAAAAGTAAATCTACCGATAATTTACTTGCACATGAAATAATTCGTAAAATAATTCTATTATTTTAATTTTTATTTTTCGTCTTAATCTTCGAGCAAGGTTTATCAATTGCACTCTAATAAATTTTAACGTAAACTTTCGATAATTTTAATAGAAATATTGCGTATATATATGTAAGACAGTATACCCAAATATTGTAAATATATGTACATGTAAGTGAAAATAAACAAAATAAAGTCACCATTTTTTTTAAAGAATTAATACCGTTTTCTATTTTTTTAAACGAATAATTATTCGTGTGGAACAAATTCAGGTTAGCAAAAGTTAGGTCGATTCCGAGAGTGAGGGGTGAAAATAGAGGCTAAATTAGACCTGTATCGCGGCGTTTGTTTATGTTAGTTCGAATTTTTTTTTTTAATCGACCTTCGAACTTTGCAGTCAAATGCCGATTTTCAGCATATTGTTTATATGGTTTTTTGGCTATAACTCGTCGACTAATTGATATTTTTTCAATCAGTAAAAGCCAAATTATTGCTAGAGGCCTGTGCAATAATCGCAAAAGTTGATTTAGAAAATTTTTGTGGTGCTTATGAAGCAAAATATTGTAAAAATTATTTTTTTTTCAGGCTTTTTGAAAATATTTTCCACAAAACTAAATCTTTTTTGCTCTCTGTTTGATCTATAAGATGCTTCTCGGTTTCTTCAATAAATTTCATTTGAAAAGAAAACAATCGTAATACAAAACTTGTGTTTTCCAGCTTAATATTAATTTACTTCTCATTTTTTATGTACCAATTTTGTTCAGTGTTGGTTTTGGAGAAACATTGAAAAAGAAATTATAAAAATATGGAAAAAAAAAATATATTTTTGATATGTTAGTTATGAAAAGTTTTAAGTAAAAAAATTTAATAAATTAAATTAATGATTTGCCCAGTTGCCGTTTAGCAGGCGGCTGTGGATCAACATCACTGCTCTCTCTAATATCTTGGTCATCGTCATCATCATCAGAACGGTCGATAATTTCGTTCAACAGATATTCTGGAGATTTCGTTCCTCTGTACCTGAAACGAAAATAGTTTTCAATCGTTAACATGTTTAAATTGTGCACTCTGACAAAGATATTAGAAAAATCTAGGAATTCAAAATATGCACACTCTATAGTTACCTTATTTCAAATGGTAGCGCAGTTTGGTGATAACGTTCGCCTTGCTCATCAGATTCAGTTGGCAACTGTTGAGCGAGTTGATCAAGATGCTGATGCAAGAGATGAATTTTGTACGACATATTAACCCCAATTTCATCGAAAGCTGCCAACATGTTTGCAATAGATTGCCTGTAGTTGTCTTTGCGTTCTTTACCCAAAAGTCTTTTAATGACTGCTTTCAATGCGAGCCATGCATTTAATTCTCGGTCTGTTGGTCAAAATCTTGACGAGTCATTAGTTTCCGTATGTCGGGGCCATTAACAACCCCTTGCTGAATTTTGGCGTTACTTAGTCTTGGGAAAATGTCTTTTAAGCGGTTGAATACTGCTGGTCTTTTTGCGATACATTTCAAAAAATTTTTAGCAATGCCAATTTTAATGTGGAGCAACGGCAATAAAATTTTCATTTCAGGAACAACACTTTCGTGTAGCCTATTGTCTTTAGGTCTTTTCCGTCCGACTATTCCAGTTATGCTGTTTGTACTGGTTTCTTCCTTTAATACCTTCTCCGTATCGTGAATCCCAATCGCACAAAAAACACAGATATTTTGGACGGCCAGATGCTGTTAAGCCTGTAATCAATGAAACTATTTTGAGGTCGCAGCAAATGCGACACTGGTGTTCGTTATATTTGACTACTTCCAGAATGTGTTTTAAATTATCAAAATTTTCACTAGTGTCAGTGCTATACGCAATCGGAACAGAAGGCATTCATTCCATTTGTCTTGTGCAAAAGCACAACTTTTAAGCTGATTAGTGAACTATCAATGAATAAATGCCAATCATCTTTTTTTTATAGGTTAACCCTATCGTCTCCATTAACTTTTCGATATCATTGCAATAAGCGAAATTTTTTGCATCATTCACATTGAAGAACTTTTCTAACCCTTTTTGGCGTTTTCGATATGCTGTTCCTGTGGTAATTTTCGCCAGCAAATTATTTCCTTTCAAAAATGAAGTAGTTCTGATTTTTTCTGACTCAAACACAAATTTGCGACAATTCCATCCAATTAGTTTTGTGTGACTAGGATTGGGTCCTTTGATGTTTCATAGGATGTACCCTCACCAGGGTCGTATTCTGAGAAGAAATCCATGGATGTAGCAGCGGCGGTTGTAGTACTAATATCTGTTTGAAGTCCAATACTGCGGTATGTTGGTACTGGAACGAATTCTGAGTGCGGTAATGGTAATTGGACACTTGGCATAAGTTTTATTCTTTGCTTTCCTTCTATTCAAAGTTTTATGGTAGTTGATACATCCATTGCAATTTTCTTCTTGATACGGGCTGTTGTCTAACCACATCATTGGTATACCAAAAGGCAAAGCCTTCTTCTTTTCACTTGTCCATTGCTTAAGAGTTGAATAGCAATTAAAGCAAACTTTTTTAGGGGCATAGTTTACGTCAGTGATAAACTCTTGTGAGAAATATAGTTTATAGGCTTCCAGAAAAAAATCACTCGCATTGCCACATTTCATCGCTTGCTATGAAACGTCCACAAACATTACAAAAATGATCCATTTTAAATTTTGGTTACGACATTTTGAATACAATATATATTATACAATCTTTTCTTTGTTATTTTTATGAGACCGATGCACTTAACTTAAATCATTCACAAAATGAAATAAGTTCCAAAAAAATGAATAGCGAATTTTATCACGACCGAGCGAAAATTAAAAGACATCAGCTTCGGCTGAATTTCGAGTCTTAACTGAATGTTCATTTTTGATATTAGTTCCCTTGTACGAAATAAAATAAATCGCTACCTGTGCGGTGGTTGAAAACAAAAAAGTTGTTTTACTAATTCCTAATTCTTGGAACTTCCCTTTTTAATTACTGCTACCGAAATCGCTATTTATTTAATGGTTTTGGGATTTTTAACGCAAATTATCGACTAAGACCATTTTCTTTTCAAATGAAATTTATTGAAGAAACTGAGAAGCATATTATAGATCAAACAGAACGCAAAAAGTCTTAATTTTGTGGAAAATATTTTCAAAAATCGTGAAAAAAAAAATAATTTTTCCAACATTTTGCTTCATAATCACCACAAAAATTTTCTAAATAATTTTTTTTTTAAAATTTTAATAGTTGCACATGTCTCTAGCTAGCAATAATTTTTCTTTTACAGATTGAAAAAATATCAATTAGTCGACGAGTTATAGCCAAAAAACCATATAAACAATATGCTGAAAATCGACATTTGACTGCAAAGCTCGAAGGTCGATTAAGAAAAAATTCGAACTAACATAAACAAGCGCCGCGATACGGTTCTTCAAATTTAGCCTCTATTTTCACCCCTCACTCTCAGAATCGACCTAACCTTTGCTAACCTGAATTTGTTCCACAGTGTCATCCAAATAATCATCGCAAATTGATCGGATTTTTTGTTATTCCAAAATCGACAGTAATTCCTAACCAGTTGACAACCTTAATAACACTATGCGACAAATTGTAGGGGTCAGTGATCGCGATGGGATGAAACCACTGGAGAAAGTTGCATCCATCAAAAAGGTAATACCTGTTCCAGCGTTTCGCAGGGTCACGTCTAGGAATCGAGATATATCGATTTGAACTTAATAGGTATCGTATAGGGGAATTTGTCACGTTTTGGGCTGTTTTTTTTTTGATATAACTCGAGAACCACTGGTCCGATTTTGCTGAAATAAATTTAGAAACATTAGGAACTATATTTAATCTAATTAGCTTTAATCTAATTTTATAACGTTTTGCCGCATAAGCAACAGTTTCGCAGTTATAAATAAATGTATGAAGAAAAAAAAATATTTCTTACAAAAAAATTAAAATTTTTTATTTTTTTAAATTCATAAATAATCCAAAACGGAAAAAAGTGTCAAGTCCTATTACTTCCGCATAAAGCCACATAACGTGTGAATAAAATGAGGCATAAATTATGAAAATCGATGTACGCGTTTCGCTTTTATTCACAATTAAGTAAAGGTATCTCAATTTGACAAGATTGTTGATTTTATGTTTTAATGAATTTGGATAATACTTATTATATATTATTTACTATTTACACGTAAAATTAAAAATATCAGGTTATTACGTAGATACATAGAATATAAAAATTGATGAACGCATAAATTTATTTTCGTTTGTTTGTTCCCTTTACTTTCTTGCGTGTTGGTTCGCCTACTAGTTTAAAGTCTGTATTTGATGAGGATCTGTCTTCATCTGAAAAAAAAAGCAATTGCTTTTAGTCAGTCAGATAACTTCAATTTTGTGACTTACCTTCGGAGGAAACTTGCACTGTATATTCTTATTCTTCATCTTCATTGTCGAGATCGTACGTCTTTTGCGACCACCAACAAATTTCAGCCACCAGCGAGTTCAGCCTTTTGCTTTTATATCGCGTTTCCATGGGCATGGTCACTTGATAGAAGCGCTCACCATGCTCATCCGACTCTGAGGCTAACTGCTTGCTGAAGTAATCGAGATGGTGATGCAAGATGTGAATTTTGAGAGACATGTTCACTCCAATTTTCTGGAAGTATTCCAACGTCTTGGTCACAAGAGCGCGGTAATTGTGTGCTCGCATACTTCCGGAAAAAATCGTATGACTTTCTTCACTATCCTCCATGCAAGGAAATCATTTCTAACTAAAGCGTCTTTAAATTTTCTTGATTTTATAGCTTTCGTATATCGGGCCCATTCAGAACACCTTCCTTTAATTTTGCTTCGCTGATTTGTGGGAAAATATTTTTCAAACAATCAAGAATTTTCGGTTGCTCCACAATGGCCTTGATGAAATATTTTACGATTCCCAGTTTGACTTGGAGAGGGGGCATGAGGACGTTCTCCATTGGCACGAGTGGATCATTTATGCAGTTGTTTCCTTTCTCCGTTAGATCTCGAGCAATCCAGTCATGTTCTTCGTGGTTGTTTCCTTTAAATCGGGTATCCCACAGACACAAGAAACACATGTTTTTCATATCGACTCCTTGGACACCTCTAAGCATTGCCACGACTTTCAGATCACAACTGATCCGCCCATGTGATCAGTATAGCAAATGCTTGCAAAACGACTTTCAGGCTTGGTTTCGAAGAATCGATGAAGATTCGCCAATCACCTGCGACTTAGTTAATGGCCATCGCCTCCATCAGTCCCTTTGTATCATGGCAGTAAACAAATATGTTATCTTCGTTAAGTGTGAAGTCCCGTTGGAATGGCAATTGTCGTCTTCGATATCCGGTGAGTTTGACATTAGGCTCCAAATTGTTGGCTTCTTTCAAAAGCACGGCAAGTTTTTCTGCTTCACGTTGAGACAAGTTTAATTCTGCAACAATCTTGTCCGTTCTTGCTTGTGATATTGGAATTATTTTGTTGGATTTGCCGGCTTCTGGTATTGGTTCATAGGTGGAGTCTGATTGATCCGTTGTTGCAATAGAAAAATAAGAGTCTCTGTTAGGACTTGGAAGTGGTGGAATTGGTATGTCATCCGAATGCGGAAGAGGTGTTTGTGCACTTTTTGCAGAGATGTAAACTCTTTGTTTAAGGCCCTTACGATTTACTCCGTGTATTTTGTTTGCCCAAGCATAACAGTGCTCTCCTAGTTCAGTCCAAATGATTGGTACACCAAAAAAAGTGAACTGCGTTTCCCTTGGATCCACATGTTAAGAGCATTGTAGCACGTTTTACAAATTTTGTCTGGGGCCCACGAAACGCCGCGAATTATTTCGGAATCAAAATCAAGTTTAAAAGCACGCTCCACTTGCTCAGTTCGTAATGCAGTATTTGTTGAAAAAGCTCTTTTGCCACAAACGTAACAAAATAAATTGAGATTTTCTGGAAAATTTTATTACTTTTGCGTTACTTTTAAAAAACCATACTTTTCGCGTTCGTATACACTTGCTGAATAACATAAAGTGATAATGAGAGGTACTTATAAATGGATGCATCTGTTAACGGAGCATATTTGCCTGATTGAGCCTTCTAAAACCAGGGCTCATACAAATTCGTTCAAATTCTTTATAACTTTCTAAATAATAAGCATTCATAAATGTAGGTGGAATTTCTATAAAAAAATAATCCATTACATGTAGGCAACGGAAAACCCCACATCAATAGAAAAGTGCACTTTCCTTTTTTCCCTTTAATTGTCTGTGCACGGAATAGGTATCATGAAGGAACAAGAGGAGAAATTCAGCGTCTGCGCACACTTATGATCGTTTTTTTTAGTTTGTTACCGCAATCATAAAAATGAAATAAAAAATCATTTTTTTTTTTTCTTCATCAATTTATTAATAACTGCGAAACTGTTGATTGCGTTGAGAAATGGTATAGAAGTAGATTTAAGTTATTGTAATTCTTAATTTTTCTAAATTTGTTTCAAATCGTGATAAATTCCCCTTACTAAGTTCAAGTCGATATATCTCAACTCCTAGACGTGACCCAGCGAAACGCAGGGACACGTATAACTTTTTGTTGGTTTCATCCCATCCCGATTTTTGCTGTCGCACAGTGTAATTATAAACGTGCATTTGCAAATAGATTATGTATATAATTTTTAAAAATAAAATTTTTAAGCACTTCGGGCGATGAATTTGGATAACACTTAATGGACTTCGTTATTGAATACTCATTTAATTTAATATAATTTGAATGATTTAGTGAATATACAATAATTAAACAAATTAATTGAATGAATTATGGTGTAAATTTCACCACGTAATCTAAATTGAAAACCAACATAAATTATTTTTTTTATACACATTTTGTTTTTATTTTTCAGTAAAAAATAGTTTGGTTAGCGATATCCAAAAAGAAAAAAAAATATGACAATTACATAATAATTATGAAGTAGAATGCAATCAGTAAGAAGTAAGAATTCACTTAATAAAATCTTTTTAAATTATGCCATTTTTGAAGCTGTTAGGTGGTTCCGAGTATTTCTACATTCATTTGCTTATCTCACGCTTAGAGCCAAGTTAAAATTCGAGAAATCGTTATTTCAATCCACCCTAACATATATACTTAAGCTGCATGACTGTTTCATTAATAAGAACAAAATTATAATACATCAAATGTAAGTATGTGGGGTAAGTGGAATATATACATATATACAATAGTGTATATTTCTAACATATGTATATAACTATTTACGTAAGTTTAACAATGTTTTGATTTGTTTATATGAATAGTATTGGAATTTATTAATCATTATAAGTATTTATTGACTACATTAATAGGAATATATATATTACGCAAAGCAATCACTTGGGTAATGGCCAGCAAACTGTGCTATGTTTAATAAAGGCATATCAATTTATAACAACTTCCAATGAATCAGAGTTGTGCCACATACATTTTTCATTCCCTTTGGTATCTATCGAAGTGTGTGAAAAAAATTTTGTTTTCTCGTTAATATTATAGTAAAACCACTGGGCCCACAATTAAAGCCACTCAGATGTAATTGAAATCTCAACGATAAACCTCTTTAAAATAATATAAACATAAGAGCCACCAATCTTGTTCGGTTCAATAAAGTATATCTTGTATCCATTTAGCATCATTTAGATAATTTTATGTTATTCAGTGCATGATTTCCATTTTGCAATTCAATACCCAACACTATCAACACATTTTTATATTCCACGTGGTATTGTCATATTAGCGCAAAAGCAAAACGATTTACTTGAATTCCTAGAAACTCTGAATATGCAAAGCAATGGTCAATGATGACTATTTTGGGTATTTAATAGCCATAATTGTTTCGGAAATATCACATTATAGTTATTAACAATATACAGCTTTTTAATTTGTACGATACTTTTAATGCAAGGCTATTATCAAATGGTGTCGACATACATGGATATGTTTTTCATATGTTATGGCAACTTAAAAGATAAAAGAAAATTGCGGTGTATTTCCTTTTTTAATCAAGTCTATTGTGAATTCTGGTTGGCCGCAGTTAAAATTGGTATTCATTAAAAATCCATTATTTTTCGAAATAAATTCCAACGAATGTTTCAACATGATATTGAGCAGCAAAATTGCAATGATTATAATACGAGAATAAAATGAAAATTAACTTGAAGATAATAATATAACGGTTGCATTTGTAGCAGGATAAGGGTAATTATATTATCTTTAATTCCTTTGCTATTATCATAAAATGTAAGAAAATTATAGTCGGTCAACTGCAACCAAATGAGACTCTATAATATTATATATATACGGAGTGGAAATAGGATGTGGTCTATGAACAGTTCTGTGACTTTTATTGTATAAAATAGTTTTAACTAACATACGGCTGATGAACGAACAGCAGAAAATCCATTCTAAATTCACTTTTTTTTATTATTAAACAAGTAAGAAAATTATAGTCGGTCTAGACCGACTATACGATACCCTATACCATGCGATTAGAAACCCTATCTCTTAGGCCCAACTAACTGGATATTGAAAATAAGCAAAAACCAAATTTGAGTGGGATTTTTATTAATTTTTTTGGCTGCAGATATGAAAAAGTTCATATCGGATGCTATATCTATAAAGAGACTAGGTCCAAAAATGGACCGCTCCTGATCATGTTTGGTAAAGTCTCTAGTATTTTGCAAAAATATGTACAAACAAAATTTGAGAAGAATCAGTGCAATATTTATACCCTATACCACTTTGTGGTTTGGGTATAATGACTTTGTGCTGCTGTTTGTAACAACCAAAAATATTTGACCTAGACCCATCTTTAATTATACCGATCGAATCAGAATCACTTTCTGAGTTGATTTAACAATGTCCGTTCGTCCGTCCGTCCGTCCGTCCGTCCGTCTGTGTGTCCATTGGTATATAAGCTTTCATCGGCCATGGGATGAACGCTATTGAAATTGGTGAGAATCGGTCCATGTTCAGACCTAGCCCCCATACAAATTACCCATATGAAATCGACATAAATTGCCATAAGATCCAAATTGTCATATAGATCTTACTCAAATTGGGTTTGTATGCGTTCATTACATCCATTAATGAGTAGTCCAAAAATGATCCCTTTGACCCCATACAGAGCTGCTTCCCGATCTTCACTTAAATCTATTAAAAAACAAAAATATTGCACTGATTCTTCTCAAATTTTGTTTGTATATATTTTTGCAAAATACAAGAGACTTTAGCAAAAATGATCAAGATCGGTCCATTTTTGGACCTAGTGCCTATATAGATATAGCATCCGATATGAACTTTTTAATATCTGCAGCCAAAAAAACTAATAAAAATCCCACTCAAATTTGGTTTTTGCTTATTTTCTATGTCCAGTTAGTTGGGCCTAAGAGATAGGGTTTCTAAACGCATGGTATAGGGTATCGTATAGTCGGTCTAGACCGACTATAATTTTCTTACTTGTTTTGTTTTTTAATAGATTTAACTGAAGATCGGGAAGCAGCTCTATATGTGGTCAAAGGGCTCATTTTTGGACTACTCATTAGCGGATGGAATGAACGCATACAAACCCAATTTGAGTAAGATCTATATGACAATTTGGATCTTATGGCAATTTATGTCGATTTCATATGGGTAATTTGTATGGGGGCTAGGTCTGAACATGGACCGATTCTCACCAATTTCAATAGCGTTCATCCCATGGCCGATAAAAGCTTATATACCAAATTTCATCAAAATATATTCATATTTGCGACCTGCAGTTTGATTGCAAGCTTTACATGGACACACAGACGGACGGACGGACGGACGGACATTGTTAAATCAACTCAGAAAGTGATTCTGATTCGATCGGTATAATTAAAGATGGGTCTAGGTCAAATATTTTTGGTTGTTACAAACAGCAGCACAAAGTCATTATACCCAAACCACATAGTGGTATAGGGTATAAAAATATTTATATATAATACATATTATGCCTTTGCGCCATATTGACTTTAATAGAGGCTAGTTGACAATAATATTTTAGTTCTTTAAAACACAAATTTTATAAAATAAAAAATAAAAATAAATAAAAATTTATGATAATTTCATTCAGACAGTAAATTTTAAGCGTATATTTACAAAACTGTTTCTAAATTTTATAAAAGGTATTTTTTTATACACGATTTAAAAGTAGAAATTCTATTTATATCTTTAATATTAGTGGATTGTGTGACGCCTAGGCGCCCGTTTATTTTGACTTTAACAAACAATTTTTTTTTTTCCATTTCAGAATTTTCTTATAATTTACATATTAAAAAAAATTAATTTTAATGTTTTAAAATTTCTTAAAAAAAAAAAACAAATCGAAAAACAGTTGTAAAAAATACAAACCAAAAACTTCGATTTTCAAAGGTTTAAAAAGTTAATAAAAGTCGTATTTTGCATAATTCTTTTTTGAAGATATACATACACGGTATAGCATAACATTTGAAGAATCTTTGAAAAATTTTTCAACTAAAAATTTTAATAAATAAGTCCGTGACAGCCAATATCCGAAGGCGTTGTTATTTTGTGGTGAACATCATAACTCGTTACCGGACCATGTGAAATAAAAAAATCGAAATGCGTTTAAAAGGTGACATGTTTCCTGAAGTAGTGACGAAGAGTTTTTCAATTTTTTTTTCCAGCATTTTGAAGTGAGAAACGATTTTTGCTATACAATTTCGGGAATTTGTTTTTAAAAAATGGGGAAGAAAATTGAATTAAAAAACCTTCGTGGTTGCCCGATAATTTATGTGTAGATATAGTGTTTAAAATTTCAAAAGAATCGATCAAGAGGATTTTGAATTATGATGTTCACGAACTTCGAACATTTATTTGCGAGAAGATCGGTTTAAAGTTTTTTGAAAACAGATTTATATACTATATGTTACCGTATGAGGCCGGTCGCTGGAAACGCTGTATTTTCTTAAGTTTAGCTCTGATTTACTTAAAATTTTGACACAACACTCTTGACAGGTTGTGCATTCAGGAAGAGAAATGCAAAAAAAGGTTTTAAAACCTACCACCCCTTAAGGAAATGCAAACACAATACACATACACAAAAAAGAAAAAAATATTTCATATTTCATCATACATGTAAACTGAAAAAAGAGAACTACATTTTTTGCAAAGTTATCTACAAATCCAAAAAAGAAAAAATAAAAATAAGTGCGTATTAGTTTTACTTAAAAAAAAAAAATTGCCCTTAATTCTTCCATGATAATTTCAATAAATTTTTCAAATTAAAATCTTAAACATACCTGTTTACGTAATTTATGTTTGTCTAAATTTTTTTAAAAGCAAGTTATGCACAAATTAATAAATATTAGTGAAAAAAAAAATTATTTTCCCACCTCTCTTAAAATTTTACAATGTAATTTAATTATGCAAAGGTACAATGATTTAAATTTTCAACTTAATATTGCACTATTTTTTCAAGTGATTTTCAATACAGAGCTTTAAACGAAATCACACGTTGGACAACAACAAAATCCACATTGAAGATCTCTTTTTTCTCAAATATTTATCAAAAAAATCATACTCTTTGGTAAGTGCTGGCCATCAGAGAACCTCAGCGAAAGCACTCTTAACCAGAGTTCAGAAAAAAACACACACTGAATAAAAAACTCGTACATATATGTAAACAAACATAACTTAGACCAACACACAAATATTTTTATTTTCATATCAATTATGTTTGTTTTTAAATTTTCTTCGGTGCCCAACACAACCACGACTGTGTTCGTTTTAATATTTCGTTATTTACACGAACATTTTTCTATCACGTACTTTTTTTTTCAATCACACATAAAGCACACATTTTTGAGTGTTGCTTTATTTGAAGTTGATGTTCTGGTACGTGTAGTGAAAAAAAACACAGAACATGTAAAATAAACAGGTTCGAGTTCAGTTATATTTTAAGTCGTGTTGTGGCTCGTGTAGTAAGAAAAAACACAACATGTACAATAAACAGGTTCGAGTTCAGTTATATTTTAAACACGACTTAAAATATAACTGAACTCGAACCTGTTTACTGTACATGTTCTGTTGTTTCTTACTACACGAGCCACAACACGACTTAAAATATAACTGAACTCGAACATGTTTATTTTACATGTTCTGTGTTTTTTTTCACTACACGTACCAGAACATCAACTTCAAATAAAGCAACACTCATTGAAGCAAAAAGTATGTGATACAAAAATGTTCGTGTAAATAACGAAATATTAAAACGAACACAGTCATGGTTGTGTTGGGTACCGTAGAAAATTTTGAAACGCACATAATTGATATGAAAATAAAGATATGTGTTGGCTGCTTTTGAACAGAACATTGTGTGTTTCGTGTGTGTATTTTCTGAACCTTGCTCTTAACAATACAAAACAATTTTGAGATGAAAAACAAAACAGACAAACGGATAAGTTTAGTTTGATAAAATTTCATTAATTACTTTTTTTGCAGAATTTTTTCATTGACCAATAATGGGAATTTAAAGAAGAATTTGAACAGGTATTAATTTTTTTTTTGACGAATTTTTTGCGCTCAACTTATTCCATATGTAACACGAAAGCTGCACTTGTCGTGCTATTGTCGTTAGCAGTGCTGCCAATTTTGACAACTTATTGTAATTTCGACGATTTTTCAATTTGTTAAAATGATTTGTTAAGTTTGTTAAAATGATGATTGAAGATTTAAAATTTTCAGTAGTATGAAAATTACGATTTCAAGGGTTAATTGATAGTTTTTGTTCAGTGTAAATGGAAATTTCAAAATATGTATAGATTTAATTCTGGGTCAAGTCGTTTCAAAACGGAAATACCTTGAATAGCATCTCTATTTAAGATTTAAGTTTTAATTACGGCGATACTTTAAACCTATATTATATGTTTCAGCTATAGATACATGCCAATAAAATTATTTAGTTGATTGCTGTGTTAAATTTTTTTCGTTGAAATTCCACCACTAATACATTTTTATATATAGAAATAACCAATGCTGTAATAATATTCGTTATATGAATTATATAAATAAATTTTATTGTTTCCTTTTGTAATATTTTGTCGAGTTTTATTTTTATTTTCTTGACAATTTCTTGTTTTAAAAATGACGATTTTGGCAATTTGGTTTCCAAAATTGTCGATTTTCAGAAGATTTTATTAGCAGCACTGGTCGGTAACATAGAAGAGAGAAAATTGTGTGTGGGTTTGTATAAAATGAGAAAAATTAAATTTTGTTTGTGTATTTCGCATAGCTTTGTAGGGAGTGCTATGTGTATTATTTCAGCGTTACAGAATCAGTCAGTCAGTCAGTGAGTCAGGGATCAGCGTAAATATTTCTTTATAAAATAAAAAATAATAATATAATATATTGCGGTAAACAATTGTATTCATTAAGTCCAGCAAATTCAATTATTTGTTTTGTTAATTCCAATCTACACCTTACAGATTTGAAATAATGTCTATGACGCGTATTTATATTTGAACAATCAAAATGCCGACTAAACTGTATGATATTGTTTTCAACTCCATTTACCGATTTAAACACAAATAAAAGTAAATCTTTCTTATAAAGTCCTTTTAAAGGAAGAACCATATTTGCATATTTTCTAAACAATTCCACAGTAGAATATTGCGGTGGTAAGTTATAAACTAATTTGAAAGATTCATTTTGAGACAATTGCAGTGTTTTCAAAGCAGTATCTCTGAATCCATATGCAGTGGGTATATATATCAAGTGACTATGATCTAGTGCAAAGTAAAGTTATAACTTTGTTTCAGTTTTAAATTTGTATTTAAATTTTCGAAGTATGCCTATACCTGAAGATATTTTGGATCTACTAACATTTATATGTGTATCCCACGAGACATTGCTTGATAAGTGAATTCCAAGATATTTAACTGATTCAGACTCCTTAACCAATTCTCCATCAATATGAATTGACATATCGGCATCATTCTTTAATATATACGGGCTAAACCTAATGAGTTTTGTTTCGTCTGCATTAACAATTAATTTGTTGAAGCGAAAATATACTACAAGCATCGCGGCATCGTACTCTATATCAGTCTGTAATACCAAACGATGTTTATAATTGTACAATAAGCATATATCATCAACATTTTTTTTTTCTTATTTATTTATTAAATTCTATGGATTTAACCCTTTCAGACTATTTAAAAGTACAAATGGTATAAAAAAAAAATAAAAATACAATATTGAAAAAATAGATACTAATAACGATAACATTAATTACATCTGTATTGATATAAGTCGTTGAAGTTGTTGCATATTCTCCTGAACGGATCAGCGTTAGCATAGTTTGTACGAAAATATGGGATACATAGTGGCTTTTAGTGACGAGTTAAAAGTTGAGGAACATTTAAAGCAATATTATTTATAAGGAATTCAGAACAAACTGTTCCATGGATAACATTTAAAAAAAAAAGATACGTTCAACTTAGTTCGGCGGCTTTTAAGTGTGGGCAATTTAATTAATGCTAGTCGCATAGGATATGACGGAAGGTTGACAGGATTCCATTGCATGCCACGTAAGCAAAAAAGAAGGAGTTGTTTTTGAACGGATTCTATTCGATCAATGTGTATATTGTAATGCGGGTCCCAAATACTAGATCCATTGGTCTGACAAGAGAACTATATAACTGCTTGGTTATATAAGGATCAGTAAACTCTTTAGCCCATCGTTTAATAAAAGCAAGAACACCTCTTGCCTTATTTACTATAATGTTTATATGTTGAACAAAACTTAGTTTTGCATCAAGTAAAATACCCAAATCCTGGGAAACGTTTACTGGTTCCAGCAGGTTTCCACCCAATGAATAATGTACATCTATTAAGTTCTTTCGAGTAAATCGCATAACTTTGCATTTATCAATGTTGAGATCCATTAAATTAATTCTGCACCACACAAAGAAATTATCAAGATCATTTTGTAAATATAAGTGATTAGACTTTTCATTGTAACTGAAAAATATTTTTACGCCGTCAGCCTACATATATTAGAAAATTGTATAACGTTTGGGAGATCGTTTATGAACAATGAAAATAAAAATGGATGAAGATGTCTACCTTGGGGAACTCCAGAAAGAACATCAATGCTTTTTGAGTTCGAGTTTTTATAGCGTACTTTCTGTTTTCTGTGACAAAGATATGATTTAATCCAACTTAAGCTTTTTGAAGTAAACCCTAATTTATTCAATTTATTTAAAAGAGGGTTATGTGTAAACATCTGGTAATAAATAAAATGCAGAAAACAGCGACAAAAAGGTTATTACATATCATAATTTTTTCACTAAACAATCAAGTCACACCGATTTGTCTTAATGCTTACATGTTACGCGTAAGATCTTACGCTCACATATTACGCTGTTTATACCATATACCACTATGTGGTTTGGGTATAATGACTTTGTGCTGCTGTTTGTAACAACCAAAAATATTTGACCTAGATTCATCTTTAATTATACCGATCGAATCAGAATCACTTTCTGAGTTGATTTAACAATGTCCGTCCGTCCGTCCGTCCGTCTGTGTGTCCATGTAAACCTTGTAATCAAACTGCAGGTCGCAAATATGAATATATTTTGATGAAATTTGGTATATAAGCCTTTATCGGCCATGGCATGAACGCTGGTGAAATTGGTGAGAATCGGTCCATGTTCAGACCTAGCCCCCATACAAATTACCCGTATGAAATCGACATAAATTGCCATAAGATCCAAATTGTCATATAGATCTTACTCATATTGGGTTTGTATGCGTTCATTACATCCACTAATGAGTAGTTCAAAAATGATCCCTTTGGCCCCATATAGAGCTGCTTCCCGATCTTCACTTAAATCTATTAAAAACAAAAATATTGGACTGATTCTTCTCAAATTTTGTTTGTATATATTTTTACAAAATAAAAGAGACTTTACCAAACATGATCAGGATCGGTCCATTTTGGGAACTAGTCCGTATAAAGATATATCATCCGATATGAACTTTTTCATATCTGCAGCCAAAAAATTAATAAAAATCCCACTCAAATTTGGTTTTTTCTTATTTTCTATGTCCAGTTATTTGGGCCTAAGAGATAGAGTTTCTAAACGCATGGTATAGGGTATCGTATAGTCGGTCTAGACCGACTATAATTTTCTTACTTGTTTTGTAATTGTATTGTGATTTATAAGTTTACCCCCCTTCGCGTATAGATGTTTACACATCAAAAATACCTTTTATAATAAAGTACGTTTCCTTGAAAAATGCCATTTATAAATGAGTACATTTTATAAAAAAGACAAACATCTTTTATAAGAAAAGTACCTGTTATAAGAAAAGTACCTTCTAAAAAATACCTTTTATAAAAGTATCTTATACATTCGTAAAACGCCCCCTTTCTTTAAAAATACCTTTTCCTGAAAAAGTACCTTACCTTAAACAAATATTTTTGTTTAAAAAGCACTTTGATTAAAGAAGTAGTCGTTCTTAAAAATTCGGTTTTCTTAAAAAAGTACTTTAGCTTAGAAAGTATCTTAAGAAAAATACCTTTGTTTAAAAACCATATTTTTTAAAAAAAAGTTAGTATTCTTCAAAACGCGGTTTTCCTTAAAAAAATTCCTTTCTTTTATACAAATTGCTCTGCTTAACCCTTTCGCGACCAATGGGAGATACATGTATGTCCTATTTCTATTTTCTCTTATATTTTCCACATTCTCCAACCGATTTTTTAAAGCTGACTTGAGTGGACAGAGGATAGTTTTAGCTTTCAGAACATACGAAAAAAGTTGGCACATGTGTACTCAGGACCTAAGACGGTGACCTCAAAATCAGAAAATTGTGTTTTTTTCTTTTATTATATTTGGATGTCATTAATTCGGACATTATTGAACCGAAAATATTAAAATTTTGACGTCACATGGACCAGTATTTATTGTTTTCAGAAACACCAAATTATTTGGAATCGGTTTATTATTCAGCGAAATTCAGTACGGGACATATATGTCCAATTGGTCGTCAATTTACCATTCTGGTTTAAATTTTTATTAAATTAAAAAACTTCAGAATAATATCAACAATTAATTAAACTATAAATAAAAAAGACTTAGAAAAAGAATTCTAAATATCTCAAAAATATAAAATCAATTATGGTAATCTTTGAAGCAATTACAGTTTTTTGTGAAAAAAAGTTTTTTACAAAAGACCCGATTTTCCTTTCCATTTTTAGTACAAACTAAAAAAGTAGTAATCGATTCACTGTGATCTATATTTAAAAATTTACAACAAATAAAAAACCAAAGCTACAGTTATTTATGTAAAAAATAAAAAACAAAAATCACCGACTTGCTTTGGGCGGAGTAAATTGTTGCTAATTTTGACCGTTGACAATCAATGAGATATATATGTGCCATGGATTATTTCTTTGAAGGAATTAAAAAAAATATTTTTGACAATACTTTTGTTTATAAATATTGGGTCGTTAAGTACGAATCCATAAAAAAACTAAAAATTATCCAGCAGTTTAGGTTCGGTCGTGAAAGGGTTGAAAGTTTCCTTTTCTAAAAATAATTTTTTTTCAAGAGTCGCTTCGGTTATAATCAAAATTTACTAAAAAGCATTTTTCCTCAAAAAAAGTACCTTATCTCAGATAATTATGTTTTTTTGAAAATATACCCTGAGAAAATAAGTACTCCTTTTTAAAAAATTGCATTTTCCTATAAATATAACTTTTATTGGAAGAAAATATTTTAAGAGGTAGTATCTGGTAACTTGTTTAAGGGGGGCGGGAGGGTAAGGTTTTAAAAGCCTTTTTAGTATTTCATCTTGAATTTAAAACATGTCGAGAGTATTGTATCTAAATTTCAAGTAAATCGGAGCAAAACCAAAGAAGATGCAGCGTTTCCAGCTACCGGCCTTATATGGTATCAATTTTCAATTTCTTTTCAATTATATATTCTTCCTTTATTTACATATTTTAACAAATTTGATATTTACATATGAGATCTTATCTTTACATATATATATTGCAACAAATAATACATAGGATCTAAAGATATTAAATAGTTTTTATTTTATTTTTTAATGATTTTTAAAGGAAAATGGGAGGAAAATACCTTTATATGATTTATTATATGGTATCATCTATCTTATATATTAAAAGAATTTATGAATAAACTTTGCATTCAAGATTTTTTTCAACATTTTTCTTCTCTCAAACCTCTATAACTAGAGTTCTAATTAACGTAGGCTGTTGACATAGGTCTAAGAACACTCAGTGTATCAAGCTCCTTCTTTTGAGCTATTAACTATTTAAATTCGTTGGGTTTGAGGAAAGCTATGCGTGGAGAATCAACTTTACTTTTACTGTACGTTAACTTCTCTTGGCAGATTTTGGTGTTATATTATAAAAATTAATATAATATAATATAATGCTGCGGAGCAGCAGGGGTCCTCTAGTATATATAAAAATGAATCGTGGTTTGTTCGTCCGCTTAAAATTTGAAAACTACAGGACCAAAAGGGATACTTTCTTCTGCGAGTTTGTTTGTAACTGCCACGCGAAGGTTTAGGAAAAAAGAAAAATACAAAAAATCTCAACAGATGGCGCTGTACGCGGTTATTCCATTTTAACATCATATATACTGAGTACTATGAGAGGGAGAGCTTTGTAAATTTGTGTGAGGCCATCTATTATCAATATGCATAGTCATACCGAAAATGGTCGGTATCGGATAAGTGGGCGTGGTACCTCCCATACAAAATTAATTTTTAACATCATATATCTTGAGTACTGTTTTAGGGAGACCTTTGCAACTTTGTATGAGGTCATCTATTATTGTTGTGAGTTGCTGTGAGTAGCTGTTGTAAAAATTAGCGTTACCAGAATAGTGGGCATGGCACCTAAAAAAAATTAACCATTCAATATCAGACTCAATATCATGACAGGGAGAGCTTTGATACTTAATGTGACGTCATTTGTTATTAGTGTAAGTACACCTGAAGAAATAAGGCTGGATCGGATAGGTGGGCGGCGTAGATCCCCTACAAAGTACTGATAAAATATTATCTACATATACCGAGTATAATAATAGAGAGAGCTTTGCAAGTTTGTGTGAGTTCATATATTATTTCTGTGATTAGCGTGGCAAAAATGGGCGGAATTGGACAGGTGAACGTGTCACCTACCGTATATTTAAGCTAACATAAGCGCTTTAATTTAAAAAAATTGGTCTATTATTGAATAACTGTTTCTTTAAATATATATATTCTGTTTGACTTTTGGATAATTTTATCATTTTTTTTACGATGCCAAGCGGAGTTCATGGTAACATTGGCCGGCGTTCTCAGGATGCAACGCAGCACCGAAATGTCGCAACACGTTGAACGAAAGAGGAACGTGCTATTGGAAGCGAATCAGTTCGACCAGAATGGTTGGAAATCGTACGCGACAGTCAGAAGAGATCGACGAAGCACACAATGAGCAACAATGATTGAGACGAAGAGAAGTTCGTGCTCGGCAAAGTGATGAAGCCAGATCAGAATGTGTGATTTTTGAACGACATCGTAGGCTACAACAAATTATTCAGGTGAACATTGAGCATGCACCCTTTCGCACACATCGGTTCAATTGCAATGCAGCTAAATTTGAGAAAGAACCATTTAGATTGTGTTGCGTGGGCGGAAAGGTGAAACTGCCAAATTGCTCCCACCTCCAGAGCCATTATGCACGCTGCTTTACGGTGAATCCCCTAATTCGAACTAAGTTGGATCTGTCATCCTTATGCCCTGAAACTATGCAATGGGACCCGCCTGATTGTGACGAAATTAATGAGTAATGTGATAGTGGCAAGGATTTTGAAAGGGCGGTTCAAGGTAGATGCTTAATTCCGCGAATTCTCTTGACTTCAATCGATTGGACGTTCCAGTTCAAAGGTGTTCCCGAGTTGGCAAACCATCCTCACTATTACACTCCGGAGCAGAAAACAAAAAATGTTGCATTAAATTGATTACAATCATTTTTTGTAATTAATATTTGATTTCATTCTATTTTCGCCAAATGTTGGACGAGACGAAGATCGTCGGCTCGCCTATCAGTATAAGTATAAGATATTGAATTCAAACGAATTCGAAGAGTGTTATATTTAAATTATATTATTGCGTCATCTGTTAACGGTTGATAATTTTCGATAAAAAAAATTTCGAAATTATTTCAATCAAAAACTCTCTTTCGGACAAAACGTAGTTTGTCGGGTCAGTTAGTATCGTATATAAATCAGTTTTTAAAAAACTTTAAATCGATTTTCTTGCAAATAACATTTTCGAATACCTTGAGCATCATATCTCTCTGCTTGACCGATTCTTTTGAAATTTTACACACTATTTCTGTACATAAAGCACCAGGTAACCAATACGAGTTTTTTTATTTTCCTTTTTCTTCCCCATTTTCATTGAAATTTTATAGCAAAAATTGTGTGTTTCACTTCAAAATGCTGCCAAAAAAAAAAAAAAAATATTCAGAAAAGCTCTACATGATTACCTCGAGAAACATGTCGCATTTTAAACGCATTTAAATTTTTTTTATTTCGCATGATCGGGTAACGTATTTTGGTGTTCACCGCAAAATAGCTTTTTCTCGAGGAGCCTCCGGAGATTCGCTCAAACGTACTTATTTATTAAAATATTTAACGGAGAACTTTTTCAAGGACTCATCAAATGTTATGCTATAACGTGTATATGAAATAAATAATCCAACATCGTTCATATCTTCAAAAAAATATTATGAAAATACGCCTCTTTTTTGCTTTTAAAATCTTACCTGCCCCCCACCTAAAAAGTACCCATTTTTATACCCAATACCACCATGTGGTTTGGGTATAATGACTTTGTGCTGCTGTTTGTAACTACCGAAAATATTGGACCTAGACTCATCTTTTATAATACCGATCGACTCAGAATAACTACTGCGTCGTTTTAGCGATGTCCGTCCGTCCGTCCGTTCTTCCGTATGTATGTCCATGTAAACCTCGTAATCAAACTAATTGTCATATAGATCTTACTCAAATTGGGTTTGTATGCGGTTATTACATCCATTAATGAGTAGTCCAAAAATGATCCCAATGGGACAACTCTTAGTCATAGGCCCCATATAGAGCTGCTTCCCGATCATCATTATATCTAACAAAAAACAAAAATATTGCACTGATTCTTCTCAAACTTTTTTTGTATATATTTTGCAGTTAGTTGGGCCTATGAGATAGATCCTCTAAACGCGTCGTATAGGGTATCGTATAGTCGGTCTAGACCGAATCTAATTTTCTTACTAGTTAAAATTACTTTTTATTAAAAATAATACTAAAAACATTGAATTTTTTTAAATAGTACTTCTTCCTCAAAACACCTTTATTCAAAAACATATATTTTTTTGAAAAGCAGATCTAGTTGAAAGAATGCTTTATTAAAAAAAATATCTTTTATTAAAAAGTGTTCTCATCAAATTTAAAATTTATAGTTTAATTATATATAATTCCAGAAACAGCAGTACTAATTCCTTTGTAGCACCATGAGATTAATATCCATTGCAAATTGGCTTTAGAATTTGATATTCTGAAATATAATTTTACAGAATTATATTGAAAAAAATATTGGGTTTATTCATTTAACACAATTTGGCTGGTATATGTTTTTTCTCGTTGTATGAGAAACCTCACTCAATATTTACAATTTATCTCTCCTTTCCAAACCGACATGCATGTACAAGTAATTGGCAAGTACGAGTAATTATACGTATTTCCAATATATTGTTAAAGAGTAAGCATCATTTATAACCTCAAGTAGTTTTATTTGCACTTTTCTAATGGTATTTTGAGATTAATTTGTTGGATTTATGCTCTATTTATTTTTATTTTAAAATGATGGTATGTATGAGAACGCACATAAGTACAGTTTGTTTATTTTTAGAAAGCTGTACAAAATTAAATGGAAAATCTGAAGTGTACTAAATTATTGATCTACTGTCTGGTTTGCTACATCATATAAACTATATTTTATTAGGCAGTAGAATTAATTCAGCTTTTAAAAACTAAGTTTTAGAAAGTTAATCGATCTATACACCATGAGTTTATAGTTATGGCATGTGCGAGTGAGATTGGGCTGTCTTCAGCCGATGCACAAAAATTTGGTGAATATATCAATTGCTCGCATACTGCACCGTAGGCAATTATCGTTATTAATGAAGACAATAAAGGACATAATAGATTCTGATTTGATTATTATGTGTGATATATTTTATTTATTATTTTTTGGGAGAGGAATCTGACAGAAAAATTTCTAACCTACAGTGAGTTTTTATACCCTGTTTTTATACCCTATACCACTATGTGGTTTGGGTATAATGACTTTGTGCTGCTGTCTGTAACTACCAAAAATATTTGACCTAGACCCATCTTTTATTGTACCGATCGACTCAGAATCACTTACTGAGTCGTTTTAGCGATGTCCGTCCGTCCGTCCGTCCGTCTGTGTGTCCATGTAAACCTTATAATCAAACTACAGGTCGCAAATATGAATATATTTTAAAGAAATTTGGTGTGTGAGCTTCTACTGGCCATAGGATGAACGCAATTGAAATTGGTGAAATTCGGTCCATGTTGAGACCCCTATGAAATCGATATAAATTGCAATAAGATCCAAATTATCATATAGATCTCAATCAAGTTGGGTTTGTATGTGTTTATTATATCCACTAACCAGTAGTCCAAAAATAATCTCTATAGGACAAATCTTCGTCAGTGGCCCCATATACTATAGGGCTGCTTCCCGATCTTCACTTAAATATATCAAATAACAAAAGTATTACACAGATATTTCTCAAATTTGGTTGATATAAGTTTTTGCAAAAAATAAATGACCTTAGCAAATATGGTCAGGATCGGTCGATTTTTCGACCTAGTCCCCATATAAATATAGCACCCGATATAAACTTTTTCATATCTCCAGCCAAAAAATTAATAACAATGTCACAGAAATTTGGTTTCGGCTCATTTTCAATATCTAATTAGTTGGACCGAAGGGATAGGGTCCCTAAACCATGGTAGAGGGTATCGTATAGTCGGTCTAGACCGACTATAATTTCTTACTTGTTTATATATGGACTTAATATTTCTTCCACAGTATTGACTGTATTGTTCAATTACAATTTTAATACTTAAATTTTTAATTTCGTAAAATATCTGAAGAATTCTTATCACTTAAAATGTCATCAGAGTTAATAAATGTGTTTTTGTTCAGTAACTAGATCATGACAAAGTGTTTAACTGAAACTAAAAAAACTATTTACCTGATACGTTTATAAGCTGTAGGCGGAAGTTCATCATCATCTTTTGACCAAAACACTAAATTACTTAATTCGTCTTCCAGAGAAATACCCTGTTGGCCTGCACTTGTAGTAGTTTTGTTTATTTTTGTATACAATTCATTGTTACCAGCCGCAGTGCCTCCACCATAATTTTTATTGTTTTTGCTGGCAATCGTTTTTGTATCATTTTTATTGTTACTGAAAGTGTTGGGACTACTACTGGATTTACTGTCAATTCTGTTGTTGCTGCTTATACTGGCATTGTAAACATTTAAAGGCTTAAGGGATTTTAAAATATTTTGTTTTTCTTTGTATAAAAAGCTACGGGAAACTTGACACTGTAAATCAATGGTACTGCCAGTTTTATAATAACGATCACCAACATCTCGTTCTTGGTCATCAATTAAACGTAAAGGAGGTTCTGCAATAAAATCAATAAAATGATAATGAAAGAAATACATGGAGTTAGAACATGAAGTTATTAAAGCATTGCATTTATATTATTTAAATGAAAAAAAAAAAAAAATATTTAAATAATACAATATATCAGTATACAAATACTTTTTAATTTTTATTCAAAGCAGGCTGCCTAAATATCTGTAATAAAAAATAGTGAATACAATAACCTTGTATTTAAATAAATCATATTGAGATGAAACTGAATCGTTGTACAATACAAGTATTATGTTTAAAATGGAACTTGATTGCAGTAATTTATACTTTGGACCAAATTCTCCACACGTATTGACCTGAACATTGTCAATTTCATGTTTAGCGTTATTCCTGACCACCACTTTTTTTTTGGTTTATTGGCATAAGTCATAGACTTAACGTAATCACATAAAATGAAATCCAAAGGCGCTAAGTTGACCCAAAAAAATACTTTCTTGTGAATAGATCAATTGTTTGACCAGCTGAATGGCACGTCAAACCAAATATCGCTGATATCAAGTCCATCCAAATCTGGCCAAAATTATTATTCCAACATATTATTTTGTTGCTGTCCAATAATTATTATATTGTAATACATCATTTGCTTGTTGAAAACTAATAAGGCCGAAAGTCGGCTTCGTTGCTGATTTTTCGATGCAGTAAGATTTCTTAAAGTTGTGACCGACCCAGAGTATCAGCAGTATTTTATAATAATTTCCAATCGGTGCTCGTTCGAGAACTTCGCCATGACAAAAAAAAAGAGCCTTGACCTACATTTCTACATTGAAAGATGATACAAATTAATAATAGTGCGTTCGAGTTTTTAAGCTATTCACTACTTTTCTCAAATTTATTTAAGTTTTCATGCAAGAAACAGAAACAAAAAAAAGCAAGTAAGGAAATTATAGTCGGTCTAGAGCCAATATACGACTATAGAGACCCTTTCTCTTATGTCCAATTAATTATATATTGAAAATATGCATAAACCGAATTTGAGTGGCATTGATATTAATTTGTTTGCCTTCGGATATGAAAAATGTAATATCGGATGCTATATTTATATGAGGACTAGTTTGAATAATGGACCGATCTTGGCCATATTTGGCAAGGTCACAAAAATCAGTGCAATATATTTGTTTTTTTTGATAGATTTAGGTGAAAATCGGGAACTAGCTTCATATGGGGGCTATAACTAAGAATTGTCTTATACGTTTTATTTTCAGATTACTGATAAATGGATTTAATATATATATTTTATAAATATAAATATAACTGGTATGTTTATGACAATTTAGGTAATCCTCATAGGGTCATTTGTATGGGGACTAGGTCTGAAAATGAACCGATTTTAACCAATTTCAACACCGTTTGTGCTATGAACGACAGAAACTTATGTGCTAATTTATATTCATATTTTCGACCTGTACTTTGATTACAAAGTTTACATCGACACAGACGGACGGACTGACGTAGCTAAATCGACTCAGAATGTGCTTCTGAACCGATAGTTATACTAAGAAATGGGTCTAGGTCAAATGTTTTTGGTAGTTGCAAACATCAGCACAAATTTATTATACCCTGACCACATAGTGGTATAGGGTAAAATAAAAAATCACGGGAGTAAGTATTCGTACTTTGAAAATATTACAAAACTAAATTTACATTAAATATTGCTTAAGTTAGTAAGTTGTATGATATGCTTGGCTTATTAGCTGTAGCTGTAGCTCACTCAGCATCAATTTTATTAACTTTATAGTATCTTCTTTACTTATTTTTACCCACTCATTAAAAATTATGCTTTTTAACATTTCCTTTGAGATTGTATTAAGCTGACAAACTCTGTGCTCCAGTACATCCCACAAATGCTCTATAGGATTTAGATCTAATTGGGGGAAATTTCATTTTATGTGTTGTGCTGTAGAGCAATCACAGCTTGAAATTGTGCACCGTACCATTTTTATCATTATCCTTATGGAACCAAAAATCATTTTCAGGGCCAAGTTGTTGTGCTTTTTGTTTTAAATTATTCATGTATGCAATTTGATCTATTAATGCCAGCTTAGTTTGGAGGAATGAAAAGCTTAAGAATAATTTTTCTCTTGTCGGCATCGATTTTGATGTATTTCAAATCAACTTTATATAAATAAATTTGTCTCCTGTTAAAATAAAATCTATATGGCAGACCTGTACGTCATTTTATAATTCGTGGGATTACCCTAATTGTAAATGTACTAATATTTTTCCATGCTGCGTTTTTTTTTCCGTTTTTAATAAAAAAAAAAAAAATAATTAGAAACGTTTCGTAAATTTTTTGAGAACTGAGTAAAATTCCCAATGTGTCAGTGGTAAAAAGTTCGTAATTCGGAATATTTTGTTATAATTTTTATTTATAAAAAATTGTAATTTTTGCAAATAATAATTTTTTTTTAATTATTATTATACATTGGTAAGATACAGCTGCATATCGGTACGAATCGAAAAGAAACAAGTAAGAAAATTATAGTCGGTCTAGACCGACTATACGATACCCTATACCATGCGTTTAGAAACCCTATCTCTTAGGCCCAACTAACTGGACATTGAAAATAAGCAAAAACCAAATTTGAGTGGGATTTTTATTAATTTTTTTGGCCGCAGATATGAAAAAGTTCATATCTGATGCTATATCTATAAAGGGACTAGGTCCAAAAATGGAACGATCCTGATCATGTTTGGTAAAGTCTCTTGTATTTTGCAAAAATATGTACAAACAAAATTTGAGAAGAATCAGTGCAATATTTTTGTTTTTTAATAGATTTAAGTGAAGATCGGGAAGCAGCTCTATATGGGGTCAAAGGGATCATTTTTGGACTACCCATTAGTGGATGTAATGAACGCATAGAAACCCAATTTGAGTAAGATATATATGACAATTTGGATCTTATGGCAATTTATGTCGATTTCATATGGGTAATTTGTATGGGGGCTAGGTCTGAACATAGACCGATTCTCACCAATTTCAATAGCGTTCATCCCATGGCCGACAAAAGCTTATATACCAAATTTCATCAAAATATATTCATATTTGCGACCTGCAGTTTGATTACAATCTTTACATGGACACACAGACGGACGGACGGACGGACATTGTTAAATCAACTCAGAAAGTGATTATGATTCGATCGGTATAATTAAAGATGGGTCTAGGTCAAATATTTTTGGTTGTTACAAACAGCAGCACAAAGTCATTATACCCAAACCACATAGTGGTATAGGGTATAAAAAATACAACCGTCTAAAGGCGGCTAATTGAGTGGAAATTGGCATGATCGGATGTCGCCGTTCTAGAAAAATAAACTTTATTTTTAAGTAACATTTTTTTTATAGCATGCGTACTTTGTGGAATACATATTTAGATGTCTCAAATTAGTTCCAAGCTATCGTGATACTTAAACTCAATGCAACCTTTTCAAGTCTAGTGTTTTAAGGTTATAAGTAGGTAATGAAATTATAATAATAATATTATAATATCATTACAAATTTCTTTAAGTGTGGGGATAATATTAAATCATTACGTAACTTTTTTATACCCTTTACTACGTTGTGTATTTGTATTTTTTATTGGTAGTATGTATAAACTCGATTTTATTTTCTTAGTCTATTCCATATTTTAGCTAATCAGCTCTTGGCATTGCGGGTTGTAATTGAAACAATAATAGATCGAAGTTTTGTTTGGGTTGCTATTGAAATCGGAGACCCAGATAATCAGTGAAATCCAGTATTGAGCAATAGTATGCAGTCCTTTACAGCCTACTTGATGTTGTTAAGTATTTTTCGGAAACTTTTGTGTATATAAAAAATTTTGATCTAATACAAAATAAGGTTTAAGAATCAGGTCACAGCTTGAATGGTACAGTTAAAGAATACGTTAAATATAAAAGTAATTTCTGCAATTGATAATATTTTTCATTTGGTTATCACCGCGCGAAGCCTATATAGTATAGAATCCGCTAGCTTTTTTGCATAATCTGGATCAATTTTATCACATTCTTCCAGCAGGACTTTGAACTATATGCGAGCATTTCCATATGAACCAAGTGTGTACTAGTGCTGACTTTTACTTATGGTCGTTATCGTGGTAAAAGCGGAAGTCGTCTCAATTTGCAATTTCGTCGCGTCGCCAAAGCATAACATTACCACCACCATGTTTCATTGTGGCTCATGAATGGTAAGGTGATAACTCAGCATTAAGATGCGCTTAATACGGGGCCCTCCATCTGGTCCCAATATGCACTTCAGCATCAAAAATTACAGTTCTCCAAAACGCTGGGCTCTTATTTAAATATTCACAAGCAAACTGCAGCCAATTTTTATTATATTTTTAGTGCTTAGCGTGTTTTTGTTCTATAACTATAAAAAATATTTATATCCTTACCTATAACGGTTAAATTTGTTGTAAAAACTCTTGGTGGATGTGTTGATACTTGACACATGTAAACGCCCGCATCATCCCATTGGGTGGGATTTATCAGCAAACGCCAATTATTGGGATATTGAAACTTTACGCGTATTCTAGGGTCACTACTGTAAGTGATATTGCCCACAGTTAGCAAGGACACCTTTTCAGCTGTCCGCCTCACCCACATGACCTGAAAATAAACAAGGCAACAAAAAATAATTTAATGTGGTGTAAGCAACAAATTAACCGCAACAGTAACAATAACAACATCAACACCGATAACAATTTGTTTAAAAAAGCAAATTGTAAAGGAAATTAAATTGACCCTCATTGTACAATTATCTTGGATATTGGATGGCACTTACTTCAGATTTGCATTTCTTGAAATGTATTTTTTTACCATAGTGTATAACTTAGGGTTTATATACAAATTTTAATAATCCTCTTGACACTTTTTAAATGAAATGCAAGAGTTTTAGCATCGCAGCAAAACAGACATTACCAAAATAAAGTATAGTAACCAAAATGGATATCACAGTGCGTTCATAAATGATAGCACATTTGATAATCTGTGAATCAATGTTCTATAAAATTTGAACTACGCACGCAATAATTACCATCTCTTTGTTGGACTTATATTGAAATGTTTTCTTTCCAAATATAAGCTTATATTAAACACATCTTCGATTAGTTAGAAATACCATTATTAAAATCTCTTACACCGCAATACCCTGCATAGTACAAATGCAAAAAACTCTTAGTTTGAGAAAAAAAAACAATCAATTCATCTATTTTTTAACGAAAATAACAAAAATAACTAAAAACAAGTAAGAAAATTATAGTCGGTCTAGACCGACTATACGATACCCTATACCATGCGTTTAGAAACCCTATCTCTTAGGCCCAACTAACTGGACATAGAAAATAAGCAAAAACCAAATTTGAGTGGGATTTTTATTAATTTTTTTGGCTGCAGATATGAAAAAGTTCATATCGGATGCCATATCTATATAGGGACTAGGTCCAAAAATGAACCGATCCTGATTATGTTTGGTAAAGTCTCTTGTATTTTGCAAAAATATATACAAACAAAATTTGAGAAGAATCAGTGCAATATTTTTGTTTTTTAATAGATTTAAGTGAAGATCGGGAAGCAGCTGTATATGGGGCCAAAGGGACAATTTTCGGACTACTCATTAATGGATATAATGAATGCATACAAACCCAATTTGAGTAAGATCTATATGACAATTTGGATCTTATGGCAATTTATGTCGATTTAATATGGGTAATTTGTATGGGGGCTAGGTCTGAACATGGACCGATTCTCACCAATTTCAATAGCTTTCATCCCATGGCCGATGAAAGCTTATATACCAACTTTCATCAAAATATATTCATAGTTGCGACCTGCAGTTTGATTACAAGGTTTACGTGGACACACAGACGGACGGACGGACGGACGGACATTGTTAAATCAACTCAGAAAGTGATTCTGATTCGATTAGTATAATTAAAGATGGGTCTAGGTCAAATATTTTTGGTTGTTACAAACAGCAGCACAAAGTCATTATACCCAAACCACATAGTGGTATAGAGTATAACAAGTAAGAAATTATAGTCGGTCTAGACCTTATACCATGGTTTAGATACCCTATCCCTTCGGTCCAACTAATTAGATATATCGGCTGCTATATTTGTATGGGGACTAGTTCGAAAATGAACCGATCCTGACCATATTTGGTAAGGTCATTTATTTTTTGCAAAAACTTATACAAACCAAATTTGAGAAATATCTGTGCAATGCTTTTGTTATTTGATAGATTTAAGTGATGATCGGGAGCAGCTCTATATGGGGCCTATGACGAAGATTTGTCCTATGGAGATTATTTTTGGACTACTGATTAGTGGATATAATAAACACATACAAACCCAATTTGACCCAATTTATGTCGATATCATAGGGGTCGTTTATATGGGAACGAGGACCGAATTTCACCAATTTCAATTGTGTTCATCCTATGGCTGATAGAAGCTTACACACCAAATTTCATCAAAATATATTCATATCCGCGACCTGTATTTTCATTACAAGGTTTACATGGATACACAGGCGGACGGACATCGCTAAAACGACTCAGTAAGTGATTCTGAGTCGATCGGTATAATAAAAGATGGGTCTAGGTCAAATATTTTTGGTAGTTGCAAACAGCAGCACAAAGTTATTATACCCAAACCACATAGTGGTATAGGGTAAAAAAACAGGGCTATTTTCATTACTCATTATAAGTTTTATAAATTTTTCCGTCAGATATCGAGAACACGAGATTTCTCTCTCCAAAAAAAATAAATAAAATAAATCACACAGAATAATCAAGTCAGAATCTGTTTATGATGTAGCAAACCAGACAGTAGATCAATCATTAAGTACACTTCAGATTTTCCATTTAATTTTGTACAGCTTTCTAAAAATAAACAAACTGTACTTATGTGCGTTCTCGTACATACCATCATTTTAAAATAAAAATAAATAAAGCATAAATCCAACAAATTAATCTCAAAATACCATTAGAAAAGTGGAAATAAAACTACTTGAGGTTAGAGATGATGATTACTCTTTAACAATATATCGGAAATATGTATAATTACTCGTACTTGCCAATTACTTGTACATGCACGTCGGTTTCGAAAGGAGAGATAAATAGTAGATATTGAATGAGGTTTCTCATAAAACAAGAAAAAAGGGGAAGAAAAAAATAGTCGGTCCAGACCGACTATACGATACCCTATACCATGCGTTTAGAGACCCTATCTCTTAGGCCCAACTAATTGGATACAGAAAATAAGCATAAACCAATTTTGAGTGGCGTTTTTATTAATTTTTTTGGCTGCAGGTAAGAAAAAGTACATATCGGACGCCATGTCTATATGGGGACCAAAATGGACCGATCCTGACCATGGTTGGTAAAGTCTCTTGTATTTTGCGAAAATATATACAAACAAAATTTGAGATGAATCAGTGCAATAGGGATCGTTTTTCGACTATTCATTAATGGATGTAGTAAACACATATAAACCCAATTTGACTAAGACCTATACGACAATTTGAATCTTATGTCAATTTATGTCGATTTTATAGGAGCCACTTGTATTGGGGCTAGGTCTGAACATAGACCGATTCTCACCAATTTCAATAGCGTTCATCCCATGGCCGATGAAAGCTTATATACCAAATTTTATCAAAATATATTCATATTTGCGACCTGCAGTTTGATTACAAGGTTTACATGGACACACAGACGGAAGGACGGACGGATGGACGGACGGACATTGTTAAATCAACTCAAAAAGTGATTCTGATTCTATCGGTATAATTAAAGATGGGTCTAGGTCAAATATATTTGGTTGTTACAAACAGCAGCACAAAGTCATTATACCCAAACCACATAGTGGTATAGGGTATAACAAGTAGGAAAATTATAGTCGTTCTAGACCTACTATACGATTCCCTATACCATGCGCTTAGAAACCTATCACGTAGGTCCAACAAATTAGATATAGAAAATAAGCATAAACAAATTTGACTGAAATTGTAATTGATTTTGTTGCATTCAGATATGAAAAAGTTCATATAGGACGCTACATTTATGTGGACCGATCACTTATTTTTGTAAAACATATACAAACAAAAATTGAGAAAAATCTGTGAAATATTTTTGTTTTTTGAAAGATTTAAGTGAAGATCGGCAAGCAGCTTCATATGGGGGCCAGCACTAGAGATTGTCCTATAGGATTTATTTTTGGAAACACAATTTGACCGAAATCTATATAATAATTTGGATATTATGGCAACTTATGTTGATCTCATAGGGGCCATTTGTATGGGGAATAGATCTGAACATGAACCGATATTCACCAATTTCAAAAGCTTTTACGCTATGGCTGGTAGAAGCTTATATGCCAAATTTCATAAAAATACATTCACATTTGCGACCTGTAGTTTGATTACAAGTTTTAAATGGACACACAGAGAGACGGACGGACATCGCTTAATCGACTCAGAAAGTGATGGAAAATATACCTTTTTTTCTGTATTAACATGTAAAAATGACATCAAACTGCATGGAAGTAATTAACAACATTTATGTCTTTTCATTTTGCCTAACACGATTTGGAAGTCCAGACAGCACTATTCAGTAAACGCACACCAAATCATAACAGAACCGCCCGAAAGTTTCTTCGAGAGTAACTACATTAACTACAATTCTTGTCAGGACCATCAAACTTAGACTTTTTTCATCTGGGAAAATTATTTTTAAAAAATATTGTTTTTATTTTTTTTTAAATAAAGTAATTATTCTCTAACGCAACAATAAGCAAGTTACATTTGTCCAATTATATTATTTTTGAAAAATTTCTACCATGTATTAATATGTCGTTTCAAGGGACCAGGAATTTTAAGAACATATCAAATGTTAATTTTACACACTTTGTTTGCTATGTTAAAAATAAGGCACCACTCGCGTCCATTCAAATTTTTTTCGGGACTAAGGGAAGCGCTTGGTAAAAGTGGGAAAAGGCATGCTAAATTATGGGAAAATGCCTGTCAAATGGTAAAAATGCATGTCAAAAATGGCAAAATTTTTGCACAAATTTGCACAAATTTATGGGAAAATGCTAAATTTGCTTGCTAAATGTAGAGAAATTGAATACTAAATGTAAGGACATGGCATTCTGAATTAAGAAAAATGATTTTCCAAGCCGCAAATAAAAAAAATCTTGCGAAAAAACAAAAACCACAAATAAAAAAGAATTTTCAACAGTACGAAAATGTATGTGCCATCTTATTAAAACAAGATATTTTCAAATTTTTTTTGACACGCAATTTTACCATTTAGCACTTCCTATAGACTTAACAGTCATTTTCCTATAATTTAGCATGTATTTTCCCATTTCTGTACAGCAAAACGAATTCTCTCATTTTTCTCTATCACTGGTTTAATTTTTGCTATAATTTGCAATATTTTTAAAATAATTTTAAACAATCGTTCGACTTCTGCTGCTTTGAAATGCCATTTCCGCTTTTGATGCTTCATTTTCTAACAATGTGCAGAACATTACCTTTTTCGAGTTCACTTAGTACATTTCCCAGTGGCATATAATATGTTGCATTAAAACGGTTCTTTTTGTCGAACAAGGACTCTCTTGCATTGGTACTATACAATTTGAACGCTTTAATATGCTAGGTGTTGCGATGTAAGAGATTTTAATAACGGCATTTCTTATTAACCAAAGTTTGGTTTAATATAAGCTTATTTTTTGATAAGAAAACGTATTAGTATAAATTCCAGAAAGAAATGATAGTTATTTCATGCAAAATTCATATTTTATAGAAGATTGATTCATAGATTACCAAATGTGCTATCATTTAGGAACTCACTGTAGATTGTCATAGAATATGATTGTTCATTACGGGTGGTCTAGAAATAGATATTGATAAAAAAAAAAACTCAACAAAAAAGTGAAAACATTATACTTCCGATTAAAACAAATATTTTTTTTAAATATATCATACAACGAAGTTAAAAGTTATGATGCTTTAAAATTATATGAAAACAAAAAAAATTTGGTGGCACTGGGTAGCAAGTGTCAAAGAAGTAATGCCTTTAAAATTTTTACATTCACCTTATTTGGATAATTTTTTAATATCTATTTCCGGACTACCCAAGTTTCAAGCATTACAACTAAGGTATGCTGAATGGAAACCTTAGGTCTTTCTGAAACTGGATCATATTATATATATTATCATATTATCATATTATCATATATTTATAAGAAGAAAAAATAAGAGTCCTGTAGTTCCTTTTTGATTACGCATACACAAAATTATGTAAAAGAGGAAAGTTGTTTTGGCTTTTCTTACTTGCTTCACTCTACCTATTGGCAAATTTGTTATCAGATGAACAGCAATGTTGATATCATGCAGAAACATGCAAAATATTTTGTGTTATATAAAAAGACGTATGAATGGATTGGCCTTATTTGCTTTTTTCGATTTTCATGATAGTTTATGTAGTAGCGGAGTTATTAAAAAAAAAAAATAAGTAAAAAAATTATAAATGGTCTAGACCGGCTATACAATACCCTATACCATGTTTTAGAGACCCCATCTCTTCGGTCCAATTAAGTGGATATAGAAAATAAACATAAACCAAATTTGCGTGGCATTGTTATTAATTTTTTTCGAAAAAAATACCAATCCTGATCATATTTTGAAAAATATGTACAAACCAAATTTGAGAAAAATCTGTGCAATTTTTTTTGTTTTTTGATAGATTTAAATGAAACTCGAGAAGCAGCTTTATATGGGGGCTATGACAAAGAATTGTCATATGGAGTTTATTTCTGGACAACTGAGAAATGGGTGTAATAAACACACACAAACCCAATTTGACCGAGATCTATATAATAATTTGGTCGATCTTATAAAGGCCATTTGTATCGAGACTAGATCTGAACATGAGCCGATTTCACAGGTTTCAACAACATTCATCCTATGGCCAATAAATGCTTATATACCAAATTTCATTAAAACGTATTCAGCTTTGCGACCTGTAGTTTGATTACATGGTTTACATGGACACAAAGACGGACGGACGGACATCACTAAATCGACTCAGAAAGTGATTCTGAGACGTTCAGTATAATAAAAGTTGGGTCTAGGTCAAATATTTTTGGTAGTTACAAACAGCAGAACAAAGTCATTATACCCAAACCACATAGTGGTATGGGGTATAAAAACTGTGACCAAAACGTAAGCGACATACGATCAATGATTTTGTTTTGAAGAGTACATTAAAGGTTTCTTTACAAATTTTAAAATTTATAACTATAAAATTTTTATATTAATTTAATATTTCTTAATAATTAAATACATAGTTTTTGCTATATAAGTTTTTTTCTTGTTTAGCAATAATATATTTTATTACATCATATTTTGCTCTTTTTTTAGCTATAGAATGACGTACTTTTCCAAATTTATCAGGGTGTATAATATATTATGATAACTATGATTTTTCCCGATATATGTACTAGATACAACCCGCTTTGCTTTCCTATGACCTCCTCACGCCCTCTCCCCCGTATAGTAATAAAAGGGTTTTGTATGGGGAGTGCTACATCCCATCTTCCGATCCTGGCCATCTGACAACTCACATTAATAACAGATGACTTAAGACATATTTGCAAAGTTGTCTCTGTCATAGTACTCGAGATATATGATATTGAGTAATTACTTTGGATGGGAGGTATCACGCCCACTTATATGAGCCCGCCCATTTCTGTATAGCAAATAACATTAATAACCGGTGACCCCACATAAATTGCAAAGCTCTCCCTCTCATAGTACTCAATATATATGATTTAGAAATTTACTTTGTATGGAAGGTGCCATGCCCACTAAAAATATTTAAAAAAAAATTATGGCCTATAGCACTTCCAATATCCGCAGTAAGGCACTGTGAAAATTTGAGGAAGATCAGTATTTACGGCGATTACCTCCTACAAACAAACAAAAATACTAACAAAAATTACCTCTCTATTATATATTAGTGTAGATGAAGAAACAACAATATATTGCTATAAAAAAGGTTTTTGAAATTCAACTCTTAAGATCTAGTCTGACCCTTGAACAAGTTACAGTTACTCTTATTTTCAGCATAGTTGTAAACAGCTATAAAATATTTATTGTTAAACTATTGAATACACTTTATAATATGAAATTAGGATATTAAACTTGCCTCCAAATGACATCTTAAGCGAAGCAAGAAAATTATGGTCGGTTTAGACCATGTGTTTCGTGAGGGGAAATTGAATCAAACTTTGCTAAGATAAAAACTGAATATAGAAAATAAACACAATCTAAATTGTAGTGTTAATGCATAATATTAATAGGCAAGTCGATTTCTTAGTTACCAACCGATTTTGACCAAAAGTACCCAATTTGAAAGGTGTTTCTTTTTAGCTGTCTTCCATATTTACGGATTTGCACCATCTGGAACATTTTTTTGGAGTAAAATTAATTTAAAGTTACTACTGACGCATGAATGAAACACATATTTAAGCTTCAAATAAAAATTTATACAATGCTGTGTGTGTATTTATAAAACTTCTGTCGAATTTTTAATTGGCTAAAATTGATAAACAAAACTTTAGGCTCTTATAAAACTATTTATTACAGTGTTGCCATTTTAGCTTTTTAGTTGCTAGATTTTGCAACTTTTTTTGTCGTTTAGCATCCAAAATTTATGGTAAGATGCTAGATGCTAACTTAGCATCTTTTATTAATAAAAAGTTGCTTTTAGCGTCTTTTTTTTTTGATTTTTTCATTATTTTTTAATATATACAATTTTAGTGATATTGATATGTTTTAATTTCTCAAAGTGAGAATACGAGAATTTTGTCTACTATTCTTTTTACCACTCCGCTCGTTTCTTTCAAGAAATATAACAAAACATTTTGAAATAGAAGAATGTAAACACCAACATCAGTTTTTAATGAATTAAAAAGTCGATTGCCAAAAAATATTATTGCCAAAATTTTCAATACAAAACACATTAAACCGGGTAAAAGAACCGATAACCAATATATTAGAAGTGTTTAAATTTAGATCATCGGAAACAGAAAAAATCCATTAAAAGAGTTATCAATATTTGTATTGTCTTTATTAGTTTTGGCTTTCTCAAAAGCCGAAGTTGAACGTTTGTTTAGTTTAAAGGCTTTAGTTAAAAGCAAACTTTGAACGGAGTAAAATCCGAGTTGTTATGTTCTCTAATACGTATAAAAGAGGGTTTGAAATTGAAAAATTGGTGCTGTTACCCTTACAATATACCAAGCGATGTCGCTGATAAAAGTCGATCGTCAGAAAAATATTAGAGCCAAGAAGAACTTGAAGATGAAGACATCACAGAAATATTAGATTCCATAAACCAATTATTGTAATGTAAATTCTGTTATATTTGAAATTAAAAAAAAAATCCCTTTAAAATTAAAAATATTTAATTTAAAATTAAAACAAACTCAATTTGATGTTAAAAAAAATTACAGATGAAACGCAAAATAATTTTATTAAAATTTAAAATATATAAATCGAAACTTATGTTTTATATTAATTTTTCGATTAAAAAACCAAAGAATTAATTAACAAGTATTTAATTTTTCAATATAAAGGTAATGAAATTTGAAAAAATATTTAGCATCTTTTTTTTTTGTCTCCAGTACGTTTTAGCATCTTTTTTTTGCAATTTAGCATCTTTACAATTTCAAATTAATTAGCAACACTGATTTATTAGCAAACACAGTTATATATCTTCTGTTTGTTCAACAAATATTTATAATTGAATGAAAAAATTTTCCTTGAATCTTGCACTCGAAATTCGAAGGTTGGGCTCTGCCATTTGCTATTAATTTGTGACGTGGAGATATGAAAAAGTTCAGAAGTGGTGTTATTCTCTTAGGGAGCTAAGCCAATAAATGGATCGATCATGACCATATTCAGTAAACTCACTTATTTTTCTCAAAAACATATATAAACCAAATTTAAAAAAAAAACATCTATGCCATATTTTTTTTTCTTGATAGATTTAAGTGAATGTCGGGAATTGGTTTTATATGGGGACCGTGAATTAGACTATATAAGTGTAATTCATACACATACATCAAATTTTGTAGAAATATATATATGACAGTATGGATCTTACGAACATTTAAGTCGATCTGATACGTCTGAACATGTACTGTTTTCCATCAATTTCAACAGCGTTCTTCCGAATGTCGATAAAGGCATATTGTAGTGTATACGTGAACATAGGGATTACTGTAAACACAACTTATTATGATTCACTGTACACAACTGCTATGTATGTTTATAACTAACCATTGGGAAGGTTGTAACATTTTATTGTATTAAACAAACTTTGTTACGATCCGAATCATTTGTAAACAATAAGATTGTTGACTTATTGAATATGTGTCAACAATTTGTATAAACTTACAAATTGTTTAATTGTATTGAGACACTAAAGTGTTATTATGATGAACTGACTTTTGGATTGTTAATTTAAACTCATTATATGCCCACACAGCATGAACATATATACAGCGAATGAGCAAATGAGTACATTCAACTTATTATAAACTATAAGCTAGTATAACATTAATAATATTAATTAGTATATAAGATTCAGTTAAATTCAATGAAAGGACAGTCTTATGTTAAATCCAACGTGGACATATTCAACCTATAGATAGATATTCAACCTATAGGCAGTGCTCCAACGAATAACTATTAAACAATTTAAAGTATATTTTATTTTAAATCAACATCATCCCATGGTGATACTGCGAGCTTCTTTATCTTCTTTCTCTTTCTCTAAATTTCATTAAAATATATTCATATTTGCGGCTCAAGTTTGATTACAAAGTAAACGTGGATACACAAACGGACTGACAGGCGAGCGGACACCGCTAAATCGACCCAGAGAGTAATTCTGAGTGCATCCGTATAACAAAAGTTGGGCCAGGTAAACTATTTTGGAAGGTACACCATGTTTTATATATATATACATATACATGCATCTGTACCTATAAAACTGAGTAATATCTCTTCGCAAAGTGTTAAGAAACGGCTCTACTTATTTTAATCTTATTTGCTACACAGAATTCGTTGTACTGATTTAGTGTAAAGTTTATCAAATAGTTTACCTTTTCAAATATTTTGTTTACACTTGTTACGATTACAAATTGTGCACTAAGTCTGGATATTAATGAAAACGTAAAGCCCAAGTGGAGAGGATCAAAGATTCGGCACAGCCGAAGTTAACACTCATACTAGTTTTTATAGTATTTTTGTATTAAATCAATCTTTGTTCTTTTTTTTTTTAATTAAAAACTTAATTTAGCTAGAAATATTTAACATTTTAGTGATATTAAGCAAAATTAAAATTTCCAAGATTTTTATTCAAGACATATTTATTCTTTTGTTGGAACAATATAAGTCTCGCATTTTGATTTTGCTGTAAATGAAAAAAAACATATTTTTTTTATTTATATGTATTATATTTTCTTTTGCTGTAACCCGATTTATTTAAAAGCAATTAAAATTGCATTTTAATTTCTGCTTTACCAACGTTTCGTATATTTTTTTGTCTACTTTATCATCTACCTGGGTAAGTTTTTCATATTCTCTTCAATATATTTTCGCTATCTGATAAGGTATCGACTTGAAATTTTAATTATGTGCCTAAAATAT
The DNA here is from genome assembly GCA_963682025.1 of Cordilura impudica. Taxonomy (NCBI): domain Eukaryota; kingdom Metazoa; phylum Arthropoda; class Insecta; order Diptera; family Scathophagidae; genus Cordilura; species Cordilura impudica. The sequence continues at coordinate 148,334,134 of OY821520.1, read as the reverse complement.
GGTTTTTCAACATCTAAAGAAATAATTAAAAAAATTTTTTTTGGATAAAATCTACAAGAAGATTTTGAGATTTACCCCTTAACCATACAACCGACTTACCCGGGTAAGCAAAGAATAATACAGAAACTTTTTTGATTCAAAGTCCAAAAAAATTTACATAATTATTTCAACGTTTAATTTAAACCAATTCAAGCTTTATTTATATTTGTACGTATAAATAATTATATTGTTTTTTTGTATCGATTTTTTTTTCTAGTTGTCACATAGATGAAAAAAAATTACATCATCCAAATGATGAACACAAACTGGTTTTTTACATTCCTTGCAGAATTTTCTTGTTGATCTCTTCTTTTCACACATGTTGCAATTTCCTTTGTGTTTTTTTCTGGCAGAAGCGTCGCGTTCTTCTTGAACACGTTGTGGTTCAGTAACGTTATAAGACTTTACTGTTTGGCCCAACATGCATTCAATTCCACTGCGAGATAAAAAATATCCCATAATTTGATGATTTTCTGAGCGGCTCTGAATTGCGTTCATAACTAACTGTGTACTTAAATTTTGAAGAAACAGTCTTCTTCGGCTCGTTGAGGATTTAAGGCTGGGATTATTCTCCATAGAGATGACAAAAGCTGCAAATGCAGCCACGTCAATAATATTATAAAAAAAACGCTAAGGGCCATCTATTTGTTCTCCTCTTTGTCGTATATTCGCCCAGACATTTATCCATGTTGTCAGCTCCACCTTTGCTTTTATTATAATCCAGTATCAATACTGGCTTCTTTTTTTCACCTCCAACCTCGGTATTATAATGAGATGTAGATAGTAGCACAACCGATTTTTTTTTTTTCGGGATATATGAGCACATACTAATGTTGTTGCTAAATCCAAAGACTGAAGATTCAACTTCTCTTCCCCGGGGATTAGAAAATTCAACCGGAACAAATGTTCGCCTTTTGTTCACGGTGCCCAAGATAGACAAGTTATAGTCTAACATCAAAGAAGAGGCCAAATTGTAACTTGTAAAAAAGTTGTCACAGACGATGTTTCGTCCACTTCCACGAAAATGGTTGCAACACAAATCTTTGACTACTCGTTCACCCTGATTTTTTTCCCTTTCTCCAGAAGGCGCAGAGCCAGTATATATCTGTCCACTGAGTGGATAAAATGTAAGATAATCACAAACCCACCAAACCTTTATCCCATATTTCGCAGGTTTTGAAGGAATATACTGAGTGAATCCTGTGCTACCACGAAAGGGATAAAGTTGCTCATCAACAGTTATGTTGGCTTCTGCCACATAGTTGTTCTGTAGGTTCATATTTAGCATCAGAAATATGTCAGATATGGCTGCTGCTTTATCACTTTCCTTACGGTGCTGGCGTGTACTACCATTATCAAATCTGATATAACGGCTTATAGACCAAAAACGTTGAAGGTCCATCGAAGCATGATATAAAGGATGGGAGTTAGTTTTCCATAAATCAGTTGTATGGACAGAATTATAATGTGTCACTCCAGCCATCAAAAGTATTCCAAGATAGGAATCAAACTCTGAAGTTGAAAGAGATTTCCAAACACGCGTTGGTGTTTTGGGGTTTTCTTATTGCCTTTGTTCGTAACACTGCTTTGCTTTTCTATTTGTTTCTCGAATTATTATATCACATATTTCTTCAGACAGTATTAATTTGAACGTTTTTATAATACTTATATATGCTGATTTGGAAGTTGGCCCAGTATTTGAAGATCGGAGAATATTATGTGACAAAATCCTACGTAGTTCAGGTGGTGGATTCGACCAAATTGTGCCGTTTCTTGCGGTATAATGTAATGCAGAAGAATTCACTGTCTCACTATACTCTGCTTCCGAATCCGTCTCATCAGCAGGTGTATATTCTGGTAACTGTAATTGCGCTATATCTGAATCATCAATTGTTGAATTATTCCCGTCGCCCTCTTCATATGCTAATATAATTGCAGATATTTCTTGTTCATCTTCACTATCAGTTTCCAACATTTCTTCTAATTTTCGATTTATGTATTGCTCTAAGCCCTTGTAATTGGCGGGGAGTTATCCATTCACCATCAGCCATTATACAAATTACTGTTTTTAATCTAGTTATTAAAAATTTAAAAATACATGTTTCTATACTTTGTGCACATATGTGTGTGTATATCAAACTAACCTTTATTAATTAATAAAAAAATGTATTAATCAATTTATTGGATTTTTTTTATCAAATCAAAACGTTTTTGTGTTTCTGCAATCACACCTCACATTACAACTGCAAATAAAAACTAATTTGGTTTGCTAAAAAATTGTCTTTACGATGCTGTGTTCACTCTGATTTATAGTCTAAACATACGAGCTAAGATAAACAACGGGAATCCCCTTTTTAAAAGCATACAGAATTACGTAGTCACCTAGTTATAAACGACGACGTTTTTTTTTTTTTCATAATATGCATCCGTTATTATGAAAAAAATCATTCAATTTGCTGAGAAAAACTAAAAATAGTGGTTTCATCTGAACAAATTCCCTAGCAAAGTGTATGACTTACCCGGGAATAATGGTTGTATGTTTAACGGAAATTTTTTGGGTGTAGACATAAAGGTTAAACTACAATCTTTATATTACATGTGGAACATAAAATTATGGAAAAACAAGTAGGCAAATTATAGTCGGTCTAGACCGACCATATGATACCCTATACCATGGTTTAGAGGCCCTATCTTTCGGTTCAACTAATTCGATATAGAAAATGAACATAATTCAAATTTGAGTGGCATTGATATTAATTTTTTGCCGCAAATATGAAAAAGTTCATATCGGGTGCTACATTTATATGGGGACTAGGTCGCAGAATGGACCGATCTTGACCATATTTGGTGAAGTCAATTATATTTTGAAAAAATATATACAAACCAAATTTGAGAAAAATCTGTGCATTAATTTTTTTTTTTTTTATAGATTTAAGCGAAGATCGGGAAGCGGCGTTGTATTGGGGCTATGACTAAGAGTTGTCCAATAGGGATCATTTTTGGACTACTGATTAATGGATATAATTAATACATACAAACCAAATTTGACTAAGATTTTTATGATAATTTGGATCTTATGGCTATATATGTTGATTCCGTAAGGGTCATTTGTATAGTTGCTAGGTCTTAACTTGGACCGATTCTCACCAATTTCAATAGCATTCATCCTGTGGCCGATAAAAGCTTACACACCAAATTTCATTGAGACATATTAATATTTGCGACCTTCAGTTTGATTACAAACTTTACATGAACACACAGACGGACGGACGAACGGACGGACGGACGGACATCGTTAAATCGAATCAGCTAGTGATTCTGATTCGATCGGTATAATATAAGATGGGTCTAGGTCGAATATTTCTGGTAGTTACAAACAGCAGCACAAAGTCATTATACCCAAACCACATAGTGGCATAGGGTATAATTATATTTATTCGGGTTATATTATCCCAAAGCACAATCTTTGCGATTAATTATGAAACACCTTCCTTGATTGGCTAATGCGGCCAACCCAACTTCTCAGTACATATTCGACAGTCAGGATCTGTATTTTACCGATGACTACATTGATCTCTTTTCAAAAATAATGGTTTCAAATTGCAGCTGCAAGGTGGTTAAATACACATCGCCAAAACGGCTAGTAACGCGCTTTTCAAACTTGCCACAGAAACGATCGATTTTTGACGGTTTTTGTGGCTCAGTGTGCTATCCTGTTGAATCCAAATGTTGTCCTGATCTATATCTTCGAAAATGGGCCACAAATAATTGGTTATTATTGCATGGCAGCAGCCACCGTTCACTCTAATGCATTTAGCTCAGTGATATTGACAGCCCAAAACCACACCAAACAGTGCATCGTTCAATGTTTATCGGCCTTTCAGCAGTCATATATGGAATTTATATATCGCAGATATGACATTTTGCTTTTTGTCGTAACCACCGACATGAAAATAGGGTTCGTCAGAAGAGATAAATTTGCCATAAAAATGCTCATCTTCTTCTAAGCGTTCCGTAGCCCAATTTCAGAATGGAAAACGTTGCGTAAATCGACCCATTCAATAAACCACATATGTCGTACTAAAATTTTAATGCTGTCTCTGTGAAAAAAGTATATCTCTTTGGAATCTTATGAAGGGTTCTTAATAGTTTTTCTATTAAAAATACATCTTTGTTTTTAAAATAAGAAATAAGAAATTATAGTAAATACTTTTCAAAAAAGCTATAAAATTAATCTATAATATTAATAGGCTAGGCGATTTCTTGTGACCGATGTTTTGTTCTACGTTTTTGTTCCGATTTTGACCAAATTTATATTATTTGAAAGTTATTTCTTTTTAGCCGTTTTGAGTAAATTGCATTTAAATTGCTACTAACACATACTTAAAATTATACATATGCTATGTGTGTTTTATAAAATTTGTTAATGTGTTTGTTAATGAGTTTGTTATCTTCATTCACAATAATAATAAACCAAAAAAGTGTTGGTTTGTGAATTGGCTAACTTGAGAAAAAAAATGTCTTGAAATTGCACTCGAATTTCGAGCGCTGGGATCTGCTAGTTTTAAATTTATATGATAAAAGCTTGGCCCGACCCGCCTTGCTAGTTCTCAGAAAATATCTGGTTTTTAGATTCCATACACATTTTAATACACCGTGTCGGACAAAAGTAAGGCACGAACTCCCCCGAAAGTTTTATCAGATATCTAGGTGCAATATTAAAATTTGATTTTGCACGAACTCCCCCGACAAACCAAAAAACAAAAATCATACTTCACAGGTCACTCACCAGGCTATTCTGAAATTTCATAAAGATCGGTCCAGCCATTTGGGAGTCCATACGGAACACACATATATACATACGTCTATTTTAATATATGATGAATTTCATTTAAAAATCAAGATAAAACCGAAATTTTGAACCCGACCACCTCAGATATCGATGAAATTTTGTTCATAGCTAAATTTGATCAATACAAACAAACCCTCATTTTTAGAAATGACTGTTTTGCGATTTTTTGGGCGTGGCACAGTGGGAAATTTTTCGAAAAAACCCGAAAACGGTCGAAAAGTGCTCCATTTAAAATGCAATAACTCAGAATCGGCTGAACCGATGTCCATGCTCTTGGCATCATTAAAAAGACACTTTAACAGGCTTTATGACACGTTTGAAAAAAAATAAATAAAAATACACTGTAAAAAATTTTATAACAAAAAGAAAATTTTAAATAACGGAAAAACCAAAAAGATCAATAGTTTTTTTACAGTGTATTATTTTTTTAGAAAGGTTTATCCTTCACCTATAACATATCCAAAAAGTAAAATGGGTTCTTTTTTAGTTTTTTTTATATAATTTTTTAAGTAGTGTCACTTCTAGTAATTGCCATTATATTTTATATTTACAGGTAAAATAACACAGTACAACACATGATTTGCCAACTCAATTCGCTTTTATTCGCAAATGAGTAAAGGTATGAATTTCAAAAATTTACTCTACATATGCACATTCTTTGGAAAAACCCTCGATCATATTTTTTATGATTCTCAGAATTAACAAAATGGAATAAACAAAGGGTTATTTAATTTTTATGATTGCGTAAACAAAGTAATTTTTAATTATTTAGGTTTTTCAGTTGGCTACCTGTATGACTTTTTTACAGAAATTCAACCCACATTTAAGGGTGGTCATTATTCGAAAATTTAAAACTCACACATGGTGAAACCGTAAAAAAATATGCACCCATTTATAAGTACCTGTCAGTAAACTAGTGAACAATACACAGTATAAATAGGAGTGCATTGATCGATTTTACTCATTCAACAAGTGTCGACGAACGCGAAAATTACAAGTCCATATTTTAAAAGTGCAACGTACCGAAATTCATAATTATAAACAGTTTCGAGAAGCCAAGATATCCCATTACAATTTTTACGTATATATTTTAAAAATTTGAGTGAATATGAATTCAAACAATAAGTACAGATGCATAAAAATATCTAATAAGTGTTGCGCTTTGCTTCGTAAAATAAGTGAGAACGAGGCTGGAAATATAATTGAGTATTTTCCAGCTGTCGCCAACATTCATTGTAGCCGTATTTGCAAAACTTGCCGGAATACACTGAGAAAAGCGCGCAGTCGTAATGAATCCAACGTGGAGCAGATTGAAGTCTCAAATTATTTACCAATAACGCCCAGCGATGAAATTGAGTGAACTTCCAACTTGTACCAGCCGTAATGCAAACATCGAAAGTAACGAACTCATTGAAAATATAAATGATCACATTATTCCGCATTTACCAAACCAAATGACGCTTCTTAAAAGTAAATATATCAAACGAGATGCATACAGAAATAGAAAATCAGTGCAGATTTTGGAAAATATAGCAGATTCACTTGGAGCTGATCCATTATCTGATTTGTCAGCGCAACTTGAAAATGTCAAAGCCATTTATGAAGAAATTTTGCAAAACATCAAATATCAAATAGAGAACAGCTCAAATCTTTTGGAAAAGCAAAAACTTTTATCTCTCTTACCAATCAATATGAGTCACGCAGAAATTAAAGATCGTTTTGGGGATGATATATCTCACGATTGTATCAAAAAAAGTAAAGATATCCAAAGGAATAAAACGTAGTTTGCAGATATCAATCTTTTAAAAATGAGCAGACGTAGTTTACCAACCGAAACTCTAAGCACAGTCAAATTATTTTATGAAGATGATGAAATTAGCCGAATGATGCCAGGATCGCAAGATTCAATTACAATTAAACAAGGAAACTTACGTGAAAAAGTTCAAAAAAGACTGATGTTATCTTCACTACGCGAATCTTACTACGAATTTAAAAAAAAACCATCCCTTGGCCAAAGTTGGTTTTACAAAATTTACAATGTTAAGGCCAAAAAATTGTATGAAACTTGGAGTTGGAAACCAGCAAAATATCTGTGTATGCACATTGCACCAGAATATGAAATTGATGTTTGAAAAAAGTCGCTTAAAATAATTTTGTTTTGAAGGAGAATGCACATTTACCGACTACAAAGATGTTCTCAAATTCGTTGATTGTAATGGTGACAAACAAAAAAGCGAGTTTGCGTTTCAATGTGTGGTCACTGCTTCAAAAATTTAAATAATCTAAAAACGCATATGCTAAAACATTTTGAAAATAACCAAACTGAAGAAATAATATACAAAAAGTGTAATACAACGATTAGATGTGTTCTGGAAACGGTAACCACCAACCGAGAATCATTTGGCAAATAATATAAACAATTGTTGATGGTTTTTTATTTGTAAACATTTAAAAAATTTTAGAATTGTTGAACTATTTTGTAAATGTGTAAGAATGTGAGCTGATATTTTCGCTGTTATTCGAATTATTTCAAAAACTTTCGGTACGTATTACTAGAAGTGACACTACTTAAAAAATTATATAAAAAAAAACTAAAAAAGAACCCATTTTACTTTTTGGATATGGTATAGGTGAAGGATAAACCTTTCTAAAAAAATAATACACTGTAAAAAATCCCTTGACCTTTTTGGTTTTTTCGTTATTTAAAATTTTCTTTTTGTTATAAAATTTTTGACAGTGTATTTTTATTTTTTTTTTCACATGTGTCATAAAGCCTGTTAAAATATCTTTTTAATGATACCAAGATCATGGAAATCGGTTCAGCCGATTTTGAGTTATGGCATTTTAAATGGAGCACTTTTCGACCATTTTCGCGTTTTTTCGAAAACTTTCCCACTGTGCCACGCCCAAAAAATCGCAAAACAGTCATTTATAAAAATGAGGGTTTGTTTGTATTGATCAAATTTAGCTATGAACAAAACTTTATCGATATCTGAGGGGGTCGGGTTCAATGCATCTCGATTTTTACATGAAATTCATCATATATAGATTAAAATTTGATTTTGCGATGCCCTTCCGCACACGGTCTAAAAATCAAAATCAGACTTTTTACCCATCAGGCTATTCTGAAGGTTCCTTGAAAATTTCATCAAGATTGGTCGAGCTATTCTGGGTTCCATACGGAACATGCACACATAAATAGATACATCCATTTTTGTATGTATGGCATTAGAATTTAAAGGTTAATTATTGGTAACTTTATTAAAATTATAACCGTCTCTAACAGTGGTTATAATATTGAGTTTAAGATGATTCGGTATAGCCGAAGCTATCATCCTTAATCTATTTAGTTTTATTTTGTATTTATATTTTTTAGGAATTAAAAATAGAGAAATGTAAGAAAATTGTTAAGTCGCTTTATTAAAACTTTTTATGTACTGAGCACTGCAATAATTATAACCACTGTGTGCTTAAAATGTAAATGTTACCCCCTAAATATGGTCATGAACGGACAGTTTTTCTTAGTTCCTATCAGTATTAAACTTTTCACTACACCAATAAGTGCCCACTTATGAATATGAGCAAATGGCATAGGAAGTAGGTATGACGTAAAAAACCAAATAGTGGGAAATATGAAACGAACGAGTTCGAGGATGGAACAACTAAAAGGAAATGTAGGCAAAGTTCTCTTCGAAAATAATATTCTGTGGTATTTCATACACATATTTCTTCAAGTTTCTGTTATGTGAGCAAATGTGGTAATTCAGGAAGCAGGATATAGTTAAACCATGGTTTCTGTTTGATGGAAACAATGACTATTTCATCGTTATCGTCGAAGCAATTCTTATAACTATAAATACTTGTAGAAATCAAATGCCAAGTCATTATTTTTTTTTTTCATATAAACTTCTTCACATGCCCAGCATTTCTTTTATACTCAATCAGTTTTGTTCTAATCATCTCAAACTAAAATAAAGCACATGGTTTTTATGTTGGTGTAATTTAATGTTTTAAGTGTACATTATCAAGTTTCCTTAGTGGTTTTAAATGTTCTTTTTTTTTCGTTCTCATGGCTACGCTCTAATGGATTGCTTAATCATGTGGAAATATACAAAAAAAAAAGAGAATTAACTTTAAAATAATAAAACATGTTAAACAACTAAGAAAATTATAGTCGGTCGAGACCGACTATATGATACCCTATACCATGCGTCTAGAGACCCTATCTCATAGGCCCAACTAACTGAAAATAGAAAATAAGCATAAACCAAATTTGAGTGGGATTTTTATTAATTTTTTTGGCTGCAGATATGAAAAAGTTCATATCGGATGCTATATCTGTATGGGGACTAGGCCCAAAAATGGACCGATCCTGACTATGTTTAGTAAAGTCTCTTGTATTTTGCAAAAATATACGCAAATAAGATTTGAGAAGAATCAGTACAATATTTTTGTTTTTTGATAGATTTAAGTAAAGGTCTGGAAGCAGCTCTATATGGAACCTATGGCTAAGAGTTGTCCCATAGTGATCATTTTTGAACTACTCATTTATTGATGTAATACAAACCCAATTTGAGTAAGATCTATATGACAATTTGGATCTTATGGCAATTTATGTCGATTTCAAAGGGGTCATTTGTATGGGGGCTAGGTCTGAAAATGAACCGATTCTCACCAATTTCAACAGCGTTTATTATATAGCCGACGAAAGTTTATATAACAAATTTCATCAAAATTCATTTATATTTGCGACCTGCAGTTTGATTAAAAGCTTTACATGGACACACAGACGGACGGACATCGTTAAATCGAATCAGTTAGCGATTCTGATTCGATCGGTATAATAAAAGATGGGTCTAGGTCAAATATTTTTGGTAGTTACAAACAGCAGCACAAAGTCATTATACCCAAACCACATAGTGGTATAAAGATCGAGAATCAGCTTTATATGGAAGTATGACCAGGAACTGTTCTGTATGGTTTATTTTTGGACTATAGATTAATGGATGTAGCAAATGCATACAAACTCAATTTGAGTAAGATCTATATGACAATTTGGATCTTATGGCATTTTATGTCGATTTCATAAGGGTCATTTGTATAAACTTTAACAAAAAGTTAAAATATCAAAAATTAGAATTCAGTGGCAAACAATAAAGTTTTTATACCTTATACCACTATGTGGTTTGGGTATAACGACTTTGTGTTGCTGTTTCTAGCTACCAAAAATAGTTGACTTAGACCCATCTTTTATTATACCGATCAACTCAGAATCAATTTCAGAGTCGATTTAGCATTGTCCGTCCGTCCGTCCGTCTGTGTGTCCATGTAAAAATTTTAATCAAACTACAGGTCGCAAAAATGAATATCAGCCCTGTTCTTGAAACGTTGTTATTTGAATAAGAATGAATTTGAAATAACATGAAATGGAAATCTTGGGTTTCTTGAAAACACAAATTTTATATTTTCGAAGTATTTTTCGAAATCATTTTTTTTTTATTGTCAAATGACATGAAACATATGGTGTAGCTTCAGAACCATATGTTATCTAGAAACCGAGGTGCCATATGGTTCTTTAGTCACTCTCACAAAAAAAAGCTTAAGTAATTTTTGCATGTTTTTCCTTAAGATTATAAAGAAAGTAAAAAAAATATTTTCTTTTAAAATAACATTTTACTTGTTCATTTAATTGTTTTTGTTCTTTAATTTCATTCAATTAAGAATGACTTCTCTTTTTGAAATAAGTTAGGTATCACCAAAGAAAATTCCTAATTGAAATAAATTGGATTTGACTGACATCACTACTGTTTCGAACATAAACAAAGTTGTGGCAATCATATGCAAAAAATAAATAAAAATATGTGATTTGAGTGAAATATTATTTTAAATTCCTTTATTCGTAATAATTAGTGCATAAGGAATCTATGTTATAATTGAAAAAATTATAATGGAAAATAGGTTGTGTAAATAAAAAGTTTTTATTATAGTTATAGAACAACACCATCTCCAAAAGTGTGTTTTTTAACATCGACCACTGATTACGAGTTTTTTTTTTTAAAAATCAACGCAAAATTTAGACGTTTTTTAAAATCGTTTATTTTTCAAAAAATTAATGTCTAATTTTTTAAAATAATGACAAGGTTCAATAAAAAACATGTTAGAGTTTAAATATCAATTAGTTTTTTTATCTCTTAAGACCTGCTTTGTAGAAAAAAGGGCATTTGTTTTGATTTTACAAAGCCTTTTTTTATGTGAATTAAAACGAGAAAAAATATTCTTATTGAAGGTAGAGAACAGCAAAAAACTCGTAGATTTAAGAATTTTTTCATTTACGAGTTTTTTTTTGTGATAGTGGTTTCAAGAACAGGGGTGTATGTTTCAATGAAATTTGGTATATAAGTTTTTGTCGGCCATGATGAATGCTGTTGAAAGTGGTGAAACTCGGTCCATGTTCATACCTATTCCCCATACAAATGACCCCTATGAAATCGACTTAAATTGCCATAAGATCCAAATTATCATATAGATCTCGGTCAAATTGGGTTTGTGTGTGTTTATTACATCGGTTTATCAGTTGTCTAAAAATAAACTCTATATGGCAATTCTTTGTGACAGCCCCCATATAAGGCTGCTTCCCGATTTGCACTTAAATCTATCAAAAAACAAAAATATTGCACAGATTTTTCTCAAATTTAGTTTTTATATATTTTTTCAAAACATAAGTGACTACCAAATATGCTCAGGATTGGTCTATTTTTTGGCCTAGTCCCGATATAAAAATATAAGATCCGATATGGACTTTTTCATATCTGCACCCAAAAAAAAAATTGATAACAATGCCACTCAAATTTGGTTTGTGCTTATTTTCTATATCCACTAAAGCTGCGTTTACACCATGTGTTTTTCTTATTTTTTTTAGCACGTGCAATTTGTACACATAGTGTGAACCCTTTCAAACATTGTTTATGTACAATACATTTTGCAAGACATATGTAAATTTTTCAATTAAATCAGGTTCTATTTTGGCAAGACAAACATATGAAAATACAACACTGCTTATGGCGAAAGAAAAACAGAGTAAATTATAAAGATTAATATTAAAAGAAAATAAATTGTTCAATATTAATTAATAACTAAAAAATATATGCAATATATAACTTTATTTTTAACAATAAATTTTTGTAAATTCACAAATTAAATCAGCTGCTGTTTACATTTAGAGGTTATGTCATACGGAAATACATATGTACGTTTGAACGCAAAAATTATGAATCGTAAGTAAAACGCCAATTTTGACACACACACGGAATTACGTATGGATCGTAAAACATAGTGTAAACACACCTTTAGTTGGACCGAAGAGATTGGAGCTCTAAACTATGGTATAGCGTATCGTATAGTCGGTGTAGACCGACTATAATTTTCTTGCTAGTTTTAAAAAGCACTCTTCTGATGAGGATAGTAAGACTCTGAATATCTCTTATGAAAAATATTTGAAATACAATTTGAAATGTAGTTCAACAAAAGCACATGGAATTAAAAATAAATTATAAAATAAGTTAGAATTAATTTATAATTTAAAAAAACCTTATTGAAGCAAAAAATAAAATTATATAAATTTAGTTTTTAGCGTTTTCTTATGGATTTTAAAATTCTATCAGTTAAAATTTAGATTTTGAAACATTAGTTTAAACATTTTTATTAAGATTTTTAATCAAAGTTGTAGTTGCAGTAAATTGCAAAGTAATGGCTTAAGTTTTCAAATAAAAACTTTTGTCTATTATTTCTAAGCATATTTTTGTACATCGAAAAGCTTTTTTACATATCTACAGATGCGATAGGAGCAAATTTAAACGCTAATATTTCTCTTGCACTGTTTTTTAAGAACGTATTTTTGGTAGAACCACTTAATACTCCGCAAATTATTTAAATAACCATTATTTTTATCTATAACTTGTTTAAGCTTAAGCTGAGTACTATGAAAAGTATCGCAATTAGGAACATTATTATTTGCTGTTAATAGAATTCACAATAAATCCATAATTTGAGGAAATGAAAATTAAATCAGCCTATGTTTGAGAACTTAATAAAGTTTTTAGCAATATCAATAGATAAGGCGTCTTCGCTGCTTAAAGCTTCAATTATGTCTATTTTTTTTTTTCATAATTATTTGCATAACAGTTAACTCCATCAAGCCAAGTTCCCCATCGAGTTATAATCGGCTCAGGAGGCAGTGCTAAATCCGGATGAAGTTCTCTAAAATCACTTTTTTTACATTTGAAAATACAGAATTTACACTTTCATATGAATCTAGTATGCGATGGAGGCCATGGACACACAAATGTATTATGGGTTACCTAAGAATAAAATACTTAAATAGCCGGGCTGCTTTTATCATGTAGGGGCAGCATCCGTCACAAAAAGTAAAATCGAATTTTTATTTATACTATCTCCTAGAATTTTAATAGAGTCGAGCAATTGTGGAATGATTTGTTTTTTCTAGCACTGCGGCATTTAATAAAAATTTTTTGCTTGCAATTTCTTCGTCATCGCTTAGAATCCCGATGATTACGTTTGCGACATTCCTTCCTGTTACATCGATGGTTTCATCAATAGAAATCGATAGATACTGGCTTCTAACGCACTTAATTAGTTTTTAATGCAATTATTGTAAAGATTTTTGACATATTTTGTGTGAAGTGTTAATTCTGATTGAACTTTAAATTCCGTGTATTCTTTAATAAATGTTCGTAAATTTTCATTTCGAACTTTAAACAAAGAAATGTCTGCTGCAACAAAAGCAGCGCACAATTTCCCTTGAAATAAGCAATCCTTTGAAACTTTTGTAGAGTCAACAAGAAATAAAGGGTGATTTTTTAGCTATTATCTTTTTGTCAACACTGGTTTAAACAGCTGACGCACGTTTTGTGCTTTGTTTCATTGTCAAACATCTTCAGTTTGGTCTATAATTTAACCATGAATCGTCTTACAAACGAACAACGCTTGCAAGTTATTGAATTTTATTATCAAAATGAGTGCTCTGTTAAGAAAGGTCAGTTTAATCGACCCACTGAAGCGGCTAACGCCTTTAGACTATTTTTTGTGGGGCTATATTAAAGGTCATGTCTATACAGACAATGCCGCTTCAATTGACGCATTGGAAGACAAGATAGAAGCATTTATTCGTGAGATACCGACCGAAGTGTTGGAAAGAGTATGCCAAAATTGGACTAAGCTAATGGACCACTTGAGGCGCGGTCACGGTCAACATTTGCATGAAATAATCTTCAAACATTAAATTATATGGACCGTACTATCGATTCAAATAAAAATTTCATGCATTTTTCTGAATTTTATGTGTTTTTTTTTTTGGAAAACTTTCCTATAGCTCTTAAAAAATCACCCTTTAATTGAGAATTTTCTTTTTCTAGTTGTCTTGTTTATAAAAGACAATGTTTTTTACTTTCTATGTACTGTTTTACTAAAAATGCTTTATCTGCTCATATAGATTTATTGCAAACAGTACAGAAAAGAACTGTTAAATCGATTTTAAGGTACGGAAAATCCTTAGCGATGTTTCTTAATTTTGATGTCTGAAATGTTTTGGCATTTTCTAAAAAGATAAAACTTGTTAACAAAACTATAAAATTGTTTGCATTTAAAAATGTGAACTTACAACTTTTTTTTAATAAAAGGTCAACAAAATAAACATCACTTGAATATTACACCTTTGTTTGTTTGTTTGTTTTGGCTTTAACAAAATAAAACAAAAAAAAAAAAAAAACTCGAAAAGTAGAGTTTTTTAGTACGTACATTCCCTTTTTAAAAGTTTGTTGTTCTTAGTAGATTTACCAGACATTTTAAACTCACAAGAAAACGAAACCAAAACAAACATTAACCTTCATAGGGTCCTCAAATTTGACTTATGTTAACGTTCTTTGGGTCAAATTTGACCCAGTTAGAAAATTAAATATAAAAACAATAATTTTCTCTTGAAAACTGTGCTCTTGGCAACGATTTTAGTTAGCTGCTTTGTATAGGTCGTGGAAAGCTTCAATCCTAAATTCTCCAAAAATTACCGACGTTTGGCAAAACAGTTCTCATTCCAACCATTATGAGCCAATCTGAATAATATAAAAGCATGATAAGCTGATATATCTAAAATATTTATAAATACAACTTGAGGCCATCTATTAGTCTTCCCTTTGCAAGTGTAACATCCAGAGTATAAACTCCTCCTTTACATTTATTATAGTCAATTGATAAGAAACAAAAAGTTGTATGCAGTCACATTATGACCTTTTAGGCAAATCGATAATTACTCGCATACCTTGATTTCTTTCGGGCATAGCTCCAACTTATTTGCCTGTATACGGTTGTATATTCGAGACGTACCTGGTACTCGAATCGCAGAGTATCCAAAATTTTATACCATACTTTAGCCGGTTTTGATGGTATATACTGCCGGAATGGACACCTTCCTCTGAATGCGACTAATTGCTCATTTACTGTTACATCTAGAGATGGATTGTAATGTTTGGACAATATTTAAACCCTCATATTCCATAACTCTCGTATCGGTGCAAACTTATCTAAAATTCGACGTTCACTGCGAGTATTCTTATTATCAAATCTTATAGTCTAGCAAGACTTTCGAATCTTTTCAATGTCATGGTTGCTCTAAAAATTGGTCTTCCTTTCTCAGAGTCACATAAACTTTCCGTACTTTCATTATTTGATCTACACACTCCAGCTAACAAAAGTGTAGCAATAAATGCGAACATTTCTGTGTCCTCAACTTCAGTCCAATCAATACTAAATACACGTTTACCTTCATTATTGTTATATTTCAAAATAATGTTCATCACAGGCGGCGGGAAAAGCAATTGAAAACTGGAAATTTCTTCCTTTTTGATTCTCGAACAAGAGTAGCGAGTCAAGCTTGGTGTCATGCTAATAATGTTCTCGCTCCGGAAATTCCTTGACTATTTGTAAGAGGTTGTTTGAAATATCTTATTCCACCAATTTTTGACGTCATTGCTGCAGTTGCCGCTACATCAATTTCATCTCCACTAGAACTGTCAGATGTCCCAGCGCATTCCACGTTATCTTCATATTCTAAACAAATCTCCTCTTCGTCCGATAATGCATTTAGCATATTTCCTATCTCACTAGCATTCATTTTCCGACAAGCAATACAGACTCGACACTCGATAAGGTTGATACGTTTGATTAATTCCGTGTTTATTATGTGACTGAAAACAATTTTGCACTAAGAAAATATGCTTTGATTTTTACATGGGGATTCCCATTTTTTATACCAATAATGTTAAGCAATAGTAGAGAGAAGAAAGGAGACAGATATATAGACATTTAATTTTAGTGCTGCCAAAGCTCTGAAAACGTATAAAAGACTTACTCAGGTTTATATAATACAATGCTGTATTGACAATAAAGACTCTTCACACTTTTTCACTAATACGTGTACACTTTTTGAATTATCTTGGTTGATGTCTTGAATATTATATAGAAATGAAAAACATGGAAATCTTCATGATATTGATTTGCTATTCCTTTATTATTATTTCTTTTTAATTTTAGAACACATAATTTTAGAAACGCTTATTGTCATGATTATTATCTGGATGCCTACAAAAAGGAAACAATTATCAGCACTTTTTACAACAAATACATATTATATGTAAAACACATTTGACATTCCTTTTAACAAAAAAATTAGTTTAACAAAACTGTGAGTAACAAAAACTCAACGATTTTGTTCCGGGTCAAATTTGACTCGAAGATCTTAAGTGCTATAAACTGTATAAATTTTTTTTGTTGCCAATAATTTTTTAAAAAGCCAAAAGCAGTTATTAACATTTAAAATTAAATAAAAGTCATCAAATATCTAAAATCTAATCCCTCTACTTAAAGAAAAAATTAAAAAAAATTAAAGACCCTATGAAGGTTAAAAAAATACACTTAAAAAAAGTACACATAAAAAATAAAAAACACCTAAAAAAATTATATAAAAAAAAATTGAAAATATGCTCTTAAAATATGCTCTTATGCAAAAATATGTTCAAAAAATATGCTTTTATCCAAAAAATATGCTCTTAAAACTAAAATTGCAAAAATATGCTCTTAAAGCTAAAATATGCAAAAATATGCTCTAACAAATCAATGCCAGATTAGTTAAAATCTTCTGAAACGTATATATACCTTATCCATTTATCGATACAATGGACTGGAAAAAACATGATACTGCATATTTTTGGTTTCCCTGCAGATTACACTATGCAAAAAAATTATTTTTTTTTTGTGACACGATAAACATTACATTTATACCCTTTACCACTATGTGGTCAGGGTATAATGACTTTGTGCTGATCTGGACCCTTCTTTTATAACACCGAACGACTCAGAATCATTTTCTGATTCGATTTAACGATGTCCGTCCGTTCGTCCGTGTGTCCATGTAAACCTTGTAATCAAATCTGAACATATATTAATGTAATTTGGTACCTAATATTCTACCGGCCATAGCACGAACGGTGATGAAATTGGTGAAAATTGGTTCATGTTCAGACCTAGTGCCCATGAATATGAAAAAAATTGTTCATTATCCCATTCTGAATAACTCCGAAACAGTTGAGTATACAAACAAATAGTATTGGCATAATTTAAATGTAATTTAAAATAAAATATTTTGATATTTTTTTTTATAAAAAATGGCTCATTTTTTTCTCAATTTTTGAAAAAATCGGTGGAGCACGTTCTTCAATTCTTCCAAATTTTAGAAAAATTTTTAAGAAATTTGTCAGCATCCGAAACAATTTGTTTTTTTTACCTAAATGGTGAAAAATCTGAGATTGCTTTTTCTATAGAAATATTTTATAATCATACACTGTTTTTCTACTGAAAGATTCTAACCATCTAAACTCATTTCCTAGAAAACTCTGTTTACTAAGTCTAAAATCCGGATACTTTTTTATGAAAAAGTTTCTATAATCTGAAAAGGTTTTTCTGTTGAGATATTATTAGAACTGAGACTGCTTTTTTTAAACATAATTTTAGAGCTGTTTGGAATTAGCTTATTAATCTGAGGCTGTTTCTCTATAGCTTATTTTTTTAATAAAATTTTTTTTTCTACAAAAATTCTAGGTATATAAGACAATTTGTTACGAGTGTTTTGTCTTGCACCGGGGGTAGCCATTCACGTCCAGGGTCTATTCAAGGACCCTCAAAACCTTAAATAGTAAGAAAGTTGTTTTCCTTCCCTAGGATTGAATATAAAACTGCATTTTATTGTTTAATTGATACATATATATATTGTAAATAATGACACAGTAGCAAGTGGCTCTTCGTCTCTTACTCGGACCTTCTAGGCTTCCTCTTGATCAACTGAATCAGTACCCCGGCTGCGTAAATCGGCAGCCGTTGGTTGTATCGGTAGGTCGGCTGCTTAATCGGTAGCAGTCGGTTATATTGGTAAGTCGGTTACTTAATCGGCAGCCGTCGGTTGTATCGGTAGGTCGGCTGCTTAATTGGTAGCAATCGGTTGTATCTCTAGGTCGATTGCTTAATCGGTAGCAGGCGTTTGTATCGGTAGATCGGCTACGGAATCGGTAGCAATCGGTTGTTTCGTTAGGTCGACTGCTTCGCGTAGTAGTCGGTTGAATTGGCTGCTCGGTAATGGTCGGTTGTGATGAGAGCTCAGTTGCTTCGTAGGTTGATGGCAATCGCCGACCTGGAAGTAGAAGAGAAGATTAGCGAGAGCAGTCAACCGAAGGTTGCTGGAGTAGGTAAAACAGTCAACGAAAGTTGCTGAAGTAGCGATAGCAGTCAACCGAAGGTTGCTGGAGTAGCGAAAGTAGTCAACGAAAGTTGCTGGGGTAGCGAGAGCAATCAACCGAAGGTTGCTGGAGTAGGGGGAGCAGTCAACCGAAGGTTGCTGGAGTAGCGAGAGCAGTCAACCGAAGGTTGGTGGAGTAGAGAAAGCAGTCAACGAAAGTTGCTGGAGTAGCAAAAGCAGTCAACCTAAAGTTGCTGGAGTAGCGAGAGCAGTCAACAGAAGTTGCTGGAGTAGCGAATGCAGTCAACAGAAGTTGCTTGAGTAAAATTTATTGATGACGACCGAGGTCGATCGTCATTACAAAATATGTATTTGGATATATCTACGTGGTGGCATATTGTCCCGACACAAGGTTTTGTCATTAACTAGGCTTCACCCAGAGTCCTGTCATTAACTCGACTTGACTAACTACCTATACCAACCTTGCTTACTTATCTAAATTGATATATTGACTGAATGAAAATCAATAATTATTATTAACGATGGTATTAAAATGCAGTCTGGTTGGTATAGGTTCAGTCAGTGTTCGTGTTGTTAATGTGTATGGTGACGTCATGTACGTTGAGTATGGGTTATTTATGTATGTCTATGTACATTGCATTTAAGAACGTTACAAATTCTTATAAAAAAAATTGTTAGGATCTGAAACTATTTTTCTGTAGAAATATTCTCAAAATATGTATAAAAATAATTTTTTCAAATAAATTAAGTGCATCGTGAAAAATTTGGAATTTTAGTAAAAAAAAAAAAAGATATAATTTCTTTGCCGCATTTTACCACCTGGTGGTAAAAAAAAAAACAGGGGCATAAACACTGACTTTTTTTGTTTTTCACAGATTTGCTCCATGACTTACAATTTCTAACTTGTTATACAAGTTGAGAGGATTACTTTTCGAGACTTTAGAAACATTAATTTTAGACTCCTTGAGGAAGAATTTTTTAATATTGATTGGAATGCTTTGTATTGTTTAAAATCTGTGGATGACCAACTCTCTTTTCTGGAGCAAAACATAAATTATCTGTTCGATCTAACTGTACCAATAAAATCGAAGATTATTAGTAATAAACAAAAACCCTGGTTTTGTTCTGAAATTAAAGATTGTATCAATCAAAGAGATTTTGTCTATGCACGTTGGAAAAGATTTAAAACAACAACATTACATGATGATTATCTGACTGCTAAGAGAAACACAAATAAAATGATTAAAAAGGCCAAATCCAATTTTTATGCTGAAAAATTTTCTTCTGCCATTGGCTCCAAAAGAACATGGCAAACGATACGCGAAGTTGGTATCGGTAAATCTGCGCATCGAGATCCATTTCGGTTGATGCAGATACAATTAATACAAAGTTTGTAAGTGTTCCTATGGTTCAAGCAGATAAAGATTACTATATCAATAGTCACTCGAATAACCATGCTGAATCTTTTTTTTCCTTTGCTGCAGTAGACCAATGCGACGTTTTATCTAGTTTATTGTCTATAAAATCGAACTCTATAGGAGTGGACGGGATTAATCCTAAGTTTCTCAAGATTCTTTTACCTCAGCTACTTCCAATTAAAACTTTTTTCTTTAACAAAATATTAACTTCAAGCCACTTCCCATCGAATTGGAAAATAGCTAAAATCATTCCTATAGCCAAAGCTGGTTCCAATTATAGACCAATAGCTATTCTTCCATTTCTCTCTAAAGTATTCGAGCGTATTATGCACAAACAAATGACTAGTTTTTTGGATGACAATAATTTGCTAACAGATCGTCAATCTGGGTTCAGGAGGAAACACAGCTGCCTAACAGCCTTAGTTGATGTTACAGAGGAGATTAGGGAGAAACTTGTTGATGGCAAGACTACATTTTTAATACTTTTAGATCATTCAAAAGCGTTTGATACCGTGGATCATAACATTCTTTGTTACAAACTTAAAAACTTTTTTAATTTTTCTTCGACTCAGTTATTGTCAATATACTTTCGTGGCAGGTATCAGTATGTTGAAACTAGAATCCAAAATTCAGTGACACTGCCTGTAGCAAGGGGCGTACCTCAGGGGTCCATTGTTGGGCCACTATTATTCTCATTGTACTCAAATGTAAGAATGTGTGCGGATGACGTTCAGCTTTATACCAGTAATGCCCTAGTCGACCAGTGTATTGTCTCTATTAATCAGCAACTCCATCGTATTTATACATGGGCAACGGCAAATGGATTAGAGATAAATCCGAAAAAATCAAAATGCATTGTAATTCAAAAGCGACTTTCCAAACTAAATATTACACCTAATATAATTATAAATAATCAGAAAATTTAAATCGTTAAATCTGCTAAGAATCTAGGTATTTTTTTTAATGACACTCTTACGTGGTCGAACCATATTAACTATGCCTGTGGTCGTACTTTCTCTATGACTAGAACTCTGTGGCAAACCCAGCATTTTACACCTATGAAAATAAGAATCCTACTTGCCAAAACTTATCTGATGCCTGTTTTACTGTATGGTTGTGAGCTATTTGCGAACTGTGATACAATTAGTAAAAGGAAATTGAACGTTGCATTTAACAACATAATCAGATATGTGTATGGACTTAATAGACGTTCTGGTGTATCTTTGTTTTCATCGCAGCTATATGGCGTTTCTTTAGACAATCTTTTAAATATAAGAGTTTTAGTTTTTTTACATAAAATAGTGTATACCCACAAACCGGATCATATGTACGAAAAACTTTATATTTCAGATATAAGCAGGGGAAAAAGAATTAGATCAATTAGATATAAAAGTTTAATATCGGAGTGACATTTCTACATATTCGCAGTATCTCTCTGGAATTCTATACCCATAGCTCTCAACTTTTAAGTAACGCACGAAAATTTAAAGAAAATATTTTTAAACTGTTTTCAGCATAACAATTTAAAACATTAAATATTATTTGATATTATAATACATTTGATTAAATTAAATTTCAAATATTTCAACTTTATTCTTCAATTTTAATCTTATTGTTCTTTACATTTTAAATAAAGAAAATTTGTAATTAGTTATTAATTTATTAACGATTTTATAATTTTAAATACAATCAGTTCCATACTGCAAAATAAGACTTTTAGTCTTGTGTATGGAGCAGTTCCAATAAATAAATAAATAAAATAAATAAATAAACTAAACTAGTCAATAGCAAATGGAATATGAGTGTGAATCATGCAGTTACTAGGTTTAAATTTGAAGTTGCTTATTGACTGTTTATTGAGCCTAATTAAGCAAGGCATACAGGATGCGTTATGAGTTATCTTGCCATAGATACACCAGTGTTATTTTTCATCGCCTTTTTCACGCCAATTTTCTTTGTCCCTGACTTTACATCTACTCTTAAATGTCTTTCCTCCATTTGAATACAATGCTATAGGGTGATTGTAGTTAGTATCTAGCGACTTTAACTTTCTTACTTAACTTTTGTTTGTTTGGGCTACAGTTAAAATTGTATAGCAATTACTCTTGTTTGTCATATATTTTCCAATTCCATGAAATAAACGATATAAACTGTGAAAACATAATAATTTCCTCAAATTTTCTAAAGTATAAGTATATGTTAGAAGGCCAGAGGGCATCATTTCAAACATTATGTCACAATATTTCTTCAAAATATGTATGTATAAATATGTATAAAGATAGTTCACGAAATAATTTTTAGGAACATAAATATTAATTCACGTCAACAGAAATTATCAAAATGAAAAATATTCCAAGTAAAAGTATATCTGGGATAATATTTGTATATCACAATTTATGTTTTATAATACTGGCTGCGAAGTTAAATCTATATTAAATACATGTTTGAGCCCCAAATACATATGTAAATTTTTTAAACAAAACGATGAATGAGTTTGCCTAAAAAGGTATGTCTTATGGAATTTACTCGCAGGTCGCGATATACTTATGTAACAAGAAAACTAAGTAACCACTACCTTTTTAGTTGCCCAATTTCATATTTAGGAGTTTATAAAGGTCACCCATAGCGGCTTTTACACAGATTTCTAATTCAAATAAACCATATACAAATGGGATATCATATGATAGGCCTCTTCATTAGTATATAGAAAATGTGCAATCATGCTTAAATGTTTATGTAAGTCATATTGCGATCCCTTTTCTTCTTCTGAAAATATTGACTTTGCAAATAATTGATCATGAACACTCTTTGGCACACAATGCATACTGATAAGTTTGAAAGGTACTATTAAAAAACAAAACAAAAGCAATATCATAGAGGAAAGAAGAGTGAATTCGAAAGAATTATGCGTCATGGGAATATTTTACATTGTTACTGCCTGGAGGACATTGTCAAGTATGTCATACGTTTACTTTAAGTCTCTGCTGGCTGCCATATTTTCTGTTCATTGTAGCAGCACATTTTCAGTTTAATTTTCATATACATATATTTATTTGTTTTTTAAGAAGAAATTAAAGTTTCCACACAAAAATTTAAACACTTCAGGGCATAAATATGGAACACAAAAGTCGACTGAGAACGCATTTATGAAATTCATACTTCAAAATCATGGCATAAAGCCAGAGTACTTTTTTGTAATAAATACCTTAGTTTATGTTGGTTTGGGTTTGTCAAATTTTTAAATTAATGGTTTGTTATTATTTTACTATAATATGTAACACGATGTTTTCAACATATTATTACATATTATTAGAACTCAGTACCGTATCAATCAATAACAAGTATGCAAATTATAGTCGGTCTAGCCCGACTATACGATACCCTATACCATGGTTGAGAGACCCTATCTCTTCGGTCAAAATAATTGGATATAGCAAATAAGCATAAACCAAATTTGAGTGGCATTTTTATAAATTTTTTTCGCTGCAGATATGAAAAAGTTCATATCGGATACTATATTTATATGGGGAATAGGTCGAAAAATGTACCGATCCTGACCATATTTGGTAAAGTCACTTATACTTTGAAAAAATATATGCAAACCAAATTTGAAAAAAATCTGTGAAATATTTTGGTTTTTGATAGATTTAAGTGAAGATCGGGAAGCATCTCTATATGGGGCCTATGACTAAGAATTTTCCTATAGGGAGTATTTTTTAACTACTGATTAATGGATGTAAGAAACACATACAAACCCAATTTGACTGAGATCTATATGATAATTTGGAACTTATGGCAATTTATATCTTCATAGGGGTCATTTGTATTTGGGCTAGGTCTGAACATGGACCGATTCTCACAAGTTTCAATAGCGTTCATCCCATGGCAGATGGAAGCTTATATACCAAATTTCATCCAAATTTACATGGACACACAGACGGACGGACGGACGGACATTGCTATTTCGACTCAAAAAGTGATTCTAGGTCGATCGGTATAATTAAAGATGGGTCTAGGACGAATACTTTTGGTTGTTACAAACAGCAGCACAAAGTCATTATACCCAAACCACATAGTGGTATAGGGTATAAAAAGGGGAAGTTATCCTTAAAAGTACCATTTCATTGCTTCCAAACGAGAACCTCTTTGGACGTAGTTTCAAGCAACTTCAAAAAATTTCAACATAAAATTTTTACGAAAAAAATGTGTTTTTAAATCTTCGAAATTATAAATTGATATGGGATGAAAATGAAGAAATGAATTGACAAAAACAAGAAAATAATTGTATTAATAATAAAAAAAATAATATTGAAAAAATGATAATGCTAATAAAATACGAAGAACTGATAATGAATTGATAAAAGCGTTACTGAGAAATTAAAGGATGAACTATATTTTGAAAATGGAATATGCCCAGAACTATGTAAAACAAGTAAGTAGATTGGATCACACCCTTTGAGTTTTGAAAAATGATCCAAGAAAATGAACAGAGTTTTAGTGGCATTGTTAATAACTTATAACTGGCAAACATATACTAACCACTCGAAAACATATACTAACCAAATTTAAGAAAGATCTTTGTAATGTCTTTTTGTTTGGTATTGATACAAAAGAGAATGAAACAGAAATGCCTGAGATGTGATGCTTTTTTTCTGATTGGCCTTGTCGAGTACAAAAAGATACTGTCCTTGAAATTTGCGAAACACCTCCAAAATCTTCAGTTACGGCTAAAAAACCGTTTTTTTTTTGGCCCTTTTGCACATATAAGCCAGTAACTTTATACAATATCAACCGATATTGATTTTCTTAGCGCGTTTAGAAAGAGGAAACTAAGGCCTTTGAAAATATGAACGTGATATTTAAGTAATATTGAGAAATCTGTTCGTATTCCTTCAGCAAACTCATATTTTTCAACTTTGGAGATGTTTTCGTATATTTTTTTTTTATTTAGGAACCGTATAATATATGGACTTATTATAAAAGTATATTTATTTGTGAGTAAAATGCCGCTTCTGATTAAAAAATCTGGTAAAAATTAACTGAGTTATTACACTTTAAATGAAAAAGAAATGCAATAAATGCCTGCAAACATTTTTGAGTTGAATAACAGAAAATGTTAATTTAGCAACAAAATTTGTTTGTGCGCATGTTTATTCCATTTTTTATTAAAACTTTAATAACTCAGTTAATTTTTACCAGATTTTTTAATATAAAGCTGTATTTTTCACACATATAAATATGATTTAATAATAACTTCATAACTTATACGGTTATTAAAGAAAAAAATTTGTAAAAACATCTCAAAACTTAAAAAATAGAGGGTATTTTAAAACAAAATGAGTTTGCTGGAGGAATACAAACAAATCGTTCAATACTATTTAAATATCGTGTTCATATGTTCGAAAGGCCTCATTTTCTGGTATCCGGATCTGCTGGGATATTCAAAATCGGTTGATAATCACCAAAGTTACTGGTTTATATGTGCAAAAGGGCCGAAAACTGTTTTTTTTAACCGTAAATCAAGATTTTAGAGGTGTTTCGCTAATCGACAAGATCAATCCGAAAAAAGCATCGCATCCCAGGTATTTTTTTCTGTCACACAGTGTAATCATTATATTTTTTTTTACGTGACTTGGAATTATTGATATCGGTCGGCCTGTGCAATGTTTAAGTTACATTCGTCCATCTTTGTCGGTTCTACACACAGACAAAATATTTGTCAACCGAATTGTTCTAAAGTGGAACAACGGTAAATTTGATTGTATCAACAGAAAAATAATGTCATCTGTCAATTTTCTATTATGATAAAATATTTACTGTTAAGGCAATAGAAATGTAATCATCGTGAACCCGAAAATCGGTTATTAGTATTATCGCAATTCGGTTGTTAATAAATTCGGCAGCCATGACGAATCCGTTTTCTGTATGTATTAATCACATTTGACTTTGAAATTCTGATAATAATGCCGCACCGTGGATCTAGCCCATCTTGCCAACGCAAGTTAAGATATTTACTACATGTATGAACTTCAACATCCTATTTTCAAATTCAAAGTCATAGTTCTCAGTTTTTTATTATATTCTGGCCGAAAAGGGAATGGAAAATTCCATATTGAGTAAGTTCTCAATATTTGTATTATTTATTTTAATTTATCGATCTGTTTTTCAACTATATGTCAAAAACTAGTCTTTTTTACAAATTGTTTTTAATTAATCGATTTTATTTACTGGAAAAAGTATCAAGAAATTCATTATATGTGTATAATAGAGGGGTACAACCCCTAGATTAAACTTTGATCTATTTTATGTTGATTCTCACAAAATCTCGGGTCAAATCATCTCTCAAACTACACCATTGTAGTCGTGTATTTAAAATGTGATGGCAATCTTTTCTAATTTTAGCTGAAATTTTCCACAAGAATTTTTGTTTTATGTCTAACGCACCTAATTCTTAGTTATTTCTCTGTATCATTAATTTATTTTATAAAATAATGCGATATTTTCCGAAGTGGGCACATAATTAAAACATATTCGACTTTGCTTTAATAACGATTTAAAAAACCAAATTTTCAAAAAAATTCCAGATTGTAATACAAATTTCTGATTTGCTTGGATGCTCAAAAGAAAAAGTATGCTACTCCAACAATAATCTAAATATGGTTGCGACAGCAAGATATGTTTCAAGAGTTCCCAAGTTGCGAAATATAAATAAAAGGGAAGACAACATTATAAGAACAATCTCCAAAGCTGATCCATTTAAAAGTTCCAGACAGATTCCGATGGAAGTGTAGTCATCGCGTGGGATTGAAATTTCATCTAAAACAATAAGATGAAGGCTTAATGAAGTTTCCCTTCGTAGGTGCATCGCACAATGAAAAGCTTTTATTCCAAAAAACGAATATCAAATTCAGGCTGGAGTTTACAAAAGGAAATTTGAAAACACCGATAAATTTCTGGAAAAGTGTGCTATGGAGTCATGAATCCAAATTTTCCAATGTGGATCTGATGGAAAACGTTGTTATGAGGCTTCACGTTAATCAGCAGAATCCTACAAGGTACACCATAAAAAGAATTAAACATGGTGGTAGTAATGTAATGGTTTGGGGTGCATTTTCCTGGCATGGAATTGGCCCATTTCTCAGAAGTTCTGCAAAATTGGACCAGCATTTATATAAAAATATAATAGAAAATACGATGGAATTTTATACAAAGCTTTTGAATATATATAAATCTCAAATTTTAGTTATATATTTGGAAATATCTAATAAGAACAAAATTGTGGTGCCATCTACTTTAGCATAGTCACATTAAAGACCAAAATGAAATGCAACTCTGCTATTAAGTTGTAATTTACCTTTCACAGAATTTTATATATAAAATAATATACCGATTTATTTACAATAAACCTTAATTGTGGATATATACAGTAATATGTAGATATTATTGAAAGTTTTTTGGTATTTGCAATTTTTGCAACAACAGCTTCGATTTTTAATATTTTGTGATGTTATGAAAATCGTATTTTATTACATAGATTTTATATATATTTATATTTATTTAGTATTTGTTTTTAAGGTAATTCCAATAAAAAGGAGCTGCAACTTTATGTGAAGATCTGAGCACACTTTGGGTCAAATGAGGCAGTAAACTTAAAAAGAATGCATCTAGGAAGAATTTAAACCGGAGGGGCAGTGACAGATTCAAATTCAGAGATCGTAGGCAGTGAAGTTCGAGGTAGAATAGCTGCTAATACCAATGACTTTTCCTTTGTGGAGGCGACTGATGAGAATTATCAGCAAATTAATCTAAACCAGTGTTCGCCCAGTGGTTGAAATTCAACCATTATTGCAATAATACAAAACCGCTCATTTATCATTTTTTAGCAAATTGAGAGAGAAAGAGAGATCATGGCTTAACTGCTTTTACCTATCTTAGACACAACAAGTAAGAAAATTATAGTCGGTCTAGACCGACTATACGATACCCTATACGATGCGTTTGGAAACCCTATCTCTCATGCCCAACTAACTGGATACAGAAAATAAGCATAAATCAAATTTGAGTGGGATTTTTATTAATTTTTTTGGCTCCAGATATGAAAAAGTTCATATCGGATGATATATATATGGGGACTAGGCCCAAAAATGGACCGATCCTGACCATGTTTGGTAAAGTCTCTTGTATTTTGCAAAAATATATACAAACAAAATTTGAGAAGAATCATTGCAACATTTTTGTTTTTGATAGATTTAGGTGAAGATCGGGAAGCAGCTCTATATGGGGCCTATGACTAAGAGTTGTCCCATAGTGATCATTTTTGTACTACTGATGAATGGATGTAATGAACACATACAAACCCAATTTGAATAAGATTTATATGACAACTTGGAACTTACGGCAATTTAAGTCGATTTCATAGGGGTCATTTGTATGGGGGCTAGGTCTGAACATAGACAGATTCTCACCAATTTCAACATCGTTCATCCAATGCCTGATAAACGCTTCCATACCAAATTTCATCAAAACATATTCATATTTGCGACCTGCAGTTTGATTACAAGCTTTACAGGGACACACAGACGGACGGACGGACGGACATCGTTAAATCGAACCAGATAGTGATTCTGATTCGACCGGCATAATAAAAGATGGGTCTAGGTCAAATATATTTGGTAGTTGCAAACAGCAGCACAAAGTCATTATACCCAAACCATATAGTGGTATAGGGTATAAAAAGGGGAAGTTATCCTTAAAAGTACCATTTCATTGCTTCCAAACGAGAACCTCTTTGGACGTAGTTTCAAGCAACTTCAAAAAATTTCAACATAAAATTTTTACGAAAAAAATGTGTTTTTAAATCTTCGAAATTATAAATTGATATGGGATGAAAATGAAGAAATGAATTGACAAAAACAAGAAAATAATTGTATTAATAATAAAAAAAATAATATTGAAAAAATGATAATGCTAATAAAATACGAAGAACTGATAATGAATTGATAAAAGCGTTACTGAGAAATTAAAGGATGAACTATATTTTGAAAATGGAATATGCCCAGAACTATGTAAAACAAGTAAGTAGATTGGATCACACCCTTTGAGTTTTGAAAAATGATCCAAGAAAATGAACAGAGTTTTAGTGGCATTGTTAATAACTTATAACTGGCAAACATATACTAACCACTCGAAAACATATACTAACCAAATTTAAGAAAGATCTTTGTAATGTCTTTTTGTTTGGTATTGATACAAAAGAGAATGAAACAGAAATGCCTGAGATGTGATGCTTTTTTTCTGATTGGCCTTGTCGAGTACAAAAAGATACTGTCCTTGAAATTTGCGAAACACCTCCAAAATCTTCAGTTACGGCTAAAAAACCGTTTTTTTTTTGGCCCTTTTGCACATATAAGCCAGTAACTTTATACAATATCAACCGATATTGATTTTCTTAGCGTGTTTAGAAAGAGGAAACTAAGGCCTTTGAAAATATGAACGTGATATTTAAGTAATATTGAGAAATCTGTTCGTATTCCTTCAGCAAACTCATATTTTTCAACTTTGGAGATGTTTTCGTATATTTTTTTTTTATTTAGGAACCGTATAATATATGGACTTATTATAAAAGTATATTTATTTGTGAGTAAAATGCCGCTTCTGATTAAAAAATCTGGTAAAAATTAACTGAGTTATTACACTTTAAATGAAAAAGAAATGCAATAAATGCCTGCAAACATTTTTGAGTTGAATAACAGAAAATGTTAATTTAGCAACAAAATTTGTTTGTGCGCATGTTTATTCCATTTTTTATTAAAACTTTAATAACTCAGTTAATTTTTACCAGATTTTTTAATATAAAGCTGTATTTTTCACACATATAAATATGATTTAATAATAACTTCATAACTTATACGGTTATTAAAGAAAAAAATTTGTAAAAACATCTCAAAACTTAAAAAATAGAGGGTATTTTAAAACAAAATGAGTTTGCTGGAGGAATACAAACAAATCGTTCAATACTATTTAAATATCGTGTTCATATGTTCGAAAGGCCTCATTTTCTGGTATCCGGATCTGCTGGGATATTCAAAATCGGTTGATAATCACCAAAGTTACTGGTTTATATGTGCAAAAGGGCCGAAAACTGTTTTTTTTAACCGTAAATCAAGATTTTAGAGGTGTTTCGCTAATCGACAAGATCAATCCGAAAAAAGCATCGCATCCCAGGTATTTTTTTCTGTCACACAGTGTAATCATTATATTTTTTTTTACGTGACTTGGAATTATTGATATCGGTCGGCCTGTGCAATGTTTAAGTTACATTCGTCCATCTTTGTCGGTTCTACACACAGACAAAATATTTGTCAACCGAATTGTTCTAAAGTGGAACAACGGTAAATTTGATTGTATCAACAGAAAAATAATGTCATCTGTCAATTTTCTATTATGATAAAATATTTACTGTTAAGGCAATAGAAATGTAATCATCGTGAACCCGAAAATCGGTTATTAGTATTATCGCAATTCGGTTGTTAATAAATTCGGCAGCCATGACGAATCCGTTTTCTGTATGTATTAATCACATTTGACTTTGAAATTCTGATAATAATGCCGCACCGTGGATCTAGCCCATCTTGCCAACGCAAGTTAAGATATTTACTACATGTATGAACTTCAACATCCTATTTTCAAATTCAAAGTCATAGTTCTCAGTTTTTTATTATATTCTGGCCGAAAAGGGAATGGAAAATTCCATATTGAGTAAGTTCTCAATATTTGTATTATTTATTTTAATTTATCGATCTGTTTTTCAACTATATGTCAAAAACTAGTCTTTTTTACAAATTGTTTTTAATTAATCGATTTTATTTACTGGAAAAAGTATCAAGAAATTCATTATATGTGTATAATAGAGGGGTACAACCCCTAGATTAAACTTTGATCTATTTTATGTTGATTCTCACAAAATCTCGGGTCAAATCATCTCTCAAACTACACCATTGTAGTCGTGTATTTAAAATGTGATGGCAATCTTTTCTAATTTTAGCTGAAATTTTCCACAAGAATTTTTGTTTTATGTCTAACGCACCTAATTCTTAGTTATTTCTCTGTATCATTAATTTATTTTATAAAATAATGCGATATTTTCCGAAGTGGGCACATAATTAAAACATATTCGACTTTGCTTTAATAACGATTTAAAAAACCAAATTTTCAAAAAAATTCCAGATTGTAATACAAATTTCTGATTTGCTTGGATGCTCAAAAGAAAAAGTATGCTACTCCAACAATAATCTAAATATGGTTGCGACAGCAAGATATGTTTCAAGAGTTCCCAAGTTGCGAAATATAAATAAAAGGGAAGACAACATTATAAGAACAATCTCCAAAGCTGATCCATTTAAAAGTTCCAGACAGATTCCGATGGAAGTGTAGTCATCGCGTGGGATTGAAATTTCATCTAAAACAATAAGATGAAGGCTTAATGAAGTTTCCCTTCGTAGGTGCATCGCACAATGAAAAGCTTTTATTCCAAAAAACGAATATCAAATTCAGGCTGGAGTTTACAAAAGGAAATTTGAAAACACCGATAAATTTCTGGAAAAGTGTGCTATGGAGTCATGAATCCAAATTTTCCAATGTGGATCTGATGGAAAACGTTGTTATGAGGCTTCACGTTAATCAGCAGAATCCTACAAGGTACACCATAAAAAGAATTAAACATGGTGGTAGTAATGTAATGGTTTGGGGTGCATTTTCCTGGCATGGAATTGGCCCATTTCTCAGAAGTTCTGCAAAATTGGACCAGCATTTATATAAAAATATAATAGAAAATACGATGGAATTTTATACAAAGCTTTTGAATATATATAAATCTCAAATTTTAGTTATATATTTGGAAATATCTAATAAGAACAAAATTGTGGTGCCATCTACTTTAGCATAGTCACATTAAAGACCAAAATGAAATGCAACTCTGCTATTAAGTTGTAATTTACCTTTCACAGAATTTTATATATAAAATAATATACCGATTTATTTACAATAAACCTTAATTGTGGATATATACAGTAATATGTAGATATTATTGAAAGTTTTTTGGTATTTGCAATTTTTGCAACAACAGCTTCGATTTTTAATATTTTGTGATGTTATGAAAATCGTATTTTATTACATAGATTTTATATATATTTATATTTATTTAGTATTTGTTTTTAAGGTAATTCCAATAAAAAGGAGCTGCAACTTTATGTGAAGATCTGAGCACACTTTGGGTCAAATGAGGCAGTAAACTTAAAAAGAATGCATCTAGGAAGAATTTAAACCGGAGGGGCAGTGACAGATTCAAATTCAGAGATCGTAGGCAGTGAAGTTCGAGGTAGAATAGCTGCTAATACCAATGACTTTTCCTTTGTGGAGGCGACTGATGAGAATTATCAGCAAATTAATCTAAACCAGTGTTCGCCCAGTGGTTGAAATTCAACCATTATTGCAATAATACAAAACCGCTCATTTATCATTTTTTAGCAAATTGAGAGAGAAAGAGAGATCATGGCTTAACTGCTTTTACCTATCTTAGACACAACAAGTAAGAAAATTATAGTCGGTCTAGACCGACTATACGATACCCTATACGATGCGTTTGGAAACCCTATCTCTCATGCCCAACTAACTGGATACAGAAAATAAGCATAAATCAAATTTGAGTGGGATTTTTATTAATTTTTTTGGCTCCAGATATGAAAAAGTTCATATCGGATGATATATATATGGGGACTAGGCCCAAAAATGGACCGATCCTGACCATGTTTGGTAAAGTCTCTTGTATTTTGCAAAAATATATACAAACAAAATTTGAGAAGAATCATTGCAACATTTTTGTTTTTGATAGATTTAGGTGAAGATCGGGAAGCAGCTCTATATGGGGCCTATGACTAAGAGTTGTCCCATAGTGATCATTTTTGTACTACTGATGAATGGATGTAATGAACACATACAAACCCAATTTGAATAAGATTTATATGACAACTTGGAACTTACGGCAATTTAAGTCGATTTCATAGGGGTCATTTGTATGGGGGCTAGGTCTGAACATAGACAGATTCTCACCAATTTCAACATCGTTCATCCAATGCCTGATAAACGCTTCCATACCAAATTTCATCAAAACATATTCATATTTGCGACCTGCAGTTTGATTACAAGCTTTACAGGGACACACAGACGGACGGACGGACGGACATCGTTAAATCGAACCAGATAGTGATTCTGATTCGACCGGCATAATAAAAGATGGGTCTAGGTCAAATATATTTGGTAGTTGCAAACAGCAGCACAAAGTCATTATACCCAAACCATATAGTGGTATAAAAATACATTCTGCACTGTTCCTATCGACAATCTATCAAACAAACAAAAACCAAGCGAATACGTTGAGTTTAGGGCAGTTAAAATGGTTCTTAACTTTTTTCACTTGCCTATTTATATATAGATTATGGAATTTAGTAAATAATTCACCATATTTAGAAAAGATAGCTTGTAAAGCAACAATATCATTATTCACCTGTTTAAACTTGTTACAAGAATTTTTAAAAAAGTAATAAAATTCAACACCAATCATTCTGCAGCGAGGGCATGGCCACTAAACGTGTTTACCCGTATCAGCAAATGCATCAGCATCACGGGGTATCACGTATACACTTTTTTTATTTTTAAAAAAATTGCTAGAATTATCTCTCATGAGTGACTGCCACGAAAAAAGTTTAAGAACCACATTAAATATTTAGCACGAAAATATAATTCCTATTATTAAGTTATTTCTACGATAAAAGGTATATACAATTATTATTGGCATTTTTTACCCCAATGTTGAAATTTACATAATGTTTATGATGACTGCATAACAAAATTCGCAAGTATGTCTCATAATATACAAATGTATGTAGGTTAATAGTATAATCAGTATTAAAATTGAATTTACAAACGTAACAAATATTGGATTTGTATAACAACGAACAACGTAGAAAACCCGATGAGTTTGCACTATTTAATACTACTTTTAAAAATTTCTAAAGATGTTTAATGATGATGATAAATAACAATTTAAGGTTTAACTTAACAAATACACAGTTTTTATAGTATATTAAATTGTTAATTAAAATTTTTAAAATTTTATATTCAAATTCTAATAAAAACTAGAATACGACAATTCTAAAGGTATGGTCACATTAGGCAAATATTTGACGCAGACTTGTTTTCTCGTATTTGCCAAAAAATTTGTGAAACAAATACAGATTTGATTTTGTGGTCACATTTGGCACATTTATTTGCCTCTTTTTGTTTGATCAAACAGCTACCAAATAGTGGCAAATAAAAACAAGGAAAACATATTTGCCATGCGGTCACACTTGAACAAATATTTGACTAAAAAAATTGTTTGATCAAACAGTCAAAAATTAAAAATTTATTTGATCAAAAATTTCCAAATGTGGCACGAGGAGGAAAGGATTCTTCTTTTGTGCTGTGGAGCGCATCGGTGATAGTTTTGAAGCTTTCTGTTATATCATATTTAAATATTATTTTTATCTATAATTATTTTTTCTTTGTTTACAAAATAAACAGCTGTTTATTTTAAGTTATGTAACAGTGTGGCAAATTCTGTGTTTTTAAAATGATTAATATGGTAAAGTAAAAAAAAATTTGGCTTAAGTGGAGTTTAGGGGCAATGCCTCGATCGGTTTCATATTTTCACCACTTATAAAATATTTTATTGCGGTTCTAGGATATTATTTTTTTTTTCGGCGATCGAGCCTATTTTCCGAGTTATGGACTTCCAAACTTTTGCCATTGACTTGTATATAATTTTGTTATTTAGTATCGGATTTCAGCACAATATATATATTTTAAAAACTTACTTGAGTGTCTTTTACTCGATATTTTTAAATTTGAAATCCATTAACCCATTATGAACCTATTTAAAATTTTGTATTTTTGAAACAGAGCTTTTTCTTAAATATGGAATTGTCTCGTAAGTAGACATATATCATGAATAAACTGAATAAAAACTAGGTCAACTAGCTTTATTTCTACGTATAATTTGACCTCTTAACCCTTTCAGGACAGGATGTATATAGTCATTTGTAAGTTAGTACAATAGAAAATCAAGTATCTTATTTTTTTAGGGAAATTAACCCATTAATAACCATATTTGAAATTATCCCATTATGTATTATATTATAGAAATAGAAATAACATAATATTTAAAAAAACATTAAAATTGAAGGTTAAATTTCTAATTACGATCCTTAAGTGGTTAAGAGGTCAAAATATACTTTGAAGTGAAGCTATTGGATCCAGCTTACATTCAGTTGTAAATACCAACATTATATAGGTCATTTTATGAGATAATACCACGTTTTCCCAAAATAATTTTAAAAAATCCAAATAGGTTCATAACGGGTTAATTGATTTTTTGCGATAGTTTCATTTAAAGCCAATTTTTAATGAATATTAACAAGTTGCACAACAAATGCATTTGAAAACAAAAAGCTTTTTTTTAATAAATAACTGAATTAAATGTTAAAAGTTGATATCACTGCTGAAACATCTGTTGTTTGCCACTGTTTGCTCTTACAAATGTTTTGTAAGGTCAAATAATTATTTGCCCAACATAGAGGAAAATATTTGGTCGTGAGTGGTCACATTAGGCAAATATTTGTTTGCAGGAAAATAATTTTGTTTGCATAAAATCAGCTGTTTTGTTGTTTGACGGCAAATAATATTTTTTGGTCAGACTGAGGCAAACAAATATTTGGAGTTTTTTGTCAAATATTTGCCTAATGTGACCGTACCTTAACACGACATTCACCAAAATAATTTTTGAATATAACAAACTAAGATTTTACGTAGATCGATTATATTATACTTGTTACTCTGTAGTTTAAACTTGTTATGTAATTAAAAATCTTTGATTTATATTGAATTTATTAAATAGTATAATTTTTAAAAGATTTTGTTTGCATTTATTATAAATAGTTAAATTAGATCTGATGGTAATGTCAACATAAATAACCAGATGGAGGATATAAAAGCTTCAACATAACCAAATTTAAAGTTCCGACTTGTTTCAATTTTCTTCGAGTACAATTTTAAGGGTTTGGATGACAAACACATTTAAAGGGTGTCGCAGGAGCATGGTATGGATCTAAAAGTCATGTGGTTTCGGCAGGACGACGCCACCTTCTACACGACTGTAGTGTGTTTGATAAGTCATAGTTACTATACCTTCAGTACGGTAAGTTAATGGCAACATAAACCATTTAAAAATTGCACACATCACACTTTGTGTGGGAAATTAATTTAGTATAAAGTGTAAAATAATATAGTTGCGTGTGAACTTGTTTAATAAGCAAGTACACTAGGGTGGCACTTAGTAAAAAAAAGTGTTCAAACTCTCGGTCGCACCTCCTAGAAATATGCGAATAGCAAAAAAAAATAGTGAGAAATACAAAGTTTTGGGCCAATCAAAAACATTTAGAGGTGACTCAACGCGATTGGAAATTTGAAGTGTGTTTTATATGGGGAAAATATGACTTTCTTTCAGATTTTACAAAAATTTCGTTCTATAGCTTAATTTTTCCGACAAATTGTTATATAATTCGGGATCAGTATTAAATTATCTTTCCAAAAGGCTATAAAACTTCAAAATCGAATAAAAGCTCGCCAAGAAATGGGAAATGCCCCAGACCACTTTTGTGCCAAAAAAAAAAAAAAAAAAAAACTAGGTCATGGAATTTGATGGCATTTTTTTCAACTTTAAGAAATTAATTAAAGCCAGCATTTTATTTCAGTGCCTATACCTGTATACCTGTAACTACTCAGATATGAAGTATTGTTTTATTAGCACCTTGTTAACCTATTAAGCATTGAGTCCGGAAATGGAAATTTTTTTGATAAAATTTTGAAAACTCCTTTTTCAAGTTTTGAAAAATTTTCTTAAACAAAATTTAAAAAAAATTGATGAAGCTCTTTAAGGTCTTTTTAAGTGCATGTTAGGGATTAACCGTTTGAATTTTTAGTAATAGGGATTTACCATTTACATTTATTTCAAAAAATATGAAATATAAAATTAATATAATAATATAAAATTAAAGAAAAGCAATACTTATTGCAGGGCGTAAGTGGTTACGGAAAACAATTTGAATCGCACACTAAATCATCCTTAAATACACCAAAATAAATATAGTAAATTTTATATTTCACATTCTTTTGAAAAATTGTCTTTTGTTAGCTTTGAGTCATTTGTGGATCTTCTTATTTTATTTAAAAAAATATTTTTTTACATAAAATAATTTTTTAACAAAATTGGTTAAAAGTTGTTTTAATTTATATGCGCGAGCAATAAGCAGATAATTGTACCAAAGATATATCAATATGGATCATTTTGAATTATTTTTCTTAAATTCGAAATAGTGGTTTCATCGAGTTTAATAGAAAAATTCGTTTTCCGTAATTTTTATTTAAAAATATCTTAAAATTCAAAGCTTGCCTTGGCAAATAATGGGCTAACGTTCACTGATTTACCCCAAATTTTAGAAACGGAAGTTCTGTACATTAAGTTATTATATTTTATGCATCGCGTCTAAAAATTCAGCAGCACTTACAAAATATTTGAATTTTTTGGATAAATTGTGTTTTATTAGCTTGGGGTCATATGTGACCCCAATTCCAAATGGGTTAATGGGGTCACATTATTTTTTTTCCGAAACCCTAGGCTATTGAGATAAAACGTAACATTTAAAAGTAGACAAGGGATGAATTTTTGATACAAAGCATTTAGATTTAGTACATTTACAGAATATTTTACAAAAATCCCATTTTTCTCGAAAACCGCAAAAATAAAATCCCTGCCAAAAAAATTTTGGCATAGTGCTTTACCTAAAAATTCACACAGTTGATCTCAAACATGTACTTAAGAAGACGTTAAAGAGCTAGATCAATTTTTTTTAAATTTTGTTTAAAAAAATTTTCAAAACTTGAAAAAGGAGTTTTCAAAATTTTATCAAAAAAAAATTTCCATTTCCGGTCTCAATGCTTAATAGGGTAACGAGGTGGTAATAAAATAATACTCCATATCTGAATACTTACAGGTATAGAGACTGAAACAGAATGTTGGCTTTAATAAATTGCTTAAAGTTGAAAAAAGTGCCATCAAATTTCATGACTTAGTTTTTTTTTGGCACAATGTGGTCTGGGGCATTTGCTATTTCTTGGCGACTTCTTCTGCGATTTTGAATGTTAATAGGTTTTTGGAAAGATAATTTAATATTCTTCCCGAATTGTAGAACAATTTGTCGGAAAAATTAAACTATAGAACGAAATTTTCGTCAAATCTGAAAGAAAGTCATATTTTCTCCATATAAAACACACTTGAAATTTTCAATTGCGTTGAGCCACCTCTAAATGTTTTTTGATTGGCCCAAAACTTTGTATTTCTCACTTTTTTTGCTAGTCGCATATTTCCAGGTCATGCGACCGAGAATTTGAACACTTTTTTTTTTTTCTTCATATAATGAAGGGCCACCCTAAAGTACACACTTATGTTTATTTACCTGTGTGGGAACTTACTGTTTTTGCATGTTTCCATACATAATTGTATTTTTAGTGTAAGCTAACTTGATTTATTATTCAATAACTAAAACCAAAAAGAACAGTCGCACAAGCGGCTGTTCACTAACAGAAAATTAATAATGACAACGGTAAACATAATACCACACACGAAAGAATCGATTTAATTGAGCAACGTTTTCTATCGCGAATCATATCCCGAATTTCCAATGTCCATTTGTTTTTTTTTTAATCTCGGGTCTACGAGAATAAAACACAAACAATTCCCGAGCTCAAGGCCAAGATCCAACGCTTCATCGATGAGATGGAGCTACATCGTTGATGTGTTGGCTATTTTACTTTTTTTTTTAATTATTTATTATTTAGTTACAATCTGTCTAATAAATGAAGATATCAAGTAAATTTGATTATAATTACATATTATTAATTAACAGAAGTATATACTACATTAAGTAAAATCACTAAATATTAATTAATTAAACTTGTGTAAAAGTTAATTACATGCAGTCTTTTAAGTCTCCTACTTTCATTTGTTTCATCTAGTGGACATATTGCTAGAACATTAGGGTGATAGTTTAATCTGTCAAGGTATCTTTGAGAATAATGCCGTATTTCTTCTTTAATAGTAGGAATATATGAATGCTATAAAACCATATAGGTTTAAGTATAGTTTTATTGATTCTTATTTTATTTTCAACACGAAGTTTTAATTTAGCAACCAGAATAAACGTTTGAGCTTTATGTTTAATTGTTCTCTTGTAGCTTTGATATGTTATTTCCAAGTCAATCTTCTATCCATGTGTATCCCAAGGTATTTATTACAAGTTTTACCAGGAATAACTTCCTCATTTATTCTGACTGGTGGACAATTACCTTGCCTCATATAGATCGTCATGTGGTTTGATTTGCTGGTGTAAATTATAGTTTTCCATATTTTATACCAGAACTCTAGATTTCGAAGTTGATTTTGGATGATGTGTCGTTCTTATTGGTATTATCAGATAAAATTGCTGTGTCATCAGCAAAAGTAGTCAATAGTTTGTTATCAGCAACAGGCATATCTGATATGAATAAGGTATAAAGAAAAGGTCCTAGTAAACTTCCTTGGGGTACTCCAGCAGATATCTCATGTATGTCAGAATATACATCATTGTGTTTTACATAAAAACAACGACTGGCTAGGCATGATTTGAACAGTAAACAAGCAAGAAATTATAGTCGGTCTAGACCGACTATACGATACCCTCTACCATGGTTTAGAGACCCTATCTCTTCAGTCCAACTAATTCGATTTAGAAAAAAAGCATAAACCAAATTTGAGTGGCATTATTATTAATTTTTTAGGCTGCAGATATGAAATGTGGACCGATCCTGACCATATTTGGTAAAGTCACTTGTATATTGAAAAAATATATACGAACCAAATTGGAGAAAATCTGTGCAATATTTTTGTTTTTTGATACATTTAAGTGAAGATCGGGAAGCAGTTCTATATGGGGCCTATGGTTAAGAATTGTCCTATGGGGATTATTTTTGGACTACTGATAAATGGATATAATAAACACATACAAAACCAATTTGGATGAGATCTATATGATAACTTGGATCTTATGGCAATTTATGTCAATCTCATAGGGGTCATTTGTATGAGGACTGGGTTTGAACATGGACCGAATTTCACCAATTTCAGTAGCGTCTATTCCATAGCCAATGGAAGCTTACATACCAAATTTCATCAAAATATATTCATATTTGCGGCCTTTAGTTTGAAAGTGATTCAGAGTCGATCAGTATAATAAACGATGGGTCTAGGTCAAATATTTTTGGTAGTTACAAACAGCAGCACAAAGTCATTATACCCAAACCATATGGTGGTATAGCGTATAATACGATACCGTATACCATGCGTTTAGAAACGCTATCTCTTAGGTCCAACTAACTGGAAATTTGAGTGGGATTTTTAATTTTTTTTAGCTGCAGATATGAAAAATTTCATATCGGATGATATATCTACATGGGGACTAGGCCCAAAAATGGACCGATTCTGACCATGCTAATAAAGTCTCTTGTATTCTGCAAAATATATACAAACAAAATTTGAGAAGAATCAGTCAAATATTTTTGTTTTTTGATATATTTAAGTGAAGATCGGGAAGCAGCTCTATATGGGGCCACAGGGATCATTTTTGGACTACTCATTAGTGGATGTAATGAACGCATACAAACCCAATTTGGGTAAGATCTATATGACAATTTGGATCTTATGGCAATTTATGTCGATTTCATAGGGATCATTTGTATGGGGGCTGGGTCTGAACATGGACCGATTCTCACCAATTTCAACAGCATTCATTCTATGGCTGATAGAAACTTACATACCAAAGTTCATCAAAATATATTCATATTTGCGACCTGATTTGATTTAAAGCTTTACGGTTTAATAAAAGATGGGTCTAGGTCAAATATTTTTGGTAGTTACAAACAGCAGCACAAAGTCATTATACCCAAACCAGATAATGGTATAGGGTATAAAAATATGATGTTGGCAATAATCGTTTAATTTTGTATAATAATCCTTGGTGCCATACGCGATCAAAAGCTTGTTGAACATCAAGGAAAACTGCAGAGCAGAATTTTCTATTCTCTAGCGAATCAGTTGTTCTGGTGCCCCGTGTTTATGTCGGAATCCAAATTGATATTGTGGAATAATGTCAAATTTTTCAGCTAATGGTTAGACTCTTCTAAGAAGTATATTTCTCAAATATTTTAGAGAAAATTACCAATAAACTGATAAGCCGATAAATTGTTTTTTTTTCCGATTTATTGAGTTTAGGACTCATTACTATCTCAGCACATTTCCATTGCATGCGATAGTAGCTTAGTCTTAAGATAGCGTTGATTATATATGTCAGTAATACCACACTCTTTTCTGGTAGACATTTGATCATTATACCCTATACCACTATGTGGTTTGGTTATAATGACTTTGTGCTGCTGTTTGTAACAACCAAAAATATTTGACCTAGACCCATCTTTAATTATACCGATCGAATCAGAATCACTTTCTGAGTTGATCTAACAATGTCCGTCCGTCCGTCCGTGCGTCTGTGTGTCCATGTAAATTTTGTAATCAAACTGCTGGTCGCAAATATGAACATATTTTGATGAAATTTGGTATGTAAGCTTTTATCGGCCATGGGATGAACGCTGTTGAAACTGGTGAGAATCGGTCCATGTTCAGACCTAGCCCCCATACAAATTACCCATATGAAATCGACATAAATTGCCATAAGATCCAAATTGTCATATAGATCTTACTCAAATTGGGTTTGTATGCGTTCATTACATCCATTAATGAGTAGTCCAAAAATGATCCCTTTGACCCCATATAGAGCTGCTTCCCGATCTTCACTTAAATCTATTAAAAAACAAAAATATTGCACTGATTCTTCTCAAATTTTGTTTGTATATATTTTTGCAAAATACAAGAGACTTTACCAAACATGATCAGGATCGGTCCATTTTTGGACCTAGTCCCTATATAGATATAGCATCCGATATGGACTTTTCATATCTGCAGCCAAAAAAATTAATAAAAATCCCACTCAAATTTGGTTTTTGCTTATTTTCTATGTCCAGTTAGTTGGGCCTAAGAGATAGGGTTTCTAAACGCATAGTATAGGGTATCGTATAGTCGGTCTAGACCGACTATAATTTTCTTACTTGTTTTTTTTGCATTTATTTTATCTAAACCAGGCGATTTGGTTAAACGAAGTTCCTTAATTTCACTCATTGTTTCCGAAGATATGGCAATGGGGAAATCCATTGGGCAACTTGCAGTTAAAAATTCGTAAATATGATTTTCGTGATGCAAGTCAGAATTGATATTAAAAGGTTTAAATATTTCTTTTAAAAGCTTTTTCATGATTAGTATTACACCACAAACCATTAGTATCTTTAAATATTTGGTCCCTTTTCAGAGGTCTTTTAAGGTATTTTAATGCCTTCCACAAGATGTAATCATCATAACGTATTGGATATAAAATCTCAAGAAATTCTTCTAATGTTTTGTTTTTTTATTCTTGCAGGTATTTTTGTAGATCTTGGGTAGCGTTGTTCAAATTCCTTTTGTCTTGTGGATCACGGCTTCTTTGCCACATATTTCGCAGTGGTGTTTTTCTTCTAATCTAATCTCTTATTTTTGTTAATAGGAAAATTTGATTCGTGTTGAGATTAGTAGGCTCTGATGTAGAGAAAAAGCGGATTCTACAACCAGATTTGAAAAACAGTGTACTGCGTTTTCAATTTCCTCATTAGATTTTAAAGATACATTTTTAGGTTGGTATTTTTTTCCAGCCAGTAAGCAAATGATTTAACATGGGTTTATTAGTAAAAAGTGGTTAATTTCGAGGCAGACATAATAATGTGCTATAAGAAATTATCAGTGGAGGGCAGTCAGAGCTAAGTTCGAAACAATCTTTTATATATCGAGGTGATGGCGAGGTATTCCAATAAATACTACAAAATCGAAAAGATCTGGTCATTCACGAAGATGTTTTTATCTCTAAAATAAATCGTGCACTCTTACAGGTTCGCCCGTTATTTGTTCAATTTCCATTGCAATTTCAAACACCTAAACTTATTTAATAGTGTCAATGGGTGGTATTTTATTTTAACTTGTTTATACTTAAGCACTTGCTTTAAAACCTTAAAGTCCTTCAGAAAACAACAACATCGTGTGCTGTAGATATATGATTTTCATTCGTTGCCGTCAAAAATTTGTTTTATGTTTGTGGCATTCAATCAACACTGCGAAACAATTTATCACAGTGATTCCGATTCCTTTTATGTTGATAGCTTTTTGATGTTCTTCTTAAAGCGGCAGCCGAAACTGAAAAAT
The DNA here is from genome assembly GCA_963682025.1 of Cordilura impudica. NCBI lineage: Eukaryota > Metazoa > Arthropoda > Insecta > Diptera > Scathophagidae > Cordilura > Cordilura impudica. Next base: position 148,290,485 of record OY821520.1, on the reverse strand, counting down.
ACATGTCAATAGCTTAAAGTGGTTTAAAAACTAGTTAGATAGTTAATCTGGCAATTGTTAGCGACACGCAAAGCGGCAATTCCTTGCGGCTAGCATGCTTGAAAACATTCTGTCGTTCAAAAGTCAATTTTTCCCTATGGTATGTTATCGAAATAACAACAAACAAGAAGTAATATAATTGGTAACAATATTAAAAAATAAACATAAAAACTTTTTTTTGTGCTACTAAACTAAACTAAACAAAAGCATAGTTGACACACAAATATACAATGAAATTTATAGGGGAAAATATTCTAGTTAAAAAAGAACAACTTACATGGTTTCTATTTTATTGCAAATATGAGGTATTTCGTTTTAAGCGGAGCTGACGGATCTTGACTTTTATTCAACTGTGATTATTGAATACAATGTATTGATGATGTGGTGTTTACAAATTAAATAAAGAAATTATTTTTCTCAGGCCTCAGAATGGCCGGATCCTAGCTATGATTGCTGAGGTCAAAATTCCAATAATTATGTTTAAAATTTGATAGAATTAACTGGGGAAAACTCATAGTTCATCAGGTTCATCATGAGGATAATTTCCTTAAAATTATATCCTCATTCGAAAAGCAGGGTAAAATTTTTTACACCTATAATTGAAGAGCGGCTAGGCCCCTCAAGTATTTATAAAGGGTATCGATTTGTGTGTCGACCCTGTCGATTTGAAAAGTGAACTCAGAAATAAAGGGATTCAATATTAAAGTTATAGTAAACATCAGAAATTGCAAACACATCCCACAACTTCTTTTCCGCTTAGAGTTATAACCCGGGGATATAATATTAAAGAAAAATTTGGTGCACCCAATATACACTTTGAGATATATTCTGCATAGAAAAAATACCATGGAACAGCCCCATAAAAGAACAGGGCCGGATCAGTGCTCAAACTGCCAGGAGTTCAGGCATACTAAGGCATAGTGCAAGCTTCTACCGGTATGAGGCGTTTCTGGTGAGTCAATGTGACAAACCAAAAAGAGATGGTGAGGTAAAAAAATATAGCAACTGTGGTAAAAACCACATCGCAAATTACAGGGCTACCCAGTTTAATCTGCGATATATAAAAATATTAATATTATCGAAAAAAATTTACCTTCAATCATCAAATATTAACACGGCTGCTCCTAGATATTAATTAATTAATACAAACCATCGACAAAATATTCATTTATATGGTAATTTTGTATGGTGGCAACTCGAAGTAATAAATTTCGAATGTGATCTCCCGAATAAAAATCAAAGTAAACTTGAGTCAACCCTCGATAATCTAGTGTAAACGATAAAAACATTCACGAACGCTATGAACAACATGATGCAAGAGATGTGGAAAATGCAATCCATGATATTGAAAGCTATACTAAGCAAATCATGAAAATGAACTAGGCCAAAAAATGAACTAGGCCATTTTCTTAGAAACAAAAAAATTTATATTTTGCTTATCTCTGAAACCCATTTGATTCATAGGAGTCTCTTTTTACTGCGCGGACACACTTTTTATGATAGTAGGGATCCAAGAGGTAGAGCATGTACTGGCTCACCTATCCCAATTAAATCCAGATTAAAACATTTTCTAATGTGTGATCATTGTGAAAACTACCTTCAAACTGCTACTATTTGCTTTAAAGAACTTATAAACAGACTAGTGATTTCATAAATATATTCTCTCCCAAGGTTTTCTATATCAGAAAATCAATATACAATTTTTTTAAAATCGATAGTCCCTCGTTTCATAGTTGCTGGCGATTTTAATGTCAAGCATACATTCTGGCGGTCGCGGCTTATTTCCCCGAAGGGTTGTGTTTTGTACAACTCAATTTCTAAAATGGGTTTGTGTGTGGTCTCAAGCGGAAAACCAACGTACTGGCCAACAGATGGGCAAAAATACCCGATTTGATCGATTTAGGATTAACGAAGAACATCGCAAAAATACTTGTGCATGTAGAATCTTCATTGGAACTCTCATCTGACCACATACCCGTTATTGTTGTGTCCCCTTCTAGTGATATAACGCTTTTAAGTAATATTGATTGGTTAAAATACAAAAAGTTTCTAAGTACCTATATCACAGAAAGCTTTCCGCTAAGAACACCAGATGATATTGACCACTCGGTTGTTTACTTCGAACAAAATTTGGAACTAGCTGCTCAACCTGCTACAAAACCTCCTCGTCACACCGGGCCACATAGAACTACTTATGTATATGTTGAAATGCTATTAGGTTGAAAAAGAAGAATTCGAAGAGAGTGGCAACTGCACAGATCTCCTCAACTTAAGCAATTATTAAAAGAATGCACGAAAACCCTACGGAAACTGCTTGAAACATAAAGAAACGCTAAATTGAATAGTTATCTTGATAAACTGGATCAAACAAAAAAAAACTGATTACTCTTTGTGACGTGCTACAAAAAATCTTCAAAGCCTCCTCTAAAAAAGGAAAGCGGGGGATGGACTAAGAATGACAAAGATAAGGAAGATCTGTTTGTGGAACATCTAAAAAAAAGTGTTTACTCCAAATATAACCACTATTTCTATTGATTAGTTGCCACCTGTTACTTCACAGCATACAGCAGTGACCCTCCGTTTTCAGATTCGAGAGTTCGAAAAGGCTATTGTTGATTTAAACCCCAAAGAAGCAGCAGGGCTCGATGGGATCAGCAAAAAGTGCTTTTGGAGTTACCCCCAATAGCACTTTGAATTATTCTGTTTAATTTTAGTGCTATAATACGATTTGAACATTTTCCCCAGAACGGAAAGTTTCACTCGTTACAATGATACCTAAAGCAGGTAGAGGTCAACTTGTCAAAATTATTTCAGAGAATTTTGGTAAAAAACCGTAGATCAAAACAACGTCATTCCAGCACAGCAATTTGGTTTCAGACGAAAACACAGCACCACTGAGCAAGTTCACAGAACTGTAACTGCCATAAGAAGACCTTTTGGCACTATTTAAAGACGTCTCGCAAGCCATCGACCGAGATTGGCACGGTTCTTGCCCTCGATCACACATAAGCTATATAATTAATAGAAAATTCTTTATAAGAGAGCAAAACTTTGTGAGCCCTCCACAGACAATTCATGCTGGTGTGCCATAAGGTAGTATCTTGGGCCCGCTTCTGTACATCCTTTAACATCAGACATGCCAACAAATTAAAACACACTTACGTCGATTTTTGCGGATGACACTGCAATTGTTAGCGTACACTAAAACTCCTCAACAGCATTTCTTCTTTTACAGAGCCATATTGAACAGCTGGAAGATTGGCTAGATATGTGGAAGATTAAAGTAAATGAACAAAAGTGTATCCTCGTAATTTTACCCTAAGAAGAGAAACTTGCCCTCAAATTCGAATTAGGAACCATCCTATATCTCAACATTCCTCTGTTAAATATCTCGGACTAAATCTTGATCGGCGGCTTACCCGGAAAAACCATATTGAAGCAAAATTAACACAAATAAAATGAAGTTAGTTCAATTCACATGGCAAATTGGCAGGAACTCAAAGTAAAGTCTCGATTGTAAGCTCTTGATTTAGAACCCGATTTTCAAACCCATTTTGTGCTGTGGTATTCAGTTATGGGGGAAAAGCCTCAGCTTCAAACACAGAAAACCTACATTTGCACGTACACTTAAATGTTTGTCTATTAAAATGCGAAATAACTAGATATAGTGCAAACTATATGGAAAAGATACAGTCTCACACGAGTCCTCTAGCTCGTAACTTAACCCTTTAATGACGGATATTGCGTAAAGGCAACATTGTATATTTTATCTTATAAGTCCCGTAATTTTTATTTTTTTCTCAGAGTAGCTTGATATATTGTGCAAATATTGATAAAGATTATTTGAGAGCTAATCTTATTTGATTGCACATGTAGAATTTTTGTTCTTCAAAAATAAAGATATTTAAAAGTTTAAATTAAAATGCTTAAATATATTGTTTAAAGGTAAGGACATTGGAAAAATATATTAAAAAATACTTCTTGATGGTGGTCATTTTATAACGTCAGTCATTTTTCAAACAGAATGTTGCCTATGGACAACATTTCATAATGGCAAAACCAGGATATATAGGACTTTGAAATTAATATCAATTCATATTTAGATCTATACTAAAATCTGCATAAACTGGAAAAATGTTTAGCCATGCCCCAATTAATTCGGGCATGAAAGCGTTAATCAATAGTCGTATACACCAATTTGATTGATAAACCAACAATTTTTTATCATTAGATTAAAAATGTATATAGAATAAATGAAATTTTGTCTGGCACTGGCTGGATTTAATATTTCGGTCTTGGTTTTAAGATTTGAATAACTTATTGTTAGTTCACAAACCAGTAAATAAAGATGAATCACAAAAAAAATTTTTTTTGCTTGAGGCATAAATTTTATATCGGATGTGATTAGTAAATGGAAAATAGATCAACACCATATTTTACCAAAAGCAATAATGACTAAAGTATTTATTTGTTTGTCTTTAGCCCTTCTGTCTAATAATAATACGTTAATATTTTTTCAGGCTGATGATTTATTTCTGTAACATAATATAACAAATTATCTTGCTCATACTTTGATTTAAATTTAGTATTTAATATGACCCATATATCTAGTAGGACTAGAATACAATTTAAATTTTTTTTTATTTATTTACAAATATTTATTAAAGAACTTAACTAATTAGGAGATTTCATCTATATATATTACAACAATTATATACAAAAAATTAAAATTATTAAACTCAACATAAATTAATAGGAGACTAAATAAGAAAATTATTGTCGGTCTAGACCGAGTTTTACGTCCAACTAATTAGATATAGTTAGAAAATAAGCATGGACCAAATTTTAGTGGCAATGTTATTTATTTTTTTTTTGCCTTCGTATGTGAAGGAGTTCACTTCGGATGCTATATCTATAAGGGGACTAAGTCTAAAAATGAACCGATCTTGACCAAATTTGGTAAGCTCACTTATTTGTTGAAAAAACGAGATAGGATCAATAAGTCCGTGACTTTTCGAATTTCCCTCGTAGTTATATCAAATGCAACACTGCTTACATTAAATACCACCTGTTAGTAGACCACTGTAAAATTTTGAGCAAGTTCATTCATTTTCTTTGCGTTTAACAGCTGTTCAAAACATACAACCTCGTGGTTTTTTTTTAATAGAAAAAAGTGAATTTCGAGTGCTCATTAAACATTATTTTTTGGGAAAAACAAAACAGTCAATCAAACTAAGGAAATGCTTGATAAATACTATGGGGACTCGGCACCATCGATGTCAATGGTAAACAAGTAAGAAAATTATAGTCGGTCTAGACCGACCATACGATACCCTATACCATGGTTTAGAAACCCTATTTCTTCGGTCCAACTAACTGGATATAGAAAATAAGCAAAAACCAAATTTGAGTGGCATTGTTATTAATTTTTTTGGCTGCAGATATGAAAAAGTTCATATCGGGTGCTATATTTATAGGTCAAAAAATGGAACGCCGATCCTGACCGTATTTGGTTAAGTCACTTATATTTTGAAAAAAATAAACACAAACCAAATTTGAGAAAAATCTATGCAATAGTTTTTTTTTATAGATTTAAGTGAAGATCGGGAAGCAGCTCTATATGGGGCCTATGACTAAGAATTGTCCTATACGATTATTTTTGGACTACTCACTAATGGATACAATAAACACATACAAACCCAATTTTACTAATATCTGTATAATATTTTGGATCTTATGGCAATTTATGTCGATTTCATAGGGGTCATTTGTATGGGGGCTACGTCTGAACATTGACCAATAAAAGCTCATATACCAAATTTCATCGAAATATATTTACGACCTGTAGCTTGATTACAATGTTTACATGGACACACAGACGGACGGACGGACATCGCTAAAACGACTTAGAAAGTGATTCTGAGCCCATCGGTATAACAAAAGGTCAAATATTTTTGGTAGTTACCGAAACCACATAGTGGTATAGGGTATAAAAAGTGGCTTACTGACTTCCGTTGCAGTCGCACAAATACAAATGACGCTGAACGTTCTGGACGGCCATTTGAGATCAATACACTCGAAAATGTCGAAAAAATCCACGATATGGTGTGGGCCGATCGAAGAGTAAAAGCGCATGAGATTGTTGATGCCATGGGCATTTCATATGACAGTCTGGTTATGATTTTAAATGATCAATTGGGTTTAAGAAAGCTGTCTGCAAGATGGGCGCCGCGTTTGCTCTCAATTGACCATAACCGTAATCGTGTGACAACTTCAAAATTCCATGAACTGGGCTACGAAATGGTACCTCATACACCATATTTCCGGATTTAGCCCCCAGTGACTATTAATGATGAGATTATTGATCAAACAAATGGTCATTATGGACCTTGAAAAATCCAATTTTTTGGAATGGATACAAAAATTGGAGAAACGTTGAACTAAGTGTATTGAGCTAATAGGAGATTACGTTGAAAAATATTTTTTTTCCTGTGGCACCACTTTCATTCATAGTTTCCATATAAGCTAATTCCCGAAAAATATAATCTGCAATTACCTGATGCCTCTTCCCAGAACTGATGATGTAGGGTATCGCACAGTTGGGTATAAAACAACCATAACAACTTTTTGTTTTTATTTATTTAAACTATCTCTTTGTAGAAGCTAAATGCCCCATATGTGATTGTAAATTAAACAAAGAAAAATTAGAAAACTCTTGTTTTGATAGCGTAATAAACTAACTTTAACAACGAAACGAAACAAAGTTTTGCAAAGCTACGATAAACGAATACTTTTTATACAGAATTTCTTATAAGTAGAATTGTAAATGGAGATTGTGGTTGTCTTAAAATGAGTTTAACAAATTTGTAATTACTGCTCATCAAAACTTCAACTAATCAAGAAAATATTTTTATTAATTAAAAAACAATATGTAGAATAACATTTCTTAGCACCTTGGACCAAAGTATACTTTTGATGAAAAGAAAAAAACTTTAAGAAATTAATTAACTTTTTTCTTGGTAAATCTTTTTTATACCCTATACCACTATGTGGCTTGGGTATAATCACTTTGTGCTGATGTTTGTAACTACAAACAATATTTGACCTAGACGCATCTTTAATTATACCGATCGAATCAGAATCACTAACTGATTCGATTTAACGATGACCGTCCGTGTGTCCGTCCGTCTGTGTGTCCATGTAAACTTTGTAATCAAACTGCAGGTCGCAAATATCAATATATTTTGATGAAATTGGGTGCGTAAGCTTCTATCGGCCATAGGATGAACGCAGTTGAAATTGGTGAGAATCGGTCCATGTTCAAACCTAACCCCCATACAAATGACCCCTATGAAATCGACATAAATTGCCATAAGATCCAAATTGTCATATAGATCTTACTCAAATTGGGTTTGTATGCATTTATTACATCCAGTAATGAGTAGTCTAAAAATGATCCCTGGGACAACTTTTAGTCATAGGCCCCATATAGAGCTGCTTCCCGATCTTCTCTTAAATCTGTCAAAAAACAAATATATTGCACTGATTATTCTCAAATTTTGTTTGTATATATTTTTGCAAAATACAAGAGACTTTGCCAATGATAGAGAGGACCGTTCCATTTTTGGGCCAAGTCCCCATATAGATGTAGCATCCGATATGAACTTTTTCATATCTGCAACCAAAAAAAATAATAAAAATCCCACTCAAATTTGGATTATGCTTATTTTCTATTTCCAGTTAGTTGGTCCTATGAGTTAGGGTCTCTAAACGCATGGTATAGGGTATCATATAGTCGGTCTCGACCGACTATAATTTTCTTACTTGTTATTTTAGGAAAGGATTTTCAAAAATATATATATAATGGAGGATTCTGACGTCTTCGTCGTCATTTCATTTTATTTTTTTGGAAAATACTGAAATAAACACGCCATATCACAAATCTAAAAAGAAAGATTTGAACGATAATCAAGAAGATATCTGAAAAAATCCTAGAAATATATGGGAAGCACTTTTAGATGTCTTAGCGTGTTTAGTGACAAAAAAAAATAAATAAATTATATTATTCGGGGTTGTAGTAAAGTCCCAGATGTAGCGCCAAATCGAGTTTTTTTCATTCTTGGTTAGGATTTGGTAAAAGCATTGTATCATAGAGTTCCCACTTTGATTTAGTGTTCCAAAAAGCTTTCAATAAAAAACTCTGCTCCCAGAGTCTAAAATTTATCAAAATTTCGTATATGTATTATTCAACTGGATACTGTAAAATCCCTTCAAAATGAGATTAAAGTGTTTTAGTTATTTTCGTTTCTAGTTAATCTTACTATAACAATGTTCGACAAAACTAAATTTGTGATTGCTCTCATGATTAAGCTAGCAGATTATAAAAGCATACCAAAAAAACAAAAAATTAATAAATAAAATAAATATAAAATAAAAATAGCCAGCTCAATTCAGTTATGTGTTTTAAACGCAGATCAATAGTGTGTACCATCTGCCCCTCTATCACTTGCAGAAGTAACTATTACATTCACAACAACTGATCATGAGAGATGCAGTTCTACTGAATTTTTGCTGAAATACTTCTAGCAATTATCAGATGCAGTCTTTTAAAAATTAACTAAATCTGTTCACGGTTTCAAAGCTTACGCAAATATTTTTTTATATTTTGACACAATTTCATATCTTTTTGCTCTAGTTTGCCAAAAATCCATGCAAAGAGTTTGCATATTGGAAATAAGTATTCGTCAATTGCAATTATTTCCGCCACTTCTACGGCTGAACCAGATCAGAATATGAATATAGTTCTGGATTCCATAAACTACACCAAATAAAGAAGGATTATTTGTTGCGATCCTAAGGTTCGATTCTCTGCCTAGCGGTAGAAAAAAGTTTATTCGAGGTAAAAATAGTTTTTGTGCGAGCGATGCAGAAAGGGTTTACGTTACACCAATTTTGAATGGGAAGCTCGCAGAAATTTTCAGTAGTATCAATTAAGTATTGCTAATGTGACGTTGGCTGAATCGAGTTATTTTAGAAAGCTCTAAATATTAAGCTGGATTTAAATAAAAATCTTACACGAGCAATTAAAACAAAAAACATTGCGCTTAAGCTAATAAAAACCATTGAAACAGGTTTATACTTAAGAGATCTTATTGTGTTATTCAGTTTTTAATCATTCCATTCGTTAGGGTATTTTCATTGGTCTACAAATCAAACAGTTGTTAAGTAGTATGGAATTTGGAAATCTGTTCAGCGCAGAAGAAAAAAGACAAAGCAGCTTCTAGTTATGCACAACCTAGACAAACAATTAAACTTTTTTCAAACCAAACACATTTGCTTTCACCAACGACCATGGCAAAATATTTCTTAAAGACATCAGTGGAATTAAAACTTAATTTACTATAGGCAAACAAATAAAATACATGACAACTGAATAATACTCGTCAATTAGTAGAGAAGCTGACATATATAACTCTATAAATGAGTGCATAAAATTTTCTAATTAATTAATTTCTATTTCTACAAATAAAAATAAAATCTTTTATTTTCTATCCTTATCATCATGATTGAGATAAACATCAACCAAGTTCAAGATCAAATGTTTATACTTTTAATACAGCAATATCCTTAGCGTGAGAGGCTATACAAATATTTGTTGCGGATAACGTCACCAATCCTCTTCTGTAAGTAGTTTATTTGGTAAAAAGTTTAATTCATATAACTTTGCTGAAACCAACATATTGACAGTCCAAGCAAAAGGTTATAGTATTGATTTATAAACTAAGCTAAACTATACTCCTAATCATACTTTACAAATCTCACTAAAGGGCCAATTAGTTTTTCCGTACAGTAGTAGTAAAAAAATAATTTTTTAAAGATATATCTCAAAAACTTATTAAAACTTATAAGTCCAACTTAGGGCTACGGCCATAAGCGTTCCATTTGTCAAGTTTTTTCATTTAGTTTTCCGACACAGTAATAGGAAAATGTATTTAACTTTCGAAGTTGTCTTCAGAATTCGGTTAATTAAACAGTCTCTGTTAAATATCTAAGTTTCGGCGCTAAAGGGTTTGTCGTTCTCAGGCGAAACTTTTGTTTATGAACTTTTACATTTTTCCTTATCTTCTTGTTTGTTTGTTTAGTTTTTCAGCAAAAACTCAAGAACCATTAATGATTTCTTATTTCAGTCTTCATCTAAATTATAGCTAATGCTTAAGTAAATAATTTTTAGTCCCTCCACTGTACAGAGGGTAGTTATCAGTTTGTCAATCTATTTGTAATTCACCCAAATAAATTCAGTATGTTCAATAAATTATATATACAAACATTTCAGTTCTTTACATAACTAGAAGTCGATATGGCGATGTCCGTCCGTCTGTCTGTCTGCCTGTTAAAAACATTCTCCTGTACGCAATTGTCGTGTAAGTCGCACCACTTAGGCTTAAAACGTTCTAATTAATAACACAAGGCAATAAAAATGAAAGATTTTATGCCGAACAAAAACAACTTTACAATTTTGAGTTATTGTAGTTCCAGTAGTACAAATATGGTCCAAATTTTAAATTCTATGCAGAAGTTTTTTTTTTTTAATTTTTAAGTAAAATTAAAATTTTTTTTAGACGTTTCTCCACATAACTAATGATATCTTCAAAAAGGTTAGTCCGATAATATTTATATAAATTTGGAAAAATTCAGACTTACATAACGTTTAATCCGTTTACATATTTACTTTCAATCGGCTCAGTAGTTTCGGAGTTATAATAAATAATTGAAGCAAAAAATATATTTTTTACGTGAAAATATCAAATTTTTTTGTTTTAAAAAAATCATAAAAAATCGAAAACTGAAAAAATTGTTCTGATTTAGATATTTAGTTGAGCTTGAGTTTATTTAAACTTCATTAAAATTGATCGAGAAATTCTAGGTCAAATATGAACTTCTCAATTTATTTAACTTTTAGCGTGAAATATGGGTTTTTATTTATTTTTTACTTATTAAAAAAATGTCATATTTGGACTTTAGTAATAATTACAAGCATTATTTGTAATAATGGGATTTGTTTAATGTTTACATGCAAAAAAAATTTGCACACTCAAAATAAGTAAAATCATCTGGAAATTTTGCTATTACTACTGAAAAATTAAAAAATTTTTTGCTGTCAAATTTGCAAATTTGATTACACTCAAAGAATATTTGTACTTAAAAAAACGTTAGTAGTATTATCTAAAAATCTTGCTATTACTGCAGAAAAATTTATCATTTTTGCTGTCAAATTTGTTAATTTTTGCAAAATAAATCTGCTGTATATTAGCGCAATGATTCTGATTTTGTTATGAAAGTAAGTGTTTTTATTTCTTGAATATTTCGTATTTATTAAAAAATTTCATACATATGTTGGTAAAAAAAACTATAAAAAAATGCAGTAGATTTTAATAGCATTTGTAACAATGGGAGGTTCAGTTCTTTTTTACTAATACTATGTTTTTCGTGCTTATAATTATTATTCAAGCAATTATAATTATTATTCATTTGACTCAAATATTGATTGCAAATACTCCATACATTGTTCTAAGTTATTTCTGTTCTTTAGTAGTTTTTTGACTTCTTCATCTAAATCGCGATGTTCGACTTTCCGTTGAACTCGTTGAATACTTCAGACGTTGCCAATAATATATTAAATAGATCTTCATTTGTGGAATTTCGTGAAATTTTTATAGTAATTTGCTCTCTATAAAATCTGTAATCCTTATTTCTGTCTTCCTGAGCCTCTTCTGATAGATCTCCAAATGGAACAAAATAAAATTTGATGAATTCTGTGAACTGTTGTTCTTCATGAGTACTTGGTTGAATATATTTTTGCAGTTTCCTTAGCATAATCTCCAAATTAATTTGAGTCAATTTCTTCATTGCACGCAAGCAATTGTAGGAATATTTTAAATCTGAAAATAAGGCCTAAATCTACTCCTGTTATTTCAGATGCTGTTTCTGGATTTGAAAAGAATCTTTTTGTGATATTGACATCATTTGTATTGCCTGACCATTGTTTTGGCTGATCTATAATTTATCCAAATTTTATATAAATTTTTTTTTTTATTGTAGCTAACTTCCTTGTAGCGTTTTTTTTAGTACCTTGACGAAATCAGAAAATTGCTCTTGTATTTCGATGCTACATGAATTTAAGGTTTATTTTAACAAACAACATCTAACTAAGAACATCTTCCTGTTGTTGTTGAAATATATTATAACAATTGAGTTTGTATTAAAATGTGACTTTCTTTTTAACCGTATCATACTATGTTTCTAGGTAAAATAAAAAGTTAAAAAAATGGCATTTATACATTACTACGTAAAATGATGTATAAAAAACCTACTATACAAATGAATTACCTGAGTGTGTTACCTTTACTACTTGCATTTATGCATGGTTAGGTAAAATAAAAAGGTATAAAAAAGTATGATAATAAAAAATCCCAGGTTACAAATGAATTACATTCTCTGTGTTTTGATATTCTTAATTACAAATATATCAAAAGGGTGGAGCATTTTGTAAGCAGATATCATGGCTAGTAATAGAACAAATAACGAGCTATAAAATATATAAAACATAAATTTAACACACCATTGTATACTTATAGGGCACCGTAATTTGATTTTTTTTTAGAGTAATTTCATTAAAATTAAAAAAGTGTTCTACCCGCGGATCGTCACGGGTGCAAAAGTATACGTAGGGTAAAGAGGACACTTTCACCTTTCTCTGGGTGGTATACGTTTCTTGTTCCCTTTTGCTCCCTACAATTTCTATTCCACTAAATTTGAAATTTGACACAAATATAGTAGTTTAATAAATATTTCAGAACACCCCTAATATTAAACGGTAGGATTACGACCACTTACAACAACTAAAGACTGCAATCCTACCAACCTTGTAAAGCAGACCGCAGGTCATTATCGACGACAACTTGCGAGTAGTAACCATTCATTTTTGATAAAAAAAAAAAAAAAAACAACCTAATTCAACCTAATTTTTTGGCTACGGTAATTTCGATGTATTAGCTACAAAATGGCGTTAAAATTTTTTAAAAATCAGTGACAAAAAAATTGGACATATGGACAATGAAATCAAAACTTCAGCCACAGCGTATCGTAAAAAATTACCGTGTAGATCGTGCCATAATTAATATTTTTAATATATCCATGTACATAAATAATAGAATAAAATTCTGACGTATGTTTGCTTTAATGTTAAAAATATCGCTCATACGTTTTTAGAACCTCTACTCCACTAAAGGTGCTATCACACGTCGAGATTTGTTGTGCTAGTGTTTTTTCCTATGTTTTTAGCACATACAATTTGTAAACATCGTCTGACCCCTTTCAAACATTATTTATGTACAATATATGTGGCAGGTCACTTGTAAATTTTTCAATAAGAACTGGTTCGATTTTGACACGACAAAACATGTGAAAATACAACACTGCTTGTAGCGATTAATATTAAAAGAAAACTAAATTGTTTAGTATTAATTAGCAATCAAAAAATATACAAAACATATAAAGCTTCATTTTTAACAATTAATTTTGCCTATTCACAAATTAAAAAAAACAACTTTTATTTACATTTAGAGGTTATGTCATACGAAAATACACAGCAACATGATAACAATGATAATTTTGAATCCTGTGTTAAAGGACAATTATGACAATACATATTTAAAAAACACTTCGTATGATATCACTTTAACAGATAATAATCATAAACCCTGGAGTTTAACGAAATTTTTCGATCGAAATTATTTTTTTATTTTCCAAAATAAAATACTAAGAAGAATTTTACTCTGTCACATTTAACGAATTATGGCCCCTAGTTAAGGGTAAAAATTAAACGAGGGCAGATATTTGGCCGTCTTCTCTAAACAATAAACCAAAACATGGAATTTCTATTGATTTGACTCGATATCGAATGCTGTGATTTAGCCCCTGAATATGTTATGCTATTCATAAAATGTATAAGAAATGTGATATATGAAAATTTTCTGAAGATTTCATTCGGTAAAATTAGTCCATCTTGATTTACTGAAACAAATTGATGAACAATGAAATCATCAAAAACTTAGCAACTAAACGTCAAGTTAAGGAATATATATTAAATGTCTTAAAATAGGGATTGTCCTGAAAAAGCCAAACCCTTTAGAGGTTTTATTATGCAGCTTAGTATTTTCACAATGACTTGGAGTTTCTCACACCGTAAAATGGCTGTTGTACTGTGATATTTTTAAAGCCAAGTCTATATTATATGAGTTACCTTCTCGTTGTCAGTTCAGATTCAAGATAATAAAGTATATGTAAAGTGTCATCAAAATGTATGGCATTACCCTAAAACTCTCATCTGACAGTAATTACACTATTTCTGCAAAAAATTAGCTTTCACCATCAACTCTTTTGGCAGCAGTATTGACTTTCCCAATTGTGAGCGGACGGATGGATGAAAAATATTGACTTAATTCATACAAGATTTATTTTTATATTCTGCTCAGTTGGATCATAAGATCGAAGTCGTATCGTACAGTGTCATCGCATTGTCCACAAATACTAAAGTTATAGTCTAACTAATGCTATCATATGCTACTCGTATTTTGCACCCCATTATTCACGGTTAGTTATTATTATTCGCTTTCAACTCAGAAAAGCGCCTGGAATTTAATATTCATTTCCATAATCCGCTAGTAATATTTTTGTAATGGACATAATGAAAATAATTGTTTTAAAATTTTGCTTAGACAAAACAAACATATGTATGTACGTATATATTTTTAATGTTTCAGAATCTAATTACAGTACACAGATAAAAATATCACCAAATTTTAAGTGACAAAAGTAGTTGTTAAAAGTCAATTTTTAATTTCAACAACATTTTTATTATAATCAATACGTTTGTTGTTGATATGACTAATTGTCAAGCTTTTTTTCAAATAAACGTGTCAACAGTTTTGTTTGTTGAAACCCAAACATCTTAACAATAGCAATGATGTCAATAGCATTTTGTGCCTTTGACTACGATTAAAATGATGAAAACGTTAGTTTAACATTACTAAATATATTTTATTAGTTTTACAAATAAAAATGTATATTTTTCATAAAAAAAATATTTTATTCGTTTTACTACTTATTAAAGTTAGTTTAAATTAAAAAAAAATCACTAAAAATATATGTGAGTTTTTGAGATTTTTACGGCGTTTTGATGTTTAAAAATATAATAATATGCAACACTTATACCTGTGATTCTTTATACACACAAGAAAGAGAAAACAACAAGTTAAAAGAAAACAAAACATTTAAATTCTTGTTATACACACACGCGCGAAACAATTTGTGAATTTAAAAAAATTTTGTGAAAAAACTAGAAAATTGATAATAAAGTGTTGAAAATGGTAGAATTTATTAATTGTTTTTCTTGCGATAAATTGTTTATTTGCCCGAATAAGTTTTTCA
This sequence comes from Cordilura impudica, assembly GCA_963682025.1. Lineage (NCBI taxonomy): Eukaryota > Metazoa > Arthropoda > Insecta > Diptera > Scathophagidae > Cordilura > Cordilura impudica. Next base: position 148,274,957 of record OY821520.1, on the reverse strand, counting down.
AGCATTTAAATGGATGCTTTCCGAAAAATGCAGAAGACAAAGAACAATACCAGTGCAAATTTGGTAATTGTTATCAAAAATTTTCCCTTAAATATTCTTTTAAAAGACATGTTTTTAAACATTTTGGAAAAATTAATACATTACATCAAATGAAGATTTCTTTAAATTCGCCAAAAAAAAAAATGTTGCAAACGCGAATACTACTGGAGAAAGTCATTTTAGCAATAATGAATATTGCGCTCATTCATGTTCAACAGAAGTTGTGGATATTGTTATGATAGAAAATGATTTAGGAAATGGTGAAGATTCCGCTCCCATTGAAGAAAATCCAATAAATTATTTTCATGAAAATTTGTACAATAATGAATTAAATAATTTATATGACTCCGCCAACAAATTTGTAATAAAATTACATTCATTCAGCAACATTACCAAATCTGATATAAAAACAATAAAAGAAGACATTGAAAATAATATTATATCTCCAATAGAAGACATTTTTAGGACGTCTTTATTGAGTTATGTTAACAAAGACGCTGGTGTTGAAATAAATAAAGTTTTAAATGATTTAAAAGTGCTATTTAAGGATGTTAGTAAAGACTATAAACTAGAAAAAAGTATGAAAAAAATGGACCTTATTTCAGATCCACAAAGTTTTAGATAGCGAACTCCCAAAAATCTTCTAGCACAATAATGCCATTGGAATTTCAATTTAAAAAAATTTTTGAATGTAATGATGCTCTTAACGATGTTCTAAATCACATGGATACAATCAAAAATAATGAAAAAATTGTACATTTCATTCAATGTGACTTGTGGATTCAAAAAACACGGCTGTATCCGCAGGAAGTGGTAATACCATATTTTATATATGCCGATGATTTTGGAATCAACAACCCCATCGGTTCTAAAGCCACTAACCAGGCAATGTGCAACGTGTATTATAGTTTTCCCTGCATGCCTGATAAATCGTCGAAGTTAGATACAGTATTCTTAGCTTGTGCTATTAAGTCTTCTGATGTAAAGTCATATGGTAGTAATGAATGTTTCCGGCCATTAGTAGAAATTTTGAAAACAATGGAGATAGATGGTATTGAAATAGAAACCAAAACGGGATCTAAAACTGTGCATTTTATAATGGGATTACTTTTAGGCGATAACCTCGGATTGAATACAATGCTCAACTTTTCTAAATCTTTTTCTGCAAATTACTATTGCAGGTTTTGTCCAATGAAAAAAGATCAGGCACAAAAATCATGTGTAGAAGACAACAATTTAAAGAGAAATAGAATCAATTATAGAGAAGACTTAATTATCGGTTCGTTATGCTTAGTAAAATCACAAATGCAAGTGCTTTAGAATTATTGCAGAAAAGCGATATGTGCAATAAAGGTAAACATTTGTAATTAGAAATATTTAACCATGAGGTAATAAGAAAACTGTTATTTATACATTTATTTTCAGAAACTAAAATATTTGCAACATTTTGGCTTATTCAATACTTGTTTCCACCACCATTGTCATCGTTGACAGAAGCAAATGAAGCGGAAAAACGTAAAAAATACACCATTACTGATTCTCAAGAATCGTTTGCAATTATTGGAAAAACACCTGTGGTGGGAGAAGTTTTGGACATAAAAAGCATTAGTCTGTATTTTGATGAAATTAGATATCCTTTTATAAAAACATTAGCTCTTGTAGATATTTTATTTAAGTTAATATTTCTTTTTAACTTAGAATTTCCAAAACAATCGGAAACATATTATTTGTTTTTGCAGTCATTTTTCTACGAAATACCTTCACCGAAAAAACCTTTGAAAGTTTTAAGCATTATAAGTCAAATATTGCACTAAATTTTTATCAGCTCACAAACACTCAATATCCTTCTAATCTCTTTATATTTTATTAGTTTTTTATTATTTTATATTAATATGAATACTTTATTTGTTTTACGTTTTGTTATGTTTTTTTAAATTACTTTTTATTAAATAAAATTATTTTGAAAAATAAAAATTAAAAACTTTTGTATTTTTTTATTTAAAGGGGGTTTTTCAAATAAAATATTATTAAAAATTAACAAATTTGTTTGTTAAATTTTGTTTTGAATTTCAACAAACTCGTTTGTTGATATGACTCTTTATTTGAAAAAAAAAAAAAAAATTAACAATGAAGTTAACAACATCGTTTGTTAAAATTTGCTTTGAATTTCAACAAATTCGTTTGTTGACTATGTTATTGAAATAAATTTAACAATCAAGCTACAATCATGTTGTATGTATTTACAAGATCTAGTATAGAAGCAATTTCAAGAAAAAATTTGTTTGTATTTACAAAAAGTTTGTTTGTATTTACAATTTTTTTTTATCTGTGTAATTTAAACAGAACTGGTACATATTTGTTGCCTTCAGCTTACCCTTTGTGGCAACGATATAAAAAATTTCAAAGTTCTTGAATCATTTATAGCTCACTTTAGTAACCTTATATAATATTTACTAAGTTATGAAAGCTGTAGATGTTTGTGTTAGTGAAGTCTTAGACCAGAATATAATTAAGCTACACGGTGCGCTCATTGGGCATCTGAATTTTTTCATCCCTTCAAGTTTTCGCGCATTTCTAAATAAAATTTGCAAAGAAAACAATGTTTTCGCCTTATTTGTGGTTAAAGTGCAATGGGCCAGTACCAAATATAGAAAATATTATGATTTCAAAAACGGTTTCAGATCTCATTAAATTAATTGAGACATGCGAACAACTTCCGGTAGGCATAAAGTTATTATAAAAGTGTCTTAATTTTGTACTTCAACAAAGTGCGACTTTGGGTTACATTAATATAACTAAACCAAAAAAATATTTAAATAAAGCACCACTTTCCACAGTTGAGATAAAATTAAACTGCTAAGCTATGATTTGATTTCTTTTTTTTTCAGCTAATAAACTTTTTGTTGCAGGTTGTACCACATTTTAACACAATTTCGCTTGGAAATATGCCTCCAGGAATGGAAACTAAATATTAAAATGATTTATTTACCGACGTTTTATATCGTTATCGTCTAGCCAATGCTGTGTCGGAAGGTTTTTAGCCAGCAATTAGTTCACTCTCATTAAATAACAACAGCCAGCATACTTTTGTGCCTATACATTGCAACTAGTTCACGGGAAAGAAGTTTAGTAACACTGTGGAACAAATTCAGGGTAGCAAAAGTTAGGTCGATTCTGAGAGTGAGTGGTGAAAATAGGGGCTACATTAGAAGACCCGTATCACGGCGTTTGTTTATGTTAGTTCGATTTTTTTTTTTAATCGACCTTCGAACTTTGCAGTCAAATGCCGATTTTCAGCATATTGTTGATATGGTTTTTTTGGCTATAACTCGTCGAAACATTGATATTTTTTCAATCTGGAAAAGCCAGATTATTGCTAGAGACCTGCGCAACAATTAAAATTTTTAAAAAAAATTGATTTAGAAAATTTTTGTGGTGCTTATGAAGCAAAATGTTGGAAAATTTATTTTTCTTTTCATGCTTTTTGAAAATATTTTTCACAAAACTAAGTCTTTTTTGCTTTCTGTTTGATCAGTAATATGCTTCTCAGTTTCTTCAAAAAATCTCATTTCAAAAGACAACAGTTCAGTGTTGGTTTTGAAGAAACATTGAAAAAGAAATTATAAAAATATGGAAAAAATATATTTTTGAAATGTTAGTTATGAAAAGTTTTAAGTAAAAAAATTGAATAAATTTAATTAATGATTTGGCCAGTTGCCGTTTAGCAGGCGGCTGTGGATAAACATCAATGCTCTCTCTAATATCTTGGTCATCGTCATCATCATCAGAAAGGTCAATAATTTCGTCCAACAAATATTCTGGAATTTCATCTTTGTCTTCCCCTTCTTCCTCATCTTCCTATTCTTCAAAGGTGTTTTTATACCACCAACAAATTTCAGCGAGTATTGCATATGGAGATTTCTTTCTTCTGTACCTGAAGCGAAAATAGTTTTCAATCGTTAACATGTTTAAATTGTGCACTCTGACAAAGATATTAGAAAAATCTAGGAATTCAAAATATGCACGCTCTATAGTTTCCTTATTTCAGTTTGGTGATAACGCTCGCCTTGCTTATCAAATTCAGTTGGCAACTGTTGAGCGAGTTGATCAAGATGGTGATGCAAGAGCTGAATTTTGTACGACATATTGACCCCAATTTTATCGAAAGCTGCCAACATGTTTGCAACAGATTGCCTGTAGTTGCCTTTGCGTTCTTTACCCAAAAGTCTTTTAATGACTGCTTTGAATGCGAGCCATGCATTTAATTCTCGGTCTGTCAGAACTTGGTCAAAATCTTGACGACTCATTAGTTTCCGTATGTCGGGACCATATACAACCAATTCCTGAATTTTGGCATTACTTAGTCTTGGGAAAATGTCTTTTAAGCGGTTGAATACTGCTGGACTTTTTGCGATACATTTCGAAAAATTTTTAGCAATGCCAAGTTTAATGTGTGCAACGGCAACAACATTTTCATTTCAGGAAAAAGACTTTCGTGTAGCCTATTATCTTTAGGCCATTTCCGTCCAATGCGACTATTCCAGTTATGCTGTTTGTACTGGTTTTTTCCTTTAATACCTTCTCCGTATCGTGAATCCCAATCGCATAAAAAACACGGATATTTTGGACGGCCAGTTGCTGTTAAGCTTGTAATCAATAAAACTATTTTGAGGTCGCAGCAAATGCGCCACTGGTATTTGATATATTTGACTACTTCCAGAATGTGTTTCAAATTATCGAAATTTTCACTAGTGACAGTGCTATACGCAATCGGAACAGAAGGCATTCATTCTATTTGTCTTGTGCAAAAGCACAACGTTTAAGCTGATTAGTGAATTATCGATGAATAAACGCCAATCTTCTTTTTTATAGGTTAACCTTTTCAATATCGTTGCAATAAGTGAAATTTTTTGCATCATTCACATTGAAGAACTTTTCTAACTCTTTTGGGCGTTTTCGATATGATGTTACTTCGGTATCTTTCGCCAGCAAATTATTTCCTTTCAAAAATGAAGCCAGTAGTTCTGATTTTTTCCGAGTCAAACACAAATTTGCAACAATTCCATCCAGTTGGTTTTGTGTGACTAGGATTGGGTCTTTCGATGTTTCATAGGATGTACCTTCACCAGGGTCGTATTCTGAGAAAAAATCCATGGATGTAGCAGCGGCGGTTGTAGTACTGATATCTGTTTGAAGATCAGTACTTCGGTATGTTGGTACTGGAACAAATTCTGAGTGCGGTAATGGTAGTTGGACACTTGGCACTGCTACATAAGTTTAATTCTTTGGTTTCCTTCTATTTAAAGTTTTATGGTAGCTGATACATCCATAGCAATTTTCTTCTTGATGCGGGCTGTTGTCTAACCACATCATTGGTATTCCAAAAGGCATAGACTTCTTCTTTTCACTTTTCCATTGGAAAAGAGTTGGATAGCAATTAAAGCAATTTTTTTTAGGGGCTTAGTTTACGTCAGTGATAAACTCTTGCGAGAAATATTGTTTATAGGCTTCCAAAAAAAAAAAAAAAAAATCACTCGCATTGCCACATTTTTCATTGCTTGCTATAAAACGTCCACGAACATTACAAAAATGTCCATATTAAATTTTGGTTCCGACATTTTTAATACAATATATATTATACAATGTTTTTTATACCCTATACCACTACGTGGTTTGGGTATAATGACTTTGTGCTGCTGTTTGTAACAACCAAAAATATTTGACCTACACCCATCTTTAATTACACCGATCGAATCAGTATCACTATCTGAATCGATTTAACGATGTCCGGCCGTCCGTCCGTCCGTCCGTCTGTCCGTCCGTCCGTCTGTGTGTCCATGTAAACTTTGTAATCAAAATGCAGGTCGCAAATATGAATATATTTTGATGAAATTCGGAATTTGATCTTTTATCGGCCATGGGATTAAAGCTTTTGAAATTGGTGAGAATCGGTCCATGTTCAGACGTAGCCCCCATACAAATGACCCCTATGAAATCAACATATATTGCCATAAGATCCAAATTATCATACAAATATTAGTCAAATTGGGTTTGTATGTATATATTACATCCACTAATCAGTAGTCCAAAAATGATCCCTATTGGACAACTCTTAGTCATAGGCCCCATATAGAGCTGCTTCCCGATCTTCACTTAAATCTATCAAAAAACAAAAATATTGCACTGATTCTTCTCAAATTTTGTTGGTATATATTTTTGCAAAATACAAGAGACTTTACCAAACATGGTCAGGATCGGTCGATTTTTGGGCCTAGTCCCCATATAGATGTAGCATCCGATATGAACTTTTTCATATCTGCAGCCGAAAAAATTAATAAAAATCCCACTCAAATTTGGTTTATGCTTATTTTCTATATCCAGTTAGTTGGGCCTCAGAGATAGGGTCTCTAAACGCATGGTATAGGGTATCGTATTTTCTTACTTGTTTCTTTTGTTATTTTTATTTAATCGATGCACTTAACTTAAATCACTCACAAAATGAAATAAGTTCCAACAAAATTAATAGCGAATTATATCACGACCGAGCGAAAATTAAAAGGCATCAGCTTCGGCTGAGTTTCGAGTCTTAACGGAATCTTCATTTTTAAAATTAGTTCGCTTGTACGAAATAAAAAAAATCGCTACCTGTGCAGTGGTTGAAAACAAAAAAGTTGTTTTACTAATTCCTAATTCTTGGAACTTCCCTTTTTAATTACTTCTACCTAAATCGCTATTTATTTAATGTTTTTGGGATTTTTAACGCAAATTATCGACTAAGACCATTTTCTTTTCAAATGAAATTTATTGAAGAAACTGAGAAGCATATTATAGATCAAACAGAAAGCAAAAAACTTAGTTTTGTGGAAAATATTTTCAATTGCATGAAAAAAAATAATTTTTTTTGCTTCATAAGCACCAGAAAAATTTTGTTATTTTTTAGTTGTTGCACAGGTCTCTAGCAATAATTTGGCTTTTACAGATTGAAAAAATATCAATTAGTAGACGAGTTATAGCCAAATAAACAATATGCTGAAAATCGGCATTTGACTGCAAAGTTCGAAAGTCGATAAAAAAAAAAATTCGAACTAACATAAACGAACGCCGCGATACGAGTCTTCTAATTTAGCCTCTATTTTCACCCCTCACTCTCAGAATCGACCTAACTTTTGCTAACCTGAATTTGTTTCACAGTATAATTTTAGCAACATACATTATGAAACTCTATGTGCCAATGTATCTTAATGTTAAGTTCTGTGACTCAATTATATATTGTAGCTGGGCAATTCCATATGTGACGGAATGACATTTTGAGTTGTAAAATTTAAGTTAAGGCTGTTTCACAAAGCTATTTTCAATTGAAAATTAATTCTTCAGTTTGAAAATGATTGTTAGTGATTAAGAGATTTAAAAAAAATCAGAAACAGTGTTTTCACTATTTTATTCTTTTATTTTTGAGTAATTTCTTATTGTGTGACGGAATGACATTTTGCTACCAAGACCCTGTCCTAGTATTAAAACCTAGGAACTTTTGTCAATTAACCCTCTAACCGGCAAGACCGTCTTAAGACGGTCTTCGATTTTTGGGCTCCAAAGCCGTATTTTATATTTTTTTGCTTCCAAAAAGAGAAAAACGTATGTAGACAACATTGTTTTACACTTGTTTTACTCCCCATTACATTCTGACAAGCCGTTTGTCGGCTGTTATCATTCAAGTGCAAAAAGTCAACAAATTACCATCGAAAATTATTTTGTAAATTTAATTTTTCGCAATTATTAAAAAAAACACATTTAGAATAAAGTGATCGACTTGAAAATTTTATGGTAAGTAGTTAACATATTCTATTTGAGTTTTATAATGTATTTGAACTAAAAGATTAAAAATAATTGTGCTTTCAAAACGAAATAGTGAAGACCGTCTCTAGACGGTCTTGCCGGTTTGAGCGTACAAAAATCTCCCCCTCATTTTAATTGTTGTTTTCACCTTTTGTTCATAAAAACACTATTATTTGCCTATTGTTTTATTATTTTTACCCTTTTGTTGAACTATTGTGTTAGAGATGGATCTTACTAAACGTTCCTTAAAAAAAAAAGATCAATTTGGAGGAAATGTCTGATGAACAATTGCTTGATTTCATCGATTCTGTAGAGAGTTCTGTAGAAAGCTCAGATGAAAGCTTTGATAGTGATGACAGAGTTGCTGATCCCACTTATGTTTTGGATAATATCGAGACTGATACATTGCCAGAAAATGCAGAACAGGCCATAGATGAATGTGTTCAAAAACTGGGTGTAGCAGAGACTACCAATGCATTTGTGGAGGCGATTAATTTCTCCCTGAATTTTAGCGCGATGGACATACCTTCGGCTTATTCAACTTTCGTTGAAGATGTAGCAGCGGTCGAAAGCGTTGCGACACAAGAACCGTCGACAGCAACTGCAACAAAAGCATCCTTCAGATGCAAAAGAGCCACATCTCCATTGCCAACAGTTGAAGCTACTGGACCATCAGTTCAACCTAATACTGGGGGATTCATTGGAGGTATGACACTATTTAGCTTATTTTATAAGAATTCATTTTCACTTTTTTATAAACAGCTCTAAGCTCAATATCTAAAAACAATCTATCAAAACTGGTATGGCGCAAACGCTCGATGTGTTTACATGTTAATGAGGTAGCCTTTCGTGGCGATTCGTCACTTCCATTGGCCGTGAAAGAGCTCAAAACACCAATGGAATTCTTTAATTACTTTTTCACTGATGATATTATTGAATTGATCGTTGTAGAGACCAATCGGTGTGCTCTGGAGGAAAATATAAACACAACGTTTAGCACAAATTCCACAGAAATAAGACATTACATCGGCATAATGTTATATATGTCAGTATACCGCTTTCCTAATTTAGAAAGCTATTGGGGGAAGAATGCCTTCTTGCCAATTCAGAAGTGTATGCCATCGAAACGGTTTCTTGCTATCAAGAAACATTTATCATTTCAAGACGAATCACTGCGAAAGAAGAAAGGTGAACCGGGCTGTGACCCATTGTTTCGCATCCGAACTTTGGCCAACAAACTTAATGACCGATTCGATTCAATACCAAAAACGGCAAGGTTATGCGTCGACGAACAGATGTGCAGCACAAAGACGAAACACCATCTCCGTCAATACATGCCTAATAAGCCGCATAAGTGGGGGATCAAATTGTTCGTGCTTTGTGATTCAAACGGTTTCGCCTACCGTTTTGAAATCTACAATGGCGCCGAAGATAATGTCATCTTACCCGGAACACCGGACCTTGGAGCTACATCAAATGTTGTAATTCGTTTATCACAAACGATTCCCAATTTCGTTCATCACGTACTTTATTTTGATAATTTTTACACCTCGCTGCCGCTTTTAGTCTATTTAAGAGCCAGAGGAATTTATAGTTTGGGAACAGTGAGAGGTACTTAATTCTTTTTGTCATATTTCTTGTTGATCATAATTTGCTTTTTTATTTATAGCCAATCGTATTCCAGCGTGTAAACTGCCGACCGACAGTGAAATGAACAAAGAGCAGAGAGGATTTTGCGTAGAATATATGACCTCAATCAATGGAGTCGATGTGAATACTGTGTTATGGAAAGATAACAAATGTGTCCGCCTGGCATCGACATATGTCGGTATTGAACGCTTCGGAAGAACTAATTCTGATGAACAATCATCAAAGGCTCCTCGGTATGATAGAAAGCAGAAGAAATACATCGAAATTAACTGCCCTCAAATTATCCGAGAATACAATGCACACATGGGTGGAGTTGATCTTATGGATAGCCTCATGGGTCGATACCATATTCGGGCTAAAACTCGTAATATAATGATACGATTGTTCTACCATTTTGTGGACATGGCCGCTACAAATGCGTTCATCTCATACAAACGCTTACACGCCGAGAGAGCCAATGCTTCCAACAATGTGTCCGAAGATGAACTGCTTTTACAGCTTCCAGGTTTTCGTGAGGAAATTGCTGCTGGACTTGTTTCCTATAAAAACAAACGGTCTGTAGGGCGACCATCATCTGCTCAAAATCTCGTTGAGCCTTTATCACCACAGCCTGGCACATCAGGTGTTGGGAAAAGAGCTGTTCATCAAGTTCCTGATGTTCGGTTCGATGGTGTCGATCATTTTCCTGTTTGGGTGGATAGAAAAGCCAAAAAAAGGTGCAAACACTGCAAAAAATCTGACACCCAAGTCGTTTGTTCAAAATGCGACCTGCATTTATGCAGGCAGGTCGATAAAAATTGTTTCTGGGACTACCACCATCGAAAATAATATGTATTTAAACTTGTTTTGCTTCTTTTTCTCAATAAAACTTTTTTGTATATAAAATTTACCTTTGATATTTTTTACGTGCAAACCGGCAAGACCGTCTGTAGACGGTGTTCACTATTTTTCACCTGGCGCTCTTTAAGAATGTTTTTTTTACCTGTAAATTAAAACTTACGTTTATTTTGACTATATCTACCTGAAAAAAAATTATTGGCTTCATCCAATCATTTTTACGGTCTTGCCGGTTAGAGGGTTAAGAAGCTAATCAGTTTTTTAACTAATGCATATTTTACATATGATATATAAGCAATATAAAATTATAATTCAGAGCAACTTAGCTATGATAGTGTTGAAGTTATTCACTGTCATTTGACGTGACGGAATGACTGTGACGGAATGACTAAAGCTTCCTAAACATGTATTAAAAGAAAATTTAGTAAACAAATAAATTTTATAATTATTGTATAATCTAGAATACTTGTAAGAAATTGCATCATATAAATGAAAAAAAAAATTTTTTTCATCAAAGTTGACATTTTTATGGAATTGCCCAGCTCACTTTTTTATAAATAGTGTTTTTTAATACAGCTTTACAATTTATAGAATAATGGGGGCAAAACTCTTCAGGTCGATAGACCCATGGTTTCTTGGGAAATTTTGCTTACAATTTCACGTAGATTACTTTTTTGACGAAAAAAAAAAAAATTTACCCACCCAAATGTGTAGCAATTTTAATGATTTATACCAATTTACTGATTATTATACATATATAAATGAATTCTCAGTATATGATTGTTACTATATTTACAATAGTCTTATATTCATTATTGTAATATAATGAAAATAGTCTGAAAGGATCAAATCCGTTGACTTAAATATATAAGTAAAAAAGAAGAGAAAGAATTAAATTGTAAACTCAGTAACTTGTGGCAATAATTTTTACATTTTGACTTAATCTTGATACTGTTTACAAAGACTAACAAAGTTCCTAAATAACAATATTGGAATTATGTGTGTCTTTAAGATGATGATGAGATTTACCTTGTCATTCAAATGATTCAAACGGAACAAAGGCCATTTTCTTTTCTTTTAATTAAACATTTTAAGAAATTAAATATAATTGCTCGTTCGTTAGACTTTTTCGCAAGTTGAAATGACACGTTTTTCTAGCTTAGTGTCAAACTCTAATTAAATAGCTAACGTATTCAAACCATGTTGACGTTTATAGTTTTATTTGCCAAAGTTCAAAGTGTGAAAATGTATCAGTATTAGTAGGAAATGCTTCAGCGAAGCATGTATTATTAAGATGCAGGTATTTAACGAGAGCTTTCCAGTGAATTTTTATGGCAGCTTATAATAGAAAAATATGATTTATCTCACATTCGGCTAAATCTTGTTTAGTTAATACATCTCAAGATCCGAAAATGTTGGTGGATAGTACTCCCATCAAAACAAATACTGTTTTGCAGTTCTAACAACAATGATTTATTATAAAACACAAAATTAAGCATGAAATATATACATACATATGAACATCACACGGCTCCTTACTGCAAATAAATAAATGTATGGCTGATGCTAATAAATACAATAGAGAAAAATAGTAATTCCCAAAAATATTATAAATTTGCTGGTGATACAAAAGTCTCCGTTTCCATTTCATATGACAGATTTAAAAGTTTATTTATATTATTTTTGACACATTTCTACTACACAATTTTCTAACACAACGGAACGTGTGGAGTACAGTGAGTAAAGAACCGACGAACGTAGAAAAACAATTAATATTTATGGTTGTTTATCAGTTTGCTTTAGCGATGCGTTTTGACACACTACGAACCTTTCAAAATTCTTATCACGGTAAGGTCTCTTTTGTTATATATAGAAGGTGCGACAAGTTCAACTAAAGTTTTTTTTTTGTACTTTATGATGGTAAGAATACATAAAAATTGTCTTTCACACACAAGCGACCTAAAAATAAAACCATAAACATTTTCACAACAACTTTTTTTGTCACATGGAATGTTGAGACGTTGCTAGTGAATCTTATTGCAAAGATTACAGACGACTTTTTTAAACACGTTGTTGCCAAATAGACTTACAGCATAAAATCAAACATAAACTTTAATACAAACACATTCATACACAAACATCCAAACACTCGTATTCTAACATATAAATTTTATATTTAAAACTGGTTTATTTTTTGTTGCTGTTTAGTTATTGTTAGAAAATAGCTGGTGGGCAAAATGAAGCACTTGCACATTTAATTTTTACAATACACCTAACTAACAGCCACAACTAGGGTTGCCAGATACTTTTTCGTTTTCCATAGATAATTACAAGTCCGGATTTACTTAGGATTGTAGTTCTTGCCAATCTTAAAATTTATAATAAAAGACATTTTTAATTTATTTGCGAATAATTCGGAAATAATAAGACTTTGTTGTACGAAAAATTCTCATTTTGTAAAAAGAAACTATTTAAGAAAAACTGCACAGAAATACCCATGTCAAATTCAGATCTATCAAAATTGCAGGTTGCAGTGGCATCCCATTTGTTTATTTTTATAAATGTATAAAATTGAATATCGGGTTTGAAAAAGAAAATTTATGATTAAACAGAAACTGAACAAAGGATATAGATATTCTGCAGCTACATTTAAACAATGAATTACTCAATTTAATTCAATTAAATATTTATTCACAATTTTATCATTTTACATTTTAATTCTAAGGATAATTCTATTTTGAACGTTTAATTTTTCGACTTATTAACTGACTAATTTGGTTAGGATATGTATATGTGTATGTTAATAGTATTTACGGATGTAACACTCTACCAAAACCTTTTTGACTTTTTTTAAAAATACTTAAACTAATTTACAACCTGCAATGAGACCAACTCATTGATATGGATACAGTGACAATTTGAACATTTTATGTTGAAATTTTGAGTAATCGTTTCAATGTTATCCTTAAATAATTCTATAGCTACTGGTTCATGAAGGCGCCCAGCTTGTTTTGCGAAAAATGTCATTTCTGTATGTGACATTTTGCACTTGTGGACCAGACATGAGCTGAATATAGAAGATAACTTTAATATCAATTTCTTATTTTGAATACCAAGTTTGGAGTTTTGGATTATGAAGGGGTACAGAATACGAGTTTGTATTGAGCTATATTTAAAATATATGATATATTATTTTGAAATTTTAATTTGGGATCGAATATACTAATTGTGTGTTATAAAAGTTTATCATTGTTCTCCTTTTATAAAAACTAGCAGAGCCCAGCCCTCAAAATTTGTATACGAATTCTAGAAAATTTTATTTTTTCATTTAACAAATAATTTCATAAGAGCCTGAATGTATTCTAATCCATTTTAGCCAATTCAAAATTCAGCACTATTCAAATCAAATTCATTAAATTTCATTATAAATAATTGTTGAACGCTCAGAAGATGTACAGTGGGGAGCAGAGGTGAGTACATGTTTGTATTTCTTGCACTTCTAAGTGGATAAAAAAAGCAATAATAAAGTAATTTCAGAATTTTTTTTTTGGAATTTAAATTATTAGGTCAACAAAACTGTATTAAAAATAAATCAAAACACAACTAATTCATAGAGAAACTTATATAAAAGAAAACAAGTTAGAAAATTATAGTCGGTCTAGACCGACTATACGATACCCTATACCATGCGTTTAGAGACCCTACCTCTTCGGTCCAACTAACTGGATATAGCCAATAAGCATAAACCAAATTTGAGTGGCATTTTTATTAATTTTTTTCGCTGCAGATATGAAAAAGCTCATATCGTATACTATATTTATATGGGGACTAGATAGAAAAATGGACCGATCCTGACCATATTTGTAAAAGTCACTTATACTTTGAAAATATATATACAAACCAAATTTGAGAAAAATCTGTGCAATAGTTTTGTTTTTTGATAGATTTAAGTGAAGATCGGGAAGCAGCTCTATATGGGGCCTATGACTAAAAATTTTCCTATAATGATTATTTTTGAACTACTGATTAATGGATGTAATAAACACATACAAACCCAATTTGACTGAGATCTATATAATTATTCTCACCAATTTCAACAGCGTTCATGCCATGTCCGACAAAAGCTCATATACCAAATTTCATCAGAATATATTTATATTTGCGACCTGTAGTTTGATTACAAGCTTTACATGGACACACAGACGGACGGACGGACGGACGGACAATGCTATTTCAACTGAAAAAGTGATTCTGAGTCGATCGGTATAATTAAAGATGGGTCTAGGACGAATATTTTTGGTTGTTACAAACAGCAGCACAAAGTCATTATACCCAAACCACATAGTCGTATAGGGTATAACTATGTCTCGTATTGAAATTTGCACATATTAAATTTTAGTACTTGGTCCATAGGCCTCTATTACTTAAAATATTTTATATGCGTCTTGGCATACTTTCTAACAAGTTTTGAATAACTTGCTCTGGAATACGCTGCTACTCCAGCTCCACACGTTGCCACAGCTCGCATAATTTCGGTTGGGCAGTTCTATAGTGTCCAATTTTCAGAATTGGCCATAAATACTCAATTGGGTTGAGGTCGAGACTTTGCGCTGGCCATTGCATTACTTCTTCTTCTTCCCCAGGATGTGCACTCATATCAACAAATTCGGGAATATGGGTTTCTGAAATATTCAAATAGTCTTCTTTTCGCATAATTCCATAAATTTTTTGCATTGGTCCAACATGTCACCAAGTGAAACAACCCCATACCATAACATTGTCACCATGATGTTTTATTGTTGGTATTACGTGGTGCCTTTTTATGGTCTCATAAAGTATCGTCGTACTGATTTCGGTTGAATTTGGATTCATCTGACTAGATTACTCTTTTTCAGTCATCAGCGGTCCAATTTTTGTGTTCCCTGGCGAATTTGAAACGTGCCGCAACATTCTTCTTCGACAATGCAGGTTTAGGTTTCTTCACAGCAGAGATGTAGCAAATGTTTTGGAGTGCTCTTCTTGCTGTCCATCGGCTTACATTTTTATTAATTGTTACAGAAGCTTTGGCGTCAAAACGTCATTACTCGTGCGTCCACATAAATGGTAAATTTTGAATTTTTCTAATAATGTAGTTGAGAACACGCGGGAGCAAAAATGAGTACATACGAGTTGGTTTCTTAATATGTCTTTTTCTTCATTAATTTGTTGCTATTTTATATTGTTTTGAATATAGTTTTGTTAAGAATTGAAAATAAGTAGTATAAAAAAAATTTAAATCCCGTACATCCCATATGACAACTCTTACGAAAACTGAGAATAGTGGAAATTAGAAGTATAAATGCAAAAAATTCAAAAATAACGATTGTTTGTTTGGACAGAGTTGTATCTTCTGAAATTAATACAAAGTAAAGCTGTATGGTACGAAAACTGAAAACTAACCACACTGCTCGTAGGCCTGACTTTAGGTGAGTGTGTTAAAGCGCTGACCAAAAAGTGCAAGTACGAGTGTATGTGAGAAGGTTCATGGCTCGAAACCTCACGGCCGCCCTAAGTAGAAAAAATTTTCATATAGAAACAATCTATTCAATTAAAACATAACAATTATCACAATGTTCAATAAATCGCTGATGAAGGCTGAAATGCCAGAAACCGGTCCGATTAAGAATACAGTGCAGTTATGAATTTTTGAAATATATGCTTTCTTCTTCTTTACCACGCACCATTTAAACCTTGATGATTCCTTTTGCTATCCGCTTAGGAGTACAAGAAATACAAACATGTACCCACCTCTGCTCCCCACTGTATAAATGGGTTTTTCAAAAATAATTGTAAAGGAGCCTAAAGGTATGCTTATCATATTTAACAGATTTACAATAAACACACATACAAAATGTGTTATATGTATGTATTAGTTGTAACTTGTAATGACAATTACTCCAAAAAAATGTTCGAGACGTTGCAAATTTGTAAATCTGGTGGGCAGCCTTTCAATGAGGTATAGTTGGTCAAAATCGGTTATAAACTAATATTTTTATATCGTTCATAAGAAATCACCTTGGTCTGTTAATATTATGGATAAAATTTTAGCTCAACTAGATATGCTATCACTACAAATTAATAAATTTATAATTATTTATATTCACTGAGTGATCTGAACATGATTACTAATGTTTTACGAAGATTTAATATGCGCGGCTATTCTATTGGGAAAGCTGTTCATAAGATGCATGCTGCGAATGCCATCATAAGCTCACTATTATCCCAATTCAGAAAATTTTTTGAAGATGTTAAAGCGAAGCCCACAGTCGTTTTTGAATCAATTCGCAACTGGATGTAACATGGATTAATTTACTAGGTGATTTAAAAAAAAAACTGATTTATTTCAAATTTTGTACACAAAAATGTCCTCTCGAATGTTCGCTACAAGCTTATATCACTTCCATGGCAAAGTAAAAATTTTTTCTGTATTGTATTAAAAAGGCAGTTAAGCCTACGTGTAATCCTGTAAATTCTGAAAAACAATAACTGTAATGAAACCAACATAATGAATGATTCAAAATACAAGACTCGTGAAATATTAAACCTGAAGATTAATTTATAAATCTCTAAAAATGTTGTATACGCCAAAACAAAAACATGAAACAAAAATCTGTTGTTCATGCGATCCACGATATTCACACTAATTTCGGGATAAATTCGTAAAACAGGTAAGCCTAGCATTTATCTAACACAGCAATATTTGTAGTAACACGTCTTACTGCCAATGTTAAGCACCTTCATTATACAGAAATAAAATGAATGATCTTAATGTGCATGCTTAGTGTGAGGACGATGTGTTACGCTTAGCACTATGGACATATTTTTATTATAACAAATAAAGGAACATTTCTTAACTGAGAGTTAATTAAAAAGTTAATGTCTCATTAAAAGTTAACCGTTCAATCAAATATCATACCAAATTCACTGTCGATTGTAAATTTTTTTTTTTCAAATGTTTTTACTTTAAATAAAGCAAAAACATTGCGCCATTTGTTTCAAAAAATTTATCTATATTCAGCATGACAGGTTATACAGTTGTTTCAGGAAGAATCACCAACCCTCGTCAGTAACTAAAAGCAGTAGAGAGTTTGGTTGGTAAAAAGTTAAATTTATATATATTTGCTGAAACAACCAAATGAGAATTCAAGCAGAAGTTATATTATTTAAGCCTCTTCCAATATAACAAACTAAAATATAGAACATCTTTGAAACAAATATGATTGCATGTGTACTCGTAGTACACATTGCATACTACATGTTTGTTTTTGTCTTGAAAAAACAAGAAAAGCAATTTGTTTTTGCCCTCCGTATTTTTAATTTTATTATTTTTTATAAAAATAAAAAATCTTATTTTTCGATTTTTTATACCTTAAACCACTATGTGGTTTGGGTATAATGACTTTATGCTGCTGTTTGTAACTACCAAAAATACTTGACCTAGACCAATCTTTTATTATACCGATCGAATCAGAATCGCTATCTGATTCGATTTAGCGCTGTCCGTCCGTCCGTCCGTCTGTGTGCCTATGTAAACCTTGTAATCAAACTGCAGGTCGCAAATATGAATATATTTTGATGAAATTTGGTACTTAAGCTTTCATCGGCCATAGGATAAAATTGGTGAGAATTGGTCCATGTTCAGACCTAGCCTCCATAAAAGTGACCCCTAATCGACATAAATTGTCATAAGATCCAAATTGTCATATAGATCTTACTCAAATTGGGTTTGTATGCGTTTATTACATCCATTAATGAGTAGTCCAAAACGATCCCTTTGGGACAATTCTTAGTCATAGGCCCCATATATTGTACTGATTCTTCTCAAATTTTGTTTGTATATATTTTTGCAAAATACAAGAGACTTTACCAAACATGATCAGGAGCGGTCCATTTTTGGACCTAGTCCCGATATAGACATAGCATCCGATAAGAACTTTTTCACATCCAAGACACAAAATTAATAATAATGCCACTCAAATTTGGTTTATGCTTATTTTCTGTATCCAATTAGTTGCGCCTAAGGAATAGGGTATCGTATAGTCTGTCTATACTGACTTTAATTTTCTTGCTTGTTTTTTTTATATTTTTATTTTATAAAAAATCTTATTTTTCGTTTTTTTTATTTTTACTCGAGACTTCTCGAAAATTTCGCATATCTCCGGAATTACGTTTTGAAAAATATTTTTCTCTGGACTTCCGAATCCTGAGGAATTTTTAAAAATCCTCGGGGAAAAATTATTCAACATGTTAATAATTTCTACGCGTGATGTGTGTTTTTCTTTCCAGAGCTTTCTGATATCCCTTTATGACATGGAATGCTGAGAATTGGCATACTTATAGCGTCATCCACCTGAAGAACCTAAAAAAATGGAGTTTTGATTTTCGGTCTGTGTTCAGAAGGGCGTGGCAATTTCTCTATTTTTGTTCTGGGTTTTTATTATTTGCAGACCATTCGAAAGCTTCCTGATAACCTAAAAAAGCTGAAACTTGGCGAACGTACACAAAATGGTACATAGCAAAGGCTGATTTTTAATTTTCGATTTACGGGCTGGGGGGCGCACAGTGGAAAATCGTAGTGTAAAACCGCCTCATAAGTGATTTTTGCAAAGGAAGGAATTTCACTTAAAAAATATTTTTATCGAAAGCTAAGGTGTTAAACATAATAATTTGGCAAAAATTGAGATGCTTGGTCAATAGAAATATTCGAGAATATCGACAGAGTTCACATCTCTTTACGGAAACGATTTATAACCAAAAAAAAATCATGTGAGTCCGATCACAGGGAAGATGTGTAAACATCTAGTCATTAGTTTTTTTATGGCACTTTTTTAAAATCAAACAGTAAGCATTATCTATGTATCACTTATAGCAATCAACTGCAGGAGCTCTGCTAATATAAAAATAATTATTATTGTTTATTATTTCAATCGGTTAATTTCGTTTTTTATTTTATATTTTTAATTTTTAATTTTTCGTTTTTAATTTTTCATTTTCCATTTTTCATTTGTCATTTTTTTTTTTATTTTTCATTTTTAATTTTTCATTTTGTATTTTTCATTTTTCATTATGCGTTTTTCATTTTTTATTATTATTTTTCATTTTTTATTTTAAATTTTTCATTTTTCATTTTTAATTTTTTATTTTTAATTTTTTTTTTTTCATTTTTAATTTTTATTTTTTATTTTTCATTTTTCATTTTGTTTTTTTCATTTTTCATTTTGCGTTTTTCATTTTTTATTTTAAATTTTTTTGTTTTTTTTTTTATTTTTTATTTTTAATTATTATTTCTTATTTTTTATTTTTCATTTCTTATTTTTCCTTTTTCATTTTCCTTTTTTTATTTTTTATTTTTCATTTTGATTTTTAAACAGGTAATTACATATCATAATTTTTTCACCAATAAGTTACACCGATTTTTTCTTACGCTCACATGTTACGCTAATTTTTTCTTACGCTCACATGTTACGCTGTTTTCGTGATTGAATTGTGAAAAAGAAATTTACCCCCCTGCGCGTATAGATGTTTACACATCAAAAATTAATCATATTTCATGGCATATTTTAAATTTAATTCACATTACACTGTACGAAAAGGAAATTTCATGCAGATTGCGATTTTAGAATTATCTGTCCAGTTGTTTATAAAATTGTTTAAAATTTATGCATCTGAATAAAAAATTTTTTTTGCTACATGTGAAAACTTCGGTAAGGATTTTAACTGATAGCTACGGCAAGTTTCGCGCTCATATCGCACCTGTATCTCTAAAGTGAGTCAACTCAAAATTTTTAAATTTTCACTATTTGCAAGAAAACGATACACAGTGGTCATATCTATCCACTGTAAAAATCTTACATCGATTTTTCTAGTCTTTCGCAAAAAAAAAAAAAAAATACAGTTGTAACCCTATTTGTTTTATAAGAGTAGCTTCTTTAGGATCCACTAAAACTACTGTTGTATACTTATTATTCGCAATTCTTTATAACGAAACAACTGTTTTTACATTTTATAATAAATATTAAAAAAAACCGTTTTTTCCCTTTAGACTCACTTTAGAGGTACAGGTACGATGTGTACATTAGGGTTATAACTTTTTGCAATTTTTTCAAATATCAAATCTCCCGAGGCAAAATCGTGTAGGGCATGGAAAAATATTAAGGACTTCGTTTTTATTTTTTCGCGATCGTTAAAAAAATTTAGGCACCAAACACATTGAAGTTTTTATTAACACTACGTTACAAACGGGTATTTTTGATTATTGAAATAATATAATATTTTAATCGAAATTCATTACAATTCTTGTCATTTTCCTATATTGGTTGCAAAAAAATAAATAAAATAAAATAAAATCGGTTTGGTCAAAATAAATTATAAGAAAAGCAAAACAAGTGTTGAAAAAATGCCAAATATGGACCAATAACTTTACTAAATTTCATGAAGTTGTTAAAAACTGTACAGATATACCTGTCGTTGATATACCATTACATGACATGAACAGAATTCCAAAGGAAGAAGCTGTTATAGGAAGATTTAATGCGTTGGTCAGTTTTGAAAAGTGTAAAAACAAAAGGTATGTAATTATAGCTGATGAGGTGTTAAATCTATGGCAGAAGCTTAAACTGAAAACAATTCGTCATGATGGAGTTAAACATAAAATTGAAGTCTTTGTTAAATATTATAAGAAGATATTAAAACGTCCTAAAGGTATTACATTTGCAAAACTATTTAATATTACTATTGATTTAAAATTTGTATCAGAAATTATTGAAGATATATCCTCTGACTCAGATTCTTCGCCAATATTCTGACTCAGATTCTTCGCCAATATTCGATAGTGATCAAGATGCTGATGATGAAACTGACAATAGTTACATGCCAACAGTATGACATAGACCAACTAAACTGTCGGACCACTGTTACCATGAAAATGATTTTGAACAGTTAAACAAGTCATTAATAAATTTTACGAAAGTTCACGAATGTTTCCTCAGACATTGGGTACCTACACCATCTACAATTCCAAACCAACAACGCAGTAATATATGTGCGGAACGTGGAGTAAAAATAGTACAAGATATATCCCCTTTGTAAAACATCGCGTACTCTGAACTTAAAGTTTATTTCTTTCAATACCTAGTTATAAAAATTTATTGTTATTATTTGTTTACACACTTGTTTACGTGTTAACCATATTTAAAAAAATTTGTTATTTAAAAAATAATTTAAAAAAAAAATATTAAAGGCATTTTGGAAATCGGAGTAGGTGCGTAAGGTTTTTTTTACCAAATTGAACTGAAATTGTTTTTTTAACATCAATAATGGTAAACAAAAAAACAGTAATTTAGGTTATTGAAAAAAAAGCCATTTTTAAAGCCATTTTAAAATAAAATCTAAAGATGTGAGCAAAAAATCTGCATATTCCATTATATATTATTCTGAAATATTTTGGTAAAATTTTTGATTATCCTGTATTTTTTTTTTTTTTTTTTAAGTGTTCACTGCGTGTATTGTCATTCCGAGTTAGTTTAGCAAGTGAAGATTTTTTTCGAAATAAATCTTTCCATTAATTAATAAAATTAATTATTTTAAGTGTTAAGTGGTAGAAAGTAGTAGGAATATACAAAGTATTGATCATGTATGAATAAATTATAGATTTTCTGAAGAAAATGTACAATATATTGTGAATAATATTTAAAAAAAAAATTGGATGAACGAGTTCAAACTGATCTTTAAAAATATTTCTTGAGCAATATGTTCAGCGGTAAACGGAGGCTTTTGCAGAACTGTGCTACCAAAAAATTTGCCAGTAAAACATGAAGATACGATTAAACTGATGAAGTTTTAAATAACACCATAATGATTCTGAAAAGTAAAAATGTCACTGTTATTAATGTAGCAATCAAATCTAACAGAATGTCTTTTTCTTCATTGTATATAATTCGTTATTGTACATTATATGCATATAACTATATAAACAAATATAAAAAAAAATATAATCTTCATATCAATTTTATTAAATAATCCCCAGTTTAAATTTGTTTATATTCCAGCAAATAATAGAGAATATATTTAAGATTATCCGTGCGAAATTACAGAGTTCGATCCCTAAGAAGAAGAAAATTACAGACTTTTTATACTAAATCTCTCTAGACAGGTCCATATGGAGTACGATTTTTTTTTTCTGTTTGTGGACGGAGGGGTGTGGTAAGTTAAATTTTTTACATTTCTACATATAATGCATATTATTTTTTATGGGCGTATTATTTCACTAATGAACAAAAATATCTGTGGATTTCTGTAATGGTTCACCAGTCGCTAGCATGTTTTAAAATTAGATAAATATGCAGCAAATTCATGAAGTGAAATAACAGAAAATATGGAACAGTATCAAACAGATCGACTAGATTTAGCAGCACATGGTTTTTGCCTAAAACTTTCTGAGCTTATTACCGATCTTACCAAAAGACATATCCTCGGTAAAGTTATAGCAAAAAGCCATGTTAACGAATTTGAAAGCAGAGGCTTATGCTCGCATATTACTAATATCAATACAAATATGCAAAAGACTCCAAGAAAATGTTTTTTATTTTTGCGCTAGTCTTTGGTCAGACGTAAAGTATCCTTAGAAAAAAATTATATGGTTATGAGGACTGGATTCCATAGGGTTATACCGCCTGGAAATTAGGCAAAAAATTTCAACACAATCATTTTATATACATGGTAGTACTTTATTTAATTTCTAAAAAAAAAACAATTTACATCATAAATGAATGGCAAATAAAATAAAATTTATAATATAAAAAAATAGCTTATTTTTCACATTTGTAATGAAAATCCTAAAACTAGTCCTTTTGCTGAGAAAAACAGAAGTGTAAATTGCATTCTCGGCATATTGGTTGAGTTTCTGAAGCCCAGCCAGGAAGTTTGCATGTCTGTTTACCAGTACGCGGTAAAAATTTAGGAAAATGTTCGACTCCACCACAGCGAACGGCTAAGTTTTAAACCGCACAAATGGGGAGCAAAACTATTCATTTTATGTAATTCCTCTGGTTTCTGCTATATCTTTGAAATATATTGCGGTACAGTGGACAACGTGGTGTAATCTGGTTCACCAGACCATAGAGTGTCAGAAAATGTGGTTGTTTGATTGTTGAGTATTGTGCCAGATTATAAAAAATACATCATATATTTTGACAATTATTATACTTCACTCATTTAGGGACTATTCGCTCAAATCGATTCTCGATTTGTAAGTACTGAGTTTTGCGGCTCCGATCCACGACTAAAAGAGTTGTACGTTCTGGAAAAAAGTTTGTTGGTATTGACTGGTTCAAAGTAATAAATGAATATAACAACCATATGGGTGGAGATGACCTTTTGGATGGACTTATTGGTCGATAGAATATTCCTTTGAAGACTAATAAGCAAATCGCATAATTATACATATGTTCGACGTAACCATTTTGTATAAAACTTTCGAGTACATGTTTCTCACGTCTTTTGTTTATCCCAAAATCTTATGTTGCATTACATATGAGAAAAGAGTTCAGGGAAGAGGACTTATCAGCGATTCCTTAGCATGGAGCTTTGAATCCTTTGGAACGCATATTCGCTCTAGTATAAACGCATGCTTGAGTAGCGATAAACCGACATGAAAAGTAATATGACAATATGCTGATGAGTTTCCAAATTCGCTGTAGAAAAGGAAGCCGACGTATTTACAGAATCTTCTAAAATCACTTAAAGCATCTAAATTGTGTATAACGCTTTTTAAGATCGTCTCTCATTTCGAAATCACAAAATTCATCTACGGACTTATCCAGTACTATATTTTGTTGGCGCCATTGCATATTTTTGAAGGCCTGCGATTTTGAATCAATATCCGGTAGATGCCCCAGCATCATTTATGGTTTTGTCATTAGGTTGAATGACAGTTTGCCCAACAGGTACTCTGCATTGACGCTTCGGTACTGGAGGAGTACCTGAAGCAATCGAAGTTGATGGAGATGGCATACGGAACGTAACAAGTTTCCTATCCGTATCGTCATAGAAATCCGTTATTTCCAAAATTTGGCTTTAATCAATTCGATTAAATTGCACAGATATAAGAATTGAAATGAATATAACTGTTACTGTTCACACCAGCACTTGCTGAAGATACAATCAAATTAAATCTTGGGTTTCCACAAAATAGATCAAATGGGAAAAATACAAAAGAGAAGAGAGAAAGCAAATGCACTTGCAATGAATTAAGACGGTCTAATGGCGAGGTTGGAAGCTAGAGGGTTAATTTATATGGGAAGTGCCGCGCCTGCTGATCCGAGAGCAACCATTTTTAGCACACTAATCATATTAACAATAAAAGATCGTTATGTACGAGTACCTTAGTGTTTGTAAGACAAACTTCGATTTTACCAATGATATTGCATCATTTGCAAAACTTTTAACAAAAAACATAATATTTATATTATCAAAAATATCATCAACACTAAATAGGGATAAATTTTGTAATACTTATCTTAAAATTTTTTAAAGCCGACACTGGCAAAGAAGGTTTTTTTAATTGGTTTGGTAGAAAATTTGAAAACTTCAAATAAATATGAAAAAAGCAAAAATTAATGGTCATCTAAAAACCATTTAAAGCAATTCGAAAAATTCTGAAAAACTGTAAATTACCGTTTTTTAATGCGTATCGAGGGTTTACTAACGCTACCCGTTTCTCAAAAACTACTACTTTTCAGGACAGACAAAAACCGTTTTATAATAAACTTTTGCCATTTTTTAAACAATTTTTTTAATCTAAAAAGTAATAGAAATGTCAATAGATTTTTAAAACAACTGTAATATTTTAAATATTCCACCTTTATTTTTTCGCCCGTTTTTTGAGATACGTGTTTTCTGCACAGAAAAATTGCTATAAACCGTAACATACTTGATTGCGTTATTCTGAAATAAGAGCACATAAATTAGATTTTCGAATTATTTATTTAAAAACATATTACTGAATTCATTAATTACACTGTCCAACAGCATTTTTGGAACAGAATAGCGACGCTATAATTCTGAAAGGGTATGTTGAGTAGATCATTTTTGCAGAACAAACTTATGGTCCAGCACGTCTGAGTATTTTTTTACAGTGGTAAAATGACATTATTTGTTGCTTCGTAAGTCATTGTCACGTAGTGCCTTTGGCTTCTACCAAATTTGTAATTTACGCAGAAATAGCATGTATCTGATTTGTGATCTTCAGGCTCAATCCAGTACCGCCTTTGTACCAGGTCAAAAGACCACTTTCTCAAGTAGTACATACGGTTTTTGGTATCCAAGCATCAGATAAAAATCGTATTCCAAAGAAAAGAAAATATGGTTCTTCAATTGTAGGCAATATTTTTCTTCTGCTTTGATGGTGCGTAAAATGTCCACAAATAAAACAAAACCAATTTCAAACAGAATCCGCCATGCTTATTTAAGCTATAATTTTTCTTTTTATACCCTATACCACTATGTGGTTTGGGTATAATGACTTTGTGCTGCTGTTTGTAACTACCAAAAATATTTGACCTAGACCCATCTTTAATTATACCGATCGAATCAGAATCACTATCTGATTCGATTTAACGATGTCCGTCCGTCCGTCCGTCCGTCCGTCTGTGTGTCCATGTAAAGCTTGTAATCAAACTGTAGGTCGCAAATATGAATATATTTTGATGAAATTTGGTATGTAAGCTTTTATCGGCCATGGGATGAACGCTATTGAAATTGGTGAGAATCGGTCCATGTTCAGACCTAGCCCCCATACAAATGAACCCTATGAAATCGACTTAAATTGCCATAATATCCAAATTATCATTTAGATCTCGGTCTAATATTTAACTGCAATAAATCAATATATATAAAATTCATTTTCTGTTTGTTTGTTTGTTTGTTTGACCGCTATACAAATTTTTACATTTCAACGGATTTCTCTGAAATTTGGTACACACGATTTCTATATCCCAGGAAAGGCCGCCATATGATTCTTACTGGCTACGCCTTCTTTCGCGTCCACTTTTTATACAAAATTCATTTTCTGTCTTTTGGTATATTTGTTCACTATAGAACTCTTTATATTTCAAGGGATGTCTATGAAATTTGGTACGCACGATCTCTATACTCCAGGGAAGGCCACCATATTCTTCTTACAGGCCACAACTACTTTGCGCCCACTTCTATGTATATAAAATTTATTTTTTCCTTTTATTTGTTTCTTTGTTTGATTGCTATACAAACTTTTATTTTTCAATGGCTTTCTCTGAAATTTGGAAAACGTGATCTCTCTACTCCAGCCTACCTACCTTTACGCCCACATTTTTATAAAATTCATTTTTTGTTCTTTGGAATATTTGTTCGCTATAGAAATTTTTATCTTTCAACGGCTTTCTCCGAAATTCAGTACATATTCCAGGGAAGATCGCCATATGATTTTTACAGACCACGCCTACTTTTACGCCCACTTTTCATATAAAATTCATTTTTTGTTGGTATATTTCTTCCCTATACAAATTTGTATTTTTCAAAAGATTTCTCTGAAATTTGGTTCACACGGGAATAACTGCACGGTGGACAAACTCCCTAAATTTTAAAAAAAGATCCCCAAAAGAAATGAACAAATTCCCCATTTTTTTAAAAAAACGGAATAAAAATGCACTTATTCCCCATATTCATTATTAAATTTTTACATATTTTTATACCCTATACCACTATGTGGTTTGGGTATAATGACTTTGTGCTGCTGTTTGTAACAACAAAAATATTTGACCTAGACCCATCTTTAATTATACCGATCGAATCAGAATCACTTTTTGAGTTGATTTGACAATGTCCATCCGTCCGTCCGTCCGTCCGTCTGTGTGTCCATGTAAACCTTGTAATCAAACTGCAGGTCGCAAATATGAATATATTTTGATGAAATTTGGTATGTAAGCTTTTATCGGCCATGGGATGAACGCTATTGAAATTGGTGAGAATCGGTCCATGTTCAGACCTAGCCCCCATACAAATTACCCATATGAAATCGACATAAATTGCCATAAGATCCAAATTGTCATATCAAATTGGGTTTGTATGTGTTTATTACATCCATTAATCAGTAGTCCAAAAATGATCCCCATGGGACAACTCTTAGTCATAGGCCCCATATAGAGCTGCTTCCCGATCTTCACTTAAATCTATCAAAAAATATTGCACTGATTCTTCTCAAATTTTGTTTGTATATATTTTTGCAAAATACAAGGTCTCTTGTCAGGATCCATTCATACAAGGTCAGGATCGACCCATTTTTAGGCCTAGTCCCCATATAGATATAGCAGCCGATATGAACTTTTTCATATCTGCGGACAAAAAAATTTATAAAAATCCCACTCAAATTTGGTTTATGCTTATTTTTTATGTCCAGTTAGTTGGGCCTATGGGGTAGGGTCTCTAAACGCATGGTATAGGGTATCCCATAGTCGGTCTAGACCGACTATAATTTTCTTACTTGTTTTATATTAATTTTAGTAAAAATCACACCCGATATGTACTGCTTAGTAGCTCAATTATTCTTGAATTTTTTCTTTTATTTTTTATTATTAATTTTAATAAATATCACACCCGATTTGTAAGTCACAGCTGACTAGACGCGAGAACTCAGTGTTTGCCCCGGCCGAACTTGACGCCGTTTCTACCTGTTTTGTATATGTTGGTGTATAATTTTACTAATTAAACATAAAGAGCTTTATTTACAACAATGGTGTCTTTGCTGACCCCAACTGAAATTTTTCGGCAAACATTTTCGTAGAATATTTTAATCCGTAAATGTCCTTTTTTAAAGGATATTTTTTGATTTTCTCGAAAAAAAGGGTCAAATTGACCCATAAATATACCAGTTAGAGGGTTAAGATCTACCACAAAAATAATCCTCATACAATTCCACAATACAACTGTGACCATAAGAATTCTCTCACACATTAACTTACAGCATTTTTTTCATAAAGTATAATGCTCCCTTCGACCAAAAAAGGAAAACTTTGACCCACTGTAAAAAAATACTCAGACGTGCTGGAGCATAAGTTTGTTCTACAAAAATGATCTAGTCAACATACCCTTTCCGAATTATGGGGTCGGTATTCTGTTCCATTCAAAAAGTCTTAATTTGTTGGACAGTGTTATTTTTAATCAAATAAAAATATTATTATTACTGAGATTTTTTTCTTTTAAATATAACAAAACAGTACTTTTTAACTTTTTTTGTGAGATAATTAATTAATTAATTAATAAGACTTAATAGTAGATTAGGATTACTTAGTTTCAATAATACTTTAAATCACAACAAATAAATTAAAAAATTAAAAAAAAAATTAAATGTTTTATTTCAACACTGTTAAGATATAATATTTAGGTTGTAGAAGAAAATTGTTTATTTCACGGATGTATTTTAAATTATCATAAAAAGTACGGTAATCAATGATTTTAAAGACTGCAAGTCTTTGTATATTTGATTAGTCAATGGAATTTCTTCAAAACATAACTCTTTAACTTCGGTGTCAATAGAATATTTACTGTTTAAACGCTGAGGAAGAATTTCCCATTCACTAACGAAACATAATTTAAACATTAATTTATCTTTGCAGTATTTAAATCCTCTTAGTATTTTAATCCTCAGTATTTTAATCCTTCCAGGCCGAATTGATTTAAAATATTTCAAATCAGAAAAATTTAATTTGGGTGTGACCCTTAACCAAATATTTTTGGAAGATCTCGATATTGTATTATTTGAAGCGAATTGAAATAAGGAATTAGCTATGGTTACATTTCGATTCTGGGCACTAGAGCCATCACTGTAAAATACAATCGACGTAGTAAGCTCAACTTCAGTTTTTAAAAAATCAATCAGGCAAGACACAAAAACGTTGCCATCAATGCCACCTTCACCCTCGTGCCATACATAACATAATGCATCCCCGTTAGCTATATTGTATACCGTAAACTGATGACATTTTAGTTTTTGTTTAAAACAAAAAGCACCAGCAGGTAAATGTGGTATCATCTGCACAGCTTGGGCATCTACCGTGAAAGCTTTTATTTCTCCAGATATTGCTTTGATTTTATCATTATCTTTTTCATTCCTAGCAGGGTTCTTTTTTATTACACAGAGTTCAGAAAAAAACACACACTGAATAAAAAATTCGTACATATATGTACACAAACATAACTTAGACCAACACACACATATTTTTATTTTCATATCAATTATGTTTGTTTTTAAATTTTCTTCGGTGCCCAACACAACCATGACTGTGTTCGTTTTAATATTTCGTTATTTACACGAACATTTTTGTATCACGTACATTTTGTTTCAATCACACATGAAGCACACATTTTTGAGTGTTGCTTTATTTGAAGTTCATGTTCTGGTACGTGTACTGAAAAAATAAACAGAACATGTACAATAAACAGGTTCGAGTTCAGTTATATTTTAAGTCGTGTTGTGGCTCGTGTAGTAAGAAAAAACAGAACATGTACAATAAACAGGTTCGAGTTCAGTTATATTTTAAACACGACTTAAAATAATTGAACTCGAACCTGTTTATTGTACATGTTCTGTTTTTTCTTACTACACGAGCCACAACACGACTTAAGATATCACTGAACTCGAACCTGTTTATTGTACATGTTCTGTTTTTTTTTTTTTTTTTTTGAACAGTTTTGTATATAAATTATTTAAATATAACTTTGTAGTATCTTTATTATTTAAGAAGTCTTCTACATGTGACTGTTTTTCTTTAATTATACCCTCCACTCCAGTGTGCAGAGGGTATATATAAGTTTGTCATTCCGTTTGTAATAATTAGAAAAAAAATTCTGGACCCCATAAAATATATATATTTGTGATCCTTATAACAAGCGAAGTTGATGTAGCGATGTCCGTCTGTCCGTCTGTCCGTCTGTCCGTCTGTCCGGCTGTCCGTCTGTCCGTCTGTCCGTCTGTGGAAATCACGATGACGGCTTCAATCGGATAGCTAGGGTGCTCCTTGGTATAAAAAATGATTCACTAACATCCTGAGAAGTTTGCTATTTAAAATCGTCCAAATCGGTTAATCTGGTCCCGAGAATTGAGCGAAGAATCAAAAAGTCATGAGAAAATATGATTTGAATATGTGTTCTTGTGATAACGCCCTCAATAGTTCAGATAGGGTGCTTGTTTTTAGTGAGAATGATTCACTAACATCTTGAGAAGGTTCCTGTTTTTAAATCATGACAATAGGTTTCATAGGTGCCGAGAAATCACTGAAAAAGTAAAAAAAATATGACGTTTTCTATATTGTTTTCCTAAATTTTGTATTTTGTCATAGCTGTGCATGTTGTTTTTGTGGTCGTTGTGTTAATAAGATAAAAATTCATCAATATCATATTTTTTGGTGTAATATTTAAGTTAATTAATTAATAAAAGAAACTATATAAAATCAATATCAATATTCTGCGATTTTTATAACATCACAAAATGTTACAAATTGATACATACTACTGTTGCCAATATCAAAATACTATAAATAATATTCATATATTCTGTATATGTATATCCATAATAAGCGCATATTAAAATAAATCGGTATTTTATTTTATTTTTACAAAATTCTGAAATTTTTAGAGTTGAAAAAATAGTATGGTTTTAAGAGTTGTATTTTTAGTACATGTATAAACCCTGCATACTTGCTTTCAAAAGTAGTAGGTAGGTAAGCCATAAAATATTTATTTACACTGTAAAAAAAATTGTTGTTTAGAAAAATACTATTTTTTGTCAGATGTTAATTACAATAAATTTTTAAACTTTGTTATTTAATTTCGGAACGGAGGCAAACGCCATTTCCAAAATTTTGTTTCAACAGTTATCCACATTAAGAATAACCGCGGAGCTCAGCTCAATCAATGTGTAATGATCGAGCCTTGCCCTGGGAAACATGCGTTTTGCCTTTCTTAACACAAACGCCATTCCCAACTACCAAAAATTTTTGACACGAGCTATTCACATTATGAATAGCCGCGGAGCTCAGCTCAATCATAGTGCAATGATGAAGCTTCGCCCTGGGAAACATATATTCATGCTTTTCTTAGCACAAACCGAACTTCTTATGGCACATTAAAAATAAACTAATTGAGAAGTACAATTCATCATTACGGTGTATTATAATACTATTTTCTTATTTTACTAGTAGCTAGTAAACAAAGTGACCGTGTCATTGTGAACGAAATAGAATTGAAATTGTATGCAGATTTGTTTTACTTAAAAAACCTGTTTCTACAGATAGTGAATAAAATCCCAGTAAGCATTTTATGCAATAAATGATCATGTAGAGTCTTTTTGACTCATATGTGCTATTAAAACAGTTATAAATGCGCCCTTTTGCTGATCACAAAATATTCTTTTGTTGGGATTAAATATTACCTTACCCGCTCTTGAGAGTCCTTTTTATCCGCTTTTCTAATTAGTTTCGACTCATTTTTGAGTCTTATTTAATGTAATTTTTCTCTAAATCACTTTCTAAGAGAAAGCAAAAATCATTATCTAGTCTTTGTCTAATAGCGCATGTGATTAAGCAGTTTTTAATCATCAAAAGTGCTCGAAGAAGACACAGTAAGGTAATTTTTGTTAAAACAATCTTCGAAATGATGAGTGGGATATCGTATATTTTTGTTAACACACAAACATATGCATAGCAGCACGAGTAAACCGAACTCAAATTGGCTTCTTATATGTATACAGCCGAGCAAAAATGAAAATACTCACCAAAGAGTAAAGTAAGCAACAATTTCATTCAGTCTTATGGAAGCTTTTGAACAAAGCAAGTCTATGTCGCGTTGTCTTGTGAATTTTTACATTGTTTTTTAATAGGTACTAGTGATGCCAGGAGATTTTTTCAGAAATCTCTACGCTTATAAAAAAAATTCCCTTTTTTCCCTACACTACTTTTTTTAAAATTTATTTTTAATTTGTACATTTTGAATTTCAATTATGTAAAAATAAAAAATAAGATAAAAATATCATGAGAATTACATAAGAATAATATAAAAAACATACAGATATTATAAAGAAAATATTTTTGCAATTCTGTTTAATTCATCTTTTTGATATGGTTAGATGTGCATTTAAAATTTACACAATTAAAGGTGTGTATTTTCCATATGTAAATTCAGTTTTACGATCCATACGTAATTCGGCGTGTGTGTCAAAATTGGCGTTTTACATACAATTCATCATTTTTGCGATCAAACGTACATATGTATTTCCGTATGACATAACCTCTAAATGTAAACAACAGCTGATTTAATTTGTGAATTTACAAAAAGTTACTGTTAAAAATAAAGTAATATATTTTTTAATTGTTAATTAATATTAAACAATTTATTTTTCTTTCAATATTTATCTTTATCTCTGTTTTTCTTTCGCCACAAGCAGTATTGTATTTTAATATGGTTGTCATGCCAAAATAGAACCTGCTCTAATTGAAAAATTTACATATGTTTTGCCAAATGTGTTGTACATAAACAGTTTTTGAAAGGGTGCACACTATGTGTACAAATTGCACGTGCTAAAACAATAAGAAAAACACAAGCAAAACACATAGTGTGAACGCAGCTTAATTAAAATGGCTTGCAAATGAGATGTTACAACTCAAACAGAATATTTGTTCTTGGTTTTCAGTGTTGCCGTTTTAGCTTTTTAGTTGCTAGATTTAGCAACTTTTTTTGTCGTTTAGCATCCAAAATTTATCAAAAGATGCTAGATGCTAACTTAGAATCTTTTATTAATAAAAAGTTGCTTTTAGCATCTTTTTTTGATATTGTTTTTTCATAATTTTTGAATATATAATTTTAATGGTATTGATATGTTTTTATTTCTCAAAGTGTAGTACAGCAATTTTGTGTACTACTCCTTTTACCACACTGCTCGTTTCTTTCAACAAATATAACAAAACATTTTGAAATAGAAGAATGTAAACACCAACAACAGTTTTTAATGAATTTGAAAGTCGATTGCCAAAAAATATTATTGTATTAAAAAAATGCCAAAATTTTCAATACAAAACACATTAAATCGGGTAAAAGAACAGATAACCAATATATTAGAAGAGTTTAAATTTATATCATCTGAAACAGAAAAAATTCAAATCCAATGGAGTTATATCAAAGAACAAAACTGGGATACAACACTGAATACAACCTCTTTATGGATTGAAAAATTCTATTGGCGAAAATCCATTTTAGGAGCTATCAATATTTGTATTGTCTATATTAGTTTTGTCTTTCTCAAAAGCCGAAGTTGAACGTTCGTTTAGTTTAATGGCTTTAGTTAAAAGCAAACTTCGAACAGAATAAAATCCGAGTTGTTATGTTCTGTAATACGTATAAAAGAAGGATTGAAATTGAAAAATCGGTGCTGTCACACTTACAATATACCGATGTCGTTGATAAGAGTCGATCGTCAAAAAAATATCAGAGCCAAGAAGAACTTGAAGATGAAGACATCACAGAAATGTTAGATTCCATAAACCAATTATTCTAATATAATCGTATCTTTTGATAATGTAATTTCTGTTATATTTTAAATAAAAAAAAAATCCCTCTAAAATTAATAATATTTAATTTAAGTTTAAAATAAACTCAATTTGATGTTAATAAAAATTTCAGATGAAATCCAAAATAATTTTAATTAAAATTTAAAAAATATAAATCGAAACATATGTTTTATATTAATTTTTCGATTTAAAAACCAAAGAATTTATTAATAAGTATATAATTTTTCAGTATAAAGGTAATGAAATTTGAAAAAAGAATTTAGCATCCAGTACGTTTAAGCATCTTTGTTTTGCAATTTAGCATCTTTACAATTTCAAATTATGGCAATACTGTTGGTTTTAAAAGATTTTTTATAGCAGTGGTTATAAGCATGTATACTTAGATCTGATTTATGTTCTGTATTTCTTTGATATGTTTTCAGCATCATCGAAAAACGAATCGGACATTTTTCTAAAATTAATTATGTTTCTAAAATTAATTATGTTCAAATTTATAATATTTTAATGTAATGCACAAAAAAGTGTTTTTTTATACTTGTCATTGTTATTAAAGAATCCACATATTTACTTCCTTCATATTATAGAGTTATTACCAGACTTAAAAAGATTTTAAAGTTTAAAATTGAAAAAAATTATGCGATATTTAACAAATTCAATCAAAATAGTTTTGACTGAAATTTTTGGCAGTTTTAGTTTTGTCTTGTATCAGTAAAATGTTCAGATATTAACTAAAAAAAAACAGTTTGTTAAATATTTTCATCTTAATTATCTTAATTAATTTAAAGACACAAAGATAGATTTAATACAATAAAAAGAAGTAAGAGTTGAAAGTTGATCTTTGCGGACTCACAAATGTGCCCTATACTAATAGGTCTGGAAAATTGAAAAGGTTTGTAAAAAATAAAATGCACTTTTATATTAAAAAATTTAAATTAAAAAGAAAATTACAAAATAAACCATTTACCTGGTTAAACTTAATATTGTTTGTAATTATCTGGATCAGGTTAGTATTTAAAATGGGATAAATCGGGAGTCATTGTGCCAATTTATGACCTAATATATGTAGACACCTCTATAAAATGCTGAAAATTCAGAGCATTTGTTGTAATAATTCAGTAATAGGTTTATCAAAGTGTTTACATACTCAAATATTTTATATACATTTGTTACAAATAGTGCAAGAAGTCCAGATATTAATGTAAACGTAAAACCCAGGTGGAGGGTATCAAAGATTCGGCATAGCCGAATTTAACACTCTTACTTGTTTTTCTTTTGAGTCCTTTCTTGTGTTCTTTGATTTGCTTTTTTTTAAGAATGTCTCTACTTTTATTAACTCAGTCCAAAACTTAAGATTCGCCAAAACCTAAAGCATTCAGGAACATTTTTTACATACTAATAATCTTTTATTATGAACGACAAGATAATATTGAAAAGTAAAAGTTCTTCGCGATATATGGGTGTTCTCTTTTCGAGGAATTATTTCTTTGGTAACAAGAGAAATAACGAAAGATTGTTTTTTATCCCAGTTTAAATCATTCCAAGATGAATTAAAAATTACTTTTCTTGTATTTTCTTGAATCTCATTGCACTTTTTGAGTTGACTAGCTGTTCATTTTGTTGACGTGCATCTTGGTTTTATTTTTCGTTCATTTCTCAGAATAAGTGAACGCTTATCTCCGTTTTTCCGATTTAAGCTAAAATAAGCCCTGCATCACGAGATTTCTTTGCTTTATTTCGTTCCCAATCACTTTTGTCCCCATGATTCTTACGAGGTATTTTTTTTTAAAGCAATTTCTGAATGTTCTCTCAAATTAATTTTCGATGGCCGAGATGGACTTAAATCGAGATGAACTTAAGACTAGCTAGAATAATATGCGTGATCATCAGACCATCAGTGATGCCAAATCTACCTAAATATGTATTTACTTTAAGATACGAGGTTGCGCATGACAATTTTGTACTAGTTGAGATACGACTTTGCATTTTTTATTAAAAAAAAAAAAAACTAATTAATATTTTTACTTATAACTTTGCATAATTATGCGGCGGTAGTTACTAATTACTTTTCCGGTTAAAACCCAAAATCGAAAAAAATCGAATTACGAGGTTGCGTTAGTAAACCCTCGGTATATAAAAGAAAAAAATCGGTAGCTACATTCTAAATATCACTGGAAAAAGTCCCTAAGGCACCATTTGATGTATATCTGA
Organism: Cordilura impudica; assembly: GCA_963682025.1. Taxonomy (NCBI): domain Eukaryota; kingdom Metazoa; phylum Arthropoda; class Insecta; order Diptera; family Scathophagidae; genus Cordilura; species Cordilura impudica. Next base: position 148,238,760 of record OY821520.1, on the reverse strand, counting down.
TTTATATATGGCATTCATTTGATATACTTTAATTTCTAATCGGCGACTACAATTGTCCACAAAGTTTTCAATTGTTCTACTGAGATTTTTGTAGAACTGGACCATAGTGCATACTCAGAATATTAAAGTTAAAAACTTCATGGCCGGAATTTTGAGTTTGTGTTTAGTTTTTTTTTTTCTGGTGCCTGTATGTGTAGTGTGGTTTTCATGATGGTATGATAGAAAAATGTTCACACATAGTCAGAAACACACACAAATATACTTCAGCACACGTACCTAAACATTGACTTTTAAGCACGTTAGCTGCTTCTTTATGAACATCTTTCTTCGTCATCTGTCTGTATTAGACCTAAAGTATTTGAGCATAGTTAGATGTTAAACATAGAAATAACTCAGGAAAACCATGGCAGCACCAACATCAACAACAATGAAAAAAAACAACAACATTTAGTATTTTTGACTAAGTTCATGTACACTCGAGTATGCACTTCAATTACACTAGATTGACTGAAGAGCTAATGATAAAATGAATACTTTAAAGCAGGTCACCCATGACTATATTAATACAAGTAGAAGAACAGAGCGTGATTTGTGATTTCGACAGAAAATAATTAAATTCATGTTTTTAACCAGAATTGGAGCAAATGAGAATTTAAATTTTATTGAGTTCGTTTTATAATACATCTTATTATATATAAATTTTTTTTAAATACACTGTATCAAACTTTTTACCTTACACCTATTAGGATGTTAGATTTATGATCGCATGTCATAATTACAAAAATCAAATATATCAATTCGTATGCTACCGTTATAAGCACAATGGTTTTATGAACACCATGATGCTTTGTATTCTAAAATAAACAATACTTATAAACAGATAATCTTGATTTCATCGAAATTAAACAATACTGCATAAAAAATGTGGCCCACAAAATGTTATAAAACTCCAGACCCTAGCACCATGGTATACTTCTCTGAAAGTCTTCGGTACGCTGCAAAGTGGACCATTTGACGAGAAGGCGGTCAAAAATCTATAACTTTTGATTGGATTGGAATTTTGATATGCGGTTTATTTTGTTTGGTAGGTGAAACTTTAGCCTTTAAGTTTTGCTATAAAACGTAATTCTCGACCGAAAATAAAAAAAAGTTACGGAGGGTTTAAAATACATTTTCATTTGTAGTTGAATTCTAGTACAAAAGTGTTAAAAGGTAAAAAAAGATTTTTTTTAATATAATGTCTTATTTTTTCAGTTAATTTTACAACTAATACTTTTTATCAATTTTTTAAGTTAATTTTTTCAGAAAATGCCAAACTTTGGCCCCCATAAACTTTTTAGTCCTAATGTGCAAAAGGGCCAAAGGTTGTTTTTTTTTTTTTGAAAGATACCGGGTTAAAATATATATAATTTATTTAGCAGCGAACGTAAAAGTTACCTTATATTGGTTCAAGTTTCAATGAAAAACTCGTATGTTTTTGCTTTAGTTAAATTTTTTTTTATTGTCTTTTTAAATATTTCTATATCAATTTTTATGGTAAATTTATGAAATATAACAATTTTTATTGTAAATTTACAAAATATATAAATCTTTAAATCAAGAAAATTTTTTAACTATATAAAAAAAAGTGTAACTTATTGTTAGTGTAATGAAAAATTACTTTAAATCAACCAATTTTAGTAAAAATTTCTTCTAAATAGGCTTGATTTTCATCTTCTAGAAGTTGTTTAGCTTCTTCGTCTAATTCAGTAGAGGTAGTTTTCCATTTTTGACGAATGTTGGACATATATGGGTCTGAAGTGCACAACAAAATAGTGAAAAGGTCTTCATTAGTACAACATCTGGACATTTTCCTTGTGTTGTGCTCGCGAAAGAATCTGTAGTCTTTGTTCCTTTTTTCTTGCGTTTATTCAGATATATTTCCTATTGCTAGCATATTGTTTTAAATTATTTGTTCCCCATGGTACAAAATTTTATGATCTGTGGATGGCATATATCTCCAAGAGTATTTTTCGTTATAAAGTATGGCTGTTTTATTGGCGTACTCTCCAAATTTTTTTGCATTTATCTTTCTGCTGCATGCTAGAACTTGTAATATGATTTTGAATCGTCTTATTAATTCACGATCTACATCTGTGATAGATGCTGCAGTTTCCGGATCGGAAAAAAATCTCCTTGCAGTAGTTCCATCATTTGTGTTTCCTTCCCCTTGTTTTGGTTGGTCGATTACGAGGCCTAGCTGTAGATATTTTTGTTGAATTTGTTTTTTTTTTGCTTCCTTTTTTCTTCATTTTCTTTGTTTTTTCTCACTGTTTCGCCTAACGGACCAAATTCCAAATTCCAAATCATAACCTAATTTAAGAATATGCTCCATGAAACGTATTCTAGCATGAAGAGGGGACATTCCAAATTCGTAGGCTTCCTTAAAACTATCACCTTCTGGTGGGGGTTGGCTTAATTGGCTTGATGTCATTTGGCACATAATGCATCTTGACGTTGACTTTGTTCCAGTTAAAGCTTGTGCAACTTTTCCATCAATCATTGTGAGATACATTTTAAAATGTACTTCATTGCCTTGGTCATCAAATTTAAATATTACTGGTTGAATTTCCTTAATTTGATCTTTTATTTTTGAACTTCTTCAGTTATGACATCTTTGGTTTCCTTTTTGATTGCAAATTTTATTGGTCTGCAATACTTTGTTGAAGAAGGAATTTCATTTGTCCATATATCAGTTTCTGTTGCTCTACTAGTTGACGGCTCTAAGACGCTATACCTTTTTGTTAAGCACAATGGAACGAAAGATATCATAAATAAATTATCATCTGATGAATTTTCGGCATTAAATTGCTTGTATTGTTTCTGACCAGAGGATCCATCACATCCCCATTTAGAAATTAAAGTAATGCTGCCATTACCAATTTTTTTTAAATGATCAGTATCAAGCGTATTTATGCAATTTTATTTCTGCTGATGTTGAAGTGACACTAATAGCAGATTGTGAAGGTAAGCATTGTTTTTTGGCAGAAACTAAATCTCGATACTCTGGAAAAATCCCACAATTCTATTCATTGGTTCGCTTCCGCAATTCCTTATATTGGTTTTTGGTCAATTTCAAATCCAAAAATAGGGTGAACGCTTCTTCCGGCGCAAATTTCTTATCTTCAATTGGTGTAGGAGTGCTTTTCAAAATCTTCTTTGTGCGCCTTGGGCTCGCTTTTACTATTTTTTCAATTATTTCAATTTTATTTTTTTTATTTTGGGTTCGTTGAATTTGGTGCAAAAATGAATCCTTAATAATTCTTTGAGAAATTTCTTCATTGATATTCTCCAGCTTGCGCCTTCGAGATCTTTCACTACATCCGTCAATTGGTTTTGCTGGTCGACCCTTTTTTCCACTTTCGTTGGCAGTTGCAGATGCACTCTCAAAAATAAGTTCCTTTATTAACCAGTCTTGGTAACGTTTGTACATCTTTGCTTTGCTATGAGAGCATTCAATGTACCGCCTTTTCAAATTCGATGCAAAATTAGTAATTTTTCCTTTATGAATTTCAATGTCGTCTAGGTTACAATTCTTAAAGAAGTCGTTGCTTACTATGTGCAAAATTACATTGTTTACATCATTTCGTTGAAAATAAGTATCTGCCAGATCTCTGTAACAGTACTTAGGCATTGCACAAATTGTAATGAATAATAATTGTGGAAACATTATTTAAAATACTCTTTCTTGCAATTATGTAAAATAAAATTTTTTATCTTTTATTACCACTTCTAGAAGCATAAAAAACCCACACCCTAACCCCTTTTAAAACGTGAAGCATACCTGCTCATATCTGAAAGGGCTATGTCGACATAGTTTTTTTTTACCATTTATAAATTTTTATCTTTTATTACCACTTTTAGAAGCATAAAAACCTCACACCCTAACACTTTTAAAAGGTGAAGCATACCTGCTCATATCTTAAAGGGCTATGTCGCAATAGTTTTTTTTTTTTTTTACCATTTACCTGTTATTTAAATTGTTTCCCATTTTATCAGGTATTTAAACTATATAACTCTAATTCAGACTATTAATGTTTTTGAAAGATACCTATGTAAATGTACCTGTAACAATTAAGCGCATTATATCTCAACCCTTTTTATAAGTATATAACAACTCCTGACAACTCTACCGACACGCAAAAAATTACACCGCGGTGCACCGGTACGACCAACTTTTGTATTCATAACACTCAGACGGACGGACGGACACCGTTTAATCGACTTTAATGGACCTTTTTTTAAAAAAAATTTTTTTTTTAATTTCGGAATGATTTAACATTTTTAACATTTATAGCATGGAAGCCGCAAAATTATACGCAATTTATTTCACTTCAAAATCTTTTAAATCAAAAAACTTACAGTCATTAAAAGTAAAAATTTACAAAGAAATTTTTAATTTTAGCAAAAAACTGAGAAAGCCCATTTTCGAAGACCCTCTTGGCTCCCGAGGTTTACTAGTATTTACTTTCAAAAGAATAACATAACTTAAAAATCGGTTACAAAAAAAAATGATTTTTGGCCGCCTTCTCAAAATATGGTCCACTGTGCGCTGTTTCTAAAACTGAACTCATAAGGTCTTCACAGGTATGCACGAAATCTTCACCTAAAATATAATGCAAATGTTTCTTTGCTTTGTTTAAGACTGTGATATGAAATATACCTTTAACCACTTAGACCCACTTTTTAGCTGTCGACAAGAGCTGAAATTGGGCACACAAGTTTATTCAGCGTAATAATTTAATCAAAAAGTGGAAAAATCTCAGATTTTTCAAGGAAAAATTCGCGCAATTTTCTGAGCTTTTCTACCAATTTTCTGACAACTAGCAAATGCCCACATAAATTATTGCTAACTAGGGAGCAAAAATAGCATGAGAAAGAGACAGAGAGAGAAAGAGAAATATCATATAGAAAAACTGTAGATAATGCTGTTTAGTTAACGCGAAAAAAGCGGAAAATAAAAAAAAATATTTTTTTATTTATACAAAAAAAATGTTTAATTCCCACCATTTCAGAAGATATTGCTTTAAATGGCCAGAAAATTGAAATTGGTAATACGGCGAAATATATAGGGTTAACTTACGATAGCAATTTGACATGGACTGATCATGTAAATTCACTGGTTGGTCAAACTTATGCAAAACTACGAGCTGTCTGGTCCACACAATATTTCACCCCCTTTATTTCTGTTTTCTTTCCTGATGTATGGGTGTGAGCTATTTGGAAGCTGTGATGCAGTAAGTAATAGGAAACTAAATGTCTTCTTTAATAATGTTACAAGATATAAGATTGAGAAGATTTGATCATGTTTCCTCTGTTTCGAGTAATCTTTACGGGGTCTATCTTGATAAGCTCTTGAAAATTCGCACTCTTACATTTTTGCATAAAATAATAAACAGACAAACACCCAAATATATATTTGACAAAATTCGTTTTTTCCAATCGCCAAGAAACCGAAATATTGTAATTCCAAGACATCAATGCATAGTATCCGAATGGCTGTTTTATGTACATGCCGCTCGTATATGAAACAATCTTCCACTAAGTCAACAACAAAACAGCAATGCTAAAAGTTGCAAAACTTTTTTATTTGACTTTTGTAAATAGTCTTTTTTTTTTATCAATATTGTTGTATTTATATCTATAATACTAATAGGCTAGGCGGTTTCTTGTGACCGATGTTTTGTTTTCTTTTTGGCCGTTTTGCAGATTTTCCTTTATTTTGAGTAAATTGCATTTAAAGTTGCTACTAACACATACATTCAATTGTAAAATGTTATGTGTGTGTTAATTAAACTTGCTAATGTATTTGTACTAAAACTGAGTTTGTTGTTTTGTGTTGATTTGTGAATTGGCTATAATTGATTAGCATACCTTTAGGATCTTTATTTAATGAAAAAGTAGAATTTCCTAGAATTTGCACTCAAATTTCGAGGGCTGGAATCTGCTAGTTATACCAAAAATGTTATGTTAGTAATTAATTATATTGTAAAGTGTTTTCTTTGTAACACAGTACGTTCCTGTACTTTATATATAAGACCCTATCTTGTTGTATAGGAAATGTAATTAAATAAATAAATAAATAACTAAATAAATAAATAAATATATAAATAAATAAATAAATAAATAAATAAATGAATAAATAAATAACTAAATAACAGCAGTAACTGAAATTATAAACATCATGTACAAAATCAGTGGTACAATAAGGATGAAGAATAATGGACACAGCTGTCCTGGATTTTGGTTATTTTGTTCGAAAATTTAGTTTTAACTTATTTTATTTTTACAATATTTGGAGTGGTATCTTAAGCTATGTTTGTTTCACTTTAATATACTTCGTAATATTTTTTAGATATCTTAAGTGTTTTTCTACAAATCATCCGTTAAAAAATAATAGTAATAGAATAGTAATAAAAATGCTCCCTGACTATAAAAATCCTTTATTTTTAAGAATTTCTTACCTATTTACTGACCCGTTGTACCATCTCAATATTCTGTTTTGTTTACTGAATTATACTGCGTAAATTTTCTAATTTAGTCAATAATATAGACTTCAGATTTTATTTAATGATAGTCACAACATAATTGTTGTTGTTTGTCTCTCTTTGTTAATCTTGTCTTCTATATACTTATACATATTTTATTTTTGCATATATTTTGTACAAACCACAACATCTCAATTAAGCTATAGAAGAACTCAGTGCTCAACTGCACAAAACATATTTTATGGTTAGATGCAAACTTTTTTTTTCTTTTTTGTTATTCATCTCTATTTATTGAATCTTCACATAGGTTTGTAAACTAACAATAAGTTATTCAAATCTTAAAACTAAAACTTAAATATTAAATCCTGCCAGTGCCGGACAAAATTTCATTTATTCTATATACACATGTAATCTAATGATAAAAAAAAATTGTACCAATCCATTTTTCATCCAATGAGATCAGCAGTCTACCTCCTTCTTAAGCGTTGGTGGATACGATTGTTGATTAAGTTAGGTGGTAAAGGTTTCGGGTGAGCTTTTCTGAATAGTTTGCACTATATCTAGTGATTTCGTACTTTACTAGAGAAACATTTAAGTTTCTGTGCAAATGTGATTTTCTCAAATACCATGGTGCGCCTGTAATCATCCTCGAAATCTTGTTTTGGTATCTTTGTATTCTTTCTGTGTTTGAAGCTGAGGCTTTTCGCCATAACTGTATACCATAGCACCAAGTGGGTCTGAAAATCTAGTTATAAATCCAGAGCTTACAATCTTTGATTTCCTGCCAATTAGCCATGTGAATTACATTAATTTCAATTTTATTTGTGTCAATTTAGCGTCTATATGGCTTTTTCAGGTAAGCCGGCTATCAAGATGTAGTCTGAAATATTTAACAGAGGAATGTTGAGGTATAGGCTGGTTCCTAATTCGAATTTGAGGGCAAGTCTCCCTTCCTGGGGTAAAAGTTATGTTGATACACTTTTGTTTATTTACTTTAATCTTCCACATATCTGGCCAATCTTACAGCTATTCAATACGGCTCTGTATAAGAAGAGATGCTGTTGAGGGGTTTTCGTGTACGCTTGAAATTGCAGTATCATCCGCAAAAGTCGACGTTAGTGTGTTTTAATTTGTTGGCATATCTGATATGTAAATGCTGTACAGAAGCGGGTCCAAGATATAAGCTTGTGGTACACCAGCACGAATTGGCTGTGGAGGGCTCACAAATTTTTCTCTTTTTTATAGAGAATTTTGTATTAACTATATAGCTCTCCATTAGCTTATGTGTGTTCGGGGGGCAACAACTGTTTAACTTTATAGAGGAGTCCCTCGTGCCAAACGACGGCTTGCGAGACGTCCATAAAAAGTGCAGAGCAGTACTTTTTCTCTTCGAGCTTGCTCAGTGGTGCTCTGTTTTCGTCTGAAAGCAAATTGATGTGCTGGAATGACAGTATTTTTATCTACGGATAGTGTAAGCTTGTTTATTGACAATTTGGACAGTAAACTTATTGGCCTATACGAACCGACCTTTGTGTGATCTTTACCTGGTTTAGGTATCATTGTAACGATTGAATCTTTCCATTCTGGGGGAAAATGTTCAAGGCGTATTATAGCATTAAAAATAAACAGAATTATTCTTAATGATATTCGGGATAACTCCAAAAGCATTTTATTATTGATCCCATCGATCCCCGATGCCTTTTTGGGGTTTAAATCAACAATATACTTTTCGACCTCTCGAATCTCAAAACGAAGGGACACTGCTCTATGCTGTGAATTAACAGGTGTCAACTCATCAATAGAACTAGGGGTTATATTTGGAGTAAAAACTTTTTTAGTTGTTCCACAAACAGATCTCCCTTCTCTTTGTCATTCCTAGCCCATCCTCCAATTTCCTTTCTTAGTGGAGGCTTACATACGACAGGTGTTTTAAGTTTTTTTGAAGCACGACACAAAGAGTAATCAGTTTTTTCTGTTGGATCCAGTTTTTCAAGATAACTATTCAAATTAGCATTTCTTTGTGTTTCAAACAGTTTCCGTAGCTTTTTCGTGCATTATTTCAATTGTTGCTTAAGTTGAGGAGATCTGTGTCGTTGCCACTCTCTTTGAATTTTTCTACAGAAATAATTCTATATGGCCTGGTGTGACGAGGAGGTTTAGTAGCAAGTTAAGCAGCTAGTTTGAGATTTTGTTCGAAGTTAACAATCGAGAGATCAATATCATCTGGTGTTCTTAGCGGAAAGCTTTCTGTGAAATGAACTTGCTCATTGGTGCTGTGCTATCGTCAGAAACCAAATTGATATGCTGAAATGACATTATTTCTATCTACAGATATTGTAAGTTTGCTTACCAAAATTCCCTCGAATAATTTTGACAAGTTGGATAGTAAACTTATTGGTCTATACGAATCGACCTTTGTGTGATCGTTACCTGGTTTAGGTATCATTGTAACGAGTGAAAGGCGTATCATGGCATTTAAAATAAACAGAATTATTCTAGGTGCTGTTCGAGGTAACTCCAAAAGCATTTTATTACTGATTCCATCGATCCCCGATGCTTCTTTGGGGGTTTAAATCAACAATAACCTCTCGAATATCAAAACGAAGGGGCACTGCTCTATGCTGTGAAATAAGAGGTGGCCATTCATCAATAGAACTAGTGGTTGTATTTGGAGTAAAAACTTTTTTTAGCTGTTCTACAAACTGATCCCCTTTTCTCTGTCATTTCTGGCCCATCCTTTACTTTCAATTCGTAGAGGAGGCTTGTATAAAATCGGTCTTTTAAAATTTTTTGTAGCACGCCACAAAGAGTAATCAGTTTTTTTTCCAGTTTTTCAAGATAACTATTCAATTTAGTATTTTTTTGTGTTTCAGGCAGTGTTTCGGGCAGTCCTTCAACATCTACAGAAGTGGTTCTGTATGGCCTGGTTTGACGAGGAGGTTTATTAGCAAATTGAGCAGCTATTTTGAGATTTTGTTCGAAGTTAACAATCGTCAGGTGTTCTTAGCGTAAAGCTTTCTGTGCAATGGATACTAAGAAAGTTTTTGTATTTTATCCAATCAATATTACTTAAAAGCGTTATATCACCAGTAGGAGACACAATTTTTTTTTTTGAGGGTTCGAAGAGTAACAATAACTGGTGGGTGGTCAGACGAGTGTTCCAAGGAAGATTCTACATGCGCAAGTTCTTTTGCGATGTTCTTCGTTAATCCCAAATCGATAAAATTGGGTATTTTTTGCCCATCTGTTGGCCAGTACGTTGGCTCTCCGCTGGAGACCTCATTCATACCTATTTTAGAAATTGTGTTGAACTAAACACGACTTTTCGGGGAAATAAGCCGTGACGCCCAGAATGTATGCTTGGCATCAAAATCGCCAGCAACTATGAAACGAGGGCCTAGTGACTTGAAAAATCTTGTATATTGATTTTCTGATGTAGAAAATCTTGGGGGAGAATATATTTATGAAATCAATTGGCTGTTTCCGAGTTCTTCAAAGCAAATAGTAGTAGCTTGAAGGTAGTTTTCACAATGAGCACACATCCAAACTTAATTCTTGGTTTTGCCGGTGGATTTTTAAGCGTCTGAATTTAAGAAGGAAACACAACTGGGAAGAACGACGAATTTCACACAGCTCGACGAACTTGTCGGCAACAATTTGTTGCATAAATTCGTCGAATGAAATACAATTACGACGAATTCACATAACAGCTGTAACGGCATTTGAAATTGTTTGTAATTTATATAAATAAATTTTGAAAAAATGTGAATAAAAGAATTTTTAACTTTGTGCGAGTTATTACAATTGTAAACATCATGTTCACGATGGTTAAAGCCTTTATTTTTGTACGGCAGCGTATAATTGTTAAATTCTGAAAAAATTGCATAAATTTTCGTTAATAAATTAATTTTATGTCATTTTTGTTTACATGCTGCAGTTGATAGTGTGACCATGTTTTAAAAAAAGAAGCACTAAACGAAAAAACTATGTAAAAGAAAATTATATAATTAAAAATAGATTTTATTTAACTTATAAGTTACAAATAAAATATAAAACAATTTTTAAAGACAAAAATAATTTATTTACTAAAACATTTGAAAAATTAAAATAAAATATGGCCATTCTACACCAATTTATTCATCGTTCGTTGGCGTAAGAAATATAAATAAATCTATCGCAGAGTTCGTTACGCACTACGTATTTCATTCGACGCTCTGATTGTGTACATTTTCATATACACAAATGTGTTTTATTCCTGACGACGAATATTCGGAATGAAAAATTCGTCGTTCGTCCCAGTTGTGTTTCCAACTTTACACAGCAGCCCTGACAGGTTTCTTTCAAGTAACCTTGACAACATTTGGAATTGGCTCTTGAAACACTTGAGAATCAAGGATCAGTGGAAGAGAACACCACCGTACGAATGGGCCATGGTTTATTTTTGATGCTTGGATAAACCGCAGTGTTCACAAAGGCGAGTAGGGCGGAAACCTCTAAAATGCTCAACAGCTCTTCGTTAATTTTGCATACTTCTTCAATTCTTTGGCAAATAATTGCATGTTTTAAATACCTTTCTATTTCATAAGCTTTTAATCGTTCTCCAAAAGTATTCTTCTTGACGAAGTCTGGCTCTATCATTTATTTTAGTATTTCATTTTCAGTTTCCCCAAACTCCGAGTATAACTCCCCATTGCCCATCTTCAAAAGCCAATCTCTGTATGAAGGGTTGCCCACAACTCCAATATTGCTTCTTAGGAACAAAATTTTAAACATCAAGCAGGGAGCTGCATATTTCGGAAATATTTCCCATGTTTCCAAAAATGTTCCCCATTACTTTTGCACATCAATGGGACTGTCAGTTATACAAATATAAGCAAAAAGTGTTCCGAGTGTATGAAGCATGCTTATAGCTTCAGCGTCTTCTACAATTGATTCCCAAACTGTCTCGTTTCGTAGGAGTCCAAAGGTGATAGCTGATTGCATGAAGCTCGAGCATGTTATCTTAATGAAAATTTTTACCTCAGAACTTGTTGTTCAGGATATATGAAGCAACAACTGAAGCAGTATCTTTCGGCTCCTGATACACTCACGCTAGACGTTCGCTCAATTGCATTACCAGCGGCTCCCGTTCGCTCTTTCCAGCCTGTTTTGTTGTTGAAGACAAACTGTTCCGGTACTTTGGAGTAGTACAATTTTCGTGCACTATCGTTGTTTTGATTCAGTTTAAACCATGTTATAAAATAAGGTCTGTCAGAGATAAATACTGACTGCATGATGAACGTTTTCCTGTCTGATATATACAGTTTGTTACATGGAACAATCCATTGGGTGTTACTTCGAATCCTGCAGAAGTCATATAAGTTACGGCTATATTTCTACGTTGGTACCTGGAATAGCCATCAAGATTACATATGGCTTCTTTCTTTCGAACTCTTTCCATCTTTCATACTAGGAGAGTGAACATTGTTGGTTTCGCAAGGTCCATATAGCATATGCATCAATTCGATATTGTGGATATCTGGATTTGGTCGAAACAATGGTATCGATAGCGTTTCTCTCGGCATCAGACAGCATGCTAATAATGTGATCGTATAGTGTACCTCTCTTTTGGAATTCCATAACGTGGATTTTTGCTATAACTTTACAGAGCATATGTCTTTTGGTAAGATCAGTAATAAGCTCGGAAAGTTTTAGATCTAGTCGATCTGTTTGATACAGTTCTGTATTTTGTTATTCCCTTAGAGTACGGAGCGGGGGACTTTAGTTTTAGTTTTTCTTTAATAATTAGTTTTTCTTTAATAACTTCGAAAATAATTTCTTTCTCTCTTTTTCCCTTTAGGTAGTCGAGTTTTATTTTAAATACTATATAAAAACGTATTAGTGGCATTATAATATTAATTTATTTGTATTTAAAAGGTCGTTTGGGGGACCCAAGTTACCCCACGTCGTACTTTACGTTACAAATTTTCTTTGTGTTTTTTAGGACAAAAAATGGAAAACCGCAGAAAAATTTATCCAAGCGACAGATAGAAGACCATTTGAATGCCAGAAGTGATAGTGAGGAAGATCCTTGGGACACAGATTGTGACAGTGACAACTCTAGTTGTATACCTGATGCTTATGCGAGTGAAAGCAGCGAAACGGAAGACGAGATTGAGGAACTTGAAGAAGAAGTAGAAGATATTCTTCCGGATATTGATATTAGCGAAGATGATGATGCTTTTCCTTTGAATGCAGAATATTACACTGCCAAGTCTGGTCAAGTTTGATCTACGAAGCCATTTCCACATACACGTAGGTAAGCATGCAATATTGTGAACGTAACTCCAGGAGTAACTAGTTACATGAGTACTGCAACCGAAATGGATGATATATTCAATCATCTTATAACACCAATGATGAAAAAGAAAATCTGTCTTCATACTAACGAAGAAGCCAAAAGAGTATTAGATAAATACAATGAAAAGTATCCCCGAAGGCAAAACAAAAACTGGAAAGAAGTAACTGAAGGTGAATTGGATGCCTTTCTCGGGGTATTTATAACAGCTGGAGCGCTTCATTGTAGAAGAGAAAATGTGAAAGAAATGTGGAGTACTGACGAATCCATTCGGAAAAATGTATTTACTGCATCCATGCCTCGTGATAGATTTATTGCATTGTGTAAGTATATAAGATTTGACGATAAAACAACAAGGGAAACTCGAAAAGTGACAGACAAGTTAGCTGCCATAAGGGAAATCTGGGATTCTTTTGTAGACAATTGCCGAAAGTCATTCAACCCTTTTGGCGAGATAACTATCGATGAACAATTAGTAACATTTCGCGGAAAATGTCCATTTCGGCAATACATAAATTCAAAACCGTTAAGATATGGTATAAAAATTTGGGCAGCCGCTGATGTAAAAACGACATATTTGTACAATCTGCAGGTGTATGCGGGAAAGCTTCCTGATGGAAATGTAGAAAAAAATCAAGGTGCACGAGTTGTTAAAGATCTTGCTAAGCCTTTGTTTGGATCTGGCATGGGCATAACTACTGATAATTTTTTACAAGTTTTGATTTGGAAGAGTTCGTTCTTACAAAAAATATGACGCTTTTGGGTACTGTCAGAAAAAACAAAACAGACACACCTAATGAATTAAAATTATCAAAACATCGGAAGGAGCATTCTTCGATATTTGGTTAACAAAAGCCATATCTATGGTATCATATATTCCTAAAAAGAAACGGATGGTACATCTTCTGTCTTCCCAACATGCAGACAGTTCAGTTTCTAATGAAATTCATTCTAAGCCAAATATAATTATGGACTATAATCGAACTAAGGGAGCAGTAGACAATAGCGGTAAACTTATAAGAGAATACTTATGTGGCAGAACTACACGTTGGCCATTTAGAATTTTTATGAATATGGTAGACATAGCTGCACTCAATGCATTTATAATCTTTACACAGAGGAACCCTGAATGGAAACATACAAACTCATCACGAAGAAAGGTCTTTCTATTAAATCTTGGCCAAAAACTAGCTGAACCAAACATGAGACAACGTTTGCTAAAAGAAGCTAAAACCATTCCAAACTTACAACGCGCTTTGTCGGCTTGTGGTGTTGCAGCTGAAATTGAAAAAACAAGTGAAAAATTTACAACAAAGGATGGACTAAAACGTGGTCGTTGCTTTCTGTGTCCTAGAAATAGAGATAAAAAGTCTAAAGTGAAATGTTCTTTATGCTCTAATTTTGTTTGCAATGAACATAGAACTGAAGAAAAGAAAATCGTTTGTCTAAAACATACTATGTATTCCAGTGACTCCGAATAAAGAAATTATCGATAACGATGGAGATGGAGCTGATGCAATGAATTTTTATATTTATTTTTTTGTATTTTATATTTTTTAAAGTAAAATTGAATTTCTTAGTTTGTGTTTTTTATTTTAATTATTATTTATAATTATAAGTTTATTTTATGTCAAAAATTAAATTTTTGAAAATAAATGCTGCAAATTTAATTAAATAATCGTTTTTTACTTTTCTAACAGTCTTCCTAATATTATTATGCCAACTTATAAACAAAATAAAAACCATTTTTGAGTGGAGGACTTCAGTGACCCCACTCCGTACTTTATGTCATAAACTAGACTCCGTACTCTAAGGGTTAATAAACTTGAGAACAATAGTCACTGCATCTTTGCTGCATACATGCTATCGACTGGTGAATCATTACAGAAATGCTTTGATTTTTTGGCCATCAATAAAATAATGATCCCTTAAAAGATAATGTGTATTATATGCAGATGTGTAAAAAAAATTTACCACTTTCCTCCGCCCAGAAACCGAAAATTTAAAATCGGCCTTCATTATATAGCATTTTGTGTATGCCAAATTTCAGTTTTCTGGGCCATCAGGAAGCTTTAGAGAGCTCTGGAAATGATAAAAACCCCTATAAAAACCCCTAACAAATATATAGAAATGTTAAAAATTGAAATTGACACGCCCTTCCACAGACCTCAAATCAAAAATCCATTTTTGTTAGGATCTCCTAGTGATTGGAACTATAAGTATGTTAATGTTTAACCTTCTATGTCATAAGCGAGCTTCAGAAAGCTCTGGGTTTTATTTAACGAAAATAAATTTATTATTTTATTAAACTGGTTAGTTAAATAACAAAGTAATGTCAAGCGGTTTCTTCTTAATTTTGTTTTAATTCGAGTTCAAATATCAAAGATCATTTCCAATTTGAATTTATAACTCGTTGACCGCCTCGGCCTATTTTACTTTCAATCTACTCAATACGAATCAGAATATGACAGACAGACTTACTTTGCTTTATTCATAATAATAACCAGCATTATATGCGAACATTACCACGAGTTGTTAAGGCAACAAAACTCCTGAGGTGAAGAACATAAAAAAGAAAGCAACATGAAATATTCTAAATATATTATAAACATGTCAGCAATCATAGCAGGGCAAAGGTTACTCATTGCAATACTGTCATTTGCAATTACAAGAAGCATTGTTGATGTTTTTTTGTACTGTCTGCTTTAACTGGCACTACTTGTATCCTGCTGTAGTTTCACTGCATTCACAGTTTGACTAGAAAATTGGATGTCATCTTTAAAAGAAATGTACATCTTTTTTGTCGTTAAATAACGTCTTCGCTTTCAAGCACAACTAAGCTCTTAGTTAAATTGATGTCGAGTGCTGGAGGTTAAAATACATACACATTAGTATAAATCGCATTCTCCTTTTTGTTTTACTTTTGTTATGTCATTTAAAGCATTAATGGATTTTAGAATTAATGCCTTTGGACTGTTCGCGAATAAGATAATCCCACATATTTCCATGTGACTTTTTGCATTCGCTGTATTATTTTTGCATTTTTTTATGTATGAAACTACTTAATTTCTTTATACTCTTATTTTACTTCATTGTTTTTATGTGCTATTTTCAGTTTCCCATTTATTTTTTTTTTTGTTCACTTAAATGATTAAGTTTTAAGTATTTGTTGTCATTCCGCCCAACGGAATGTTGAAGATTTTTTCGTTATATGATTTATTCAGCTCTGAAAAGTAGAAATCCCATTAACTCAAAAGTCATAAATTTTCCTTAAATTAAAACATTTCTTAAACATTTATATACCTTTATATAAACAATATTTCATACTTAATATTTCTTAAAAAAACTTTTATAACATTTTTTTTTTTTTACTTGAATTAGAATATTGTGTTATGTTTTATTTTGTTTTTTTTTTTTTTTAATTTAAGAAGACTTATGAGTAATTGCTTTTACAGAATATTCATATAATCTAAATAATACCATTTTAACCAGAAAAGAAAATATTAACCCATTCCCTTCAATCGTTAGATTTTTTGAAATCTAGCTTTACATTTTTATTAACTAAAAATTACAAATTATTTTTAAGTCAGTTTTAACAGCAAAGCTTTTCAGTCACCTGGTAGTTTACAAAAATAGCCTTTTCAGGCATTTAAAATACCATTTAAAAATACGATTTTTAAAACTTTACAAAATGGAAGAAAATAAGTTTAGGGAATATTAAAATATATATATACACATATATTTTAAATCAAGTATGGTAGATATAAAATTCTATGGAGATGTCTTAGGAGATATGGAAACGTTTATTTCGTGTTGTCTGACACATCTCAAAATCTAATAAATGCAATAAACGTCAATAGCTTTAAGAAACAGCTAAGGTGCACTTGAAGTAAGTCTATTTCTTATATACTGTTGTCTGCTGAACGTGAAAATCGCAATAAAATTATTTTTATGGACAAACATTTTTGGAATTTTTTTCTTCTTTTCCGATGTATTTTCACTATTAAAAAACAAAAATGGTAACTGAAGGTACTACGATATATATGAGCAAATACAGCTAATCATGCACATATTGTTCTAAAATCAAATTCGCACTTTAAGTAATGGGCAATGGGCAGAGTATGAGAAAAAATATAGCTTTTCTCATCCAAAATTTGAATTTTAAAAGTGCGTAAAAAATAGGGGAAAAATCAATATCGGGAAAATAAAATACATGAATATATTTCAAAGTTATTTGCAATTATATAAAAGTAAAAAATCATATTCTAAATAATCGTACCATATTTCAAAATAATTATGGCGTAAGTTTAACCAGCTGTGATAATCGCTCAGAAACTATTAACTATTAAATGCTTAAACACCAAATTTTATGAAAATAAATTTTTATTTGCGACCTGAAATTTGCTAAAATTATTGAAAAACGCTATCACTGAAGGAAAATTAAAAAAAGGTTAATTTTGGTATTTTTATATTATTATGCATGATTTTCATTAACTAATTTTTTCTGGCCATTAAATTTAAAATGATAATTTGATTTAAAAAAAGTTTTTGAATTGATTGTATTCACTTTTATTATCAATATACTATTACTAATAAATAATTTATGTTTTTTTAAAAACAACCTTATTTCGGATTATCCCAGGCTTCCCAGTAGCAGCAGTACATGGGTTAAGTACAACAAATAACTTATACGATTTGTTGGTTATTTATGTGTTAAGATAATATAGGTTTTTTTTGTCATCTTATATAACAAGTATGAAAATTATGTTGGTCTAGACCGACTATACGATATCCTATACCATGCGTTTAGAAGCCCGACCCTATCTCTTATGTCCAACTAATTAAATATATTCAAAATAAGCTTAAACCAAATGTGAGTGGCATTGTTATTAACTTTTTTTTGCCTTCGGATATAAAAAAGTTCAATCAGAATCTATATTTAAAAGGGAACTAGTAAGTTCACTTATATATTACAAACCAAGTAAGAAAATTATAGTCGATCTAGACCGACTATATGATACCCTATACCATGCGTTTAGAGATCCTATCTGATAGGCCCAACTAACTGGACATAGAAAACAAGCATAAGCCAAATTTGAGTGGGATTTATATTAATTTTTTGGCTGCAGATATGAAAAAGTTCATATCGGATGCTATATCTATATAGGGACTTGGTCCAAAAATGGACCGATCCTGATCATGTTTGGTAAAGTCTCTTGTATTTTGCAAAAATATATACAAACAAAATTTGAGAAGAATCAGTGCAATATTTTTGTTTTTTGATAGATTTAAGTGAAGATCGGGAAGCAGCTCTATATGGGGCCTATGACTAAGAGTTCTCCCATAGGGATCGTTTTTGGACTGTTCATTAATGGACGTAATAAACACATACAAACCCAATTTGAGTAACATCTATATGACAATTTGGATGTTATGGCAATTTATGTCGATTTCATATGGGTCATTTGTATGGGGGTTATGTCTGAATATGGACCGATTCTCACCAACTTCATCAGCGTTCATCCTTGGTCGATAGAAGCTTATATAACAAATCAAAATTTATTCATATTTGCGACCTGCAGTTTCATTACAAGGTTTACATGGACACACAGACGGACGGACGGACGGACGGACATCGTTAAATCGACTCAGAAAGTGATTCTGATTCGATCGGTATAATAAAATATGGGTCTAGGTCAAATATTTTTGGTAGTTACAAACAGCAGCACAAAGTCATTATACCCAAACCACATAGTGGAATAGGCTATAAACAATATACAAACAAAATTTGAGAAAAATCTGTACAATATATGTATTTGTTTTTTGGTAGATTGAAGTGAAGATCGTTAAGCAGCTGGGGGCTATGACTAAGAATTATCCTATAGGATTTAGTTTTGGACTACTGATAAATGGATGTAATAAACATACACAAACCCAATTTGACCGAGATCGGTATGATAATATTGATAATATAGCAATTTAAGTCAATCTCGTAGGGGTCAGTTGTATGGGGACTAGGCCTGAACATGAACCGATTTTCACGAATTTCTACAGCGTTCATCCTATGGCCGATATAAGCTCACTTGCTAAATTTCATCCAAATATATTTGCGAGCTGTAGTTTAATCACAAAGTTTACATGGATATACAGACAGACAGACGGACGGACATTTATGGGATAATGAAAGATGGGTCCAGCACATATATATTTGGTAGTTACAAACCTAAGCACAAAGTCTTTATACCCTAACCACATAGTGGTATAGGTTATAAAAATGGAGCTTTGTATATTTGTTTATGGTTTATAGGGAACTACACCACTTGACGGACCGTCTTGGAATTTTTACAGTAGGTAACTGCCAAACCACAAGGAAAAATTGGCTATATTTTTTTGGATTTTACAAGTGGATATAAGGTGAATTTTTAACATCTAATTTGAACATATAATATCTGGTGTACTACGACAGCTTAAACTGTACATACATGTGCATGTTAAACTTATTTGAAGAGTTTCGGAATAAATATTTAATGTCATATATCTAGAGCATTATAATAGTGAAAGCCTTGGGAGTTTGTGTGAGTTATTAATGTGAATAGTCAGACAAAAATGGACAAAGAAAATATTTAATATCATACATGTCGATTACTGTAGTCTCAAATGCCTTGAGACTTTGTGTGAGTTCATAAGTTACTAATGTGAACATTCGGAAAAAAATTGTAAATTGCCCTAATTGTGTAATTGCCCTAAAAACGGGTGGGGTCGGAGCAAAAAAATGCTAAAAAATATGAAGTAATATGAAAATGACAGTCTTGAAACTTTTGAAAAGTACATTAATTACCAATGGCGGAATCGAATAAAGAAAAATCGCCAAAACCGAAAATCGTGATCGCCAAAATCAAAAATCGCAAAAAACTAAAATCTCTAAAATCAAAAATCACAAAAAATTAAAAATCGTCAAGTTCAAAAATTGTTAAAAACCGAAAATCGCGAATGCCAAAAGTCACCAGAAAAAAATCGCCTAAAAAAAATTGCCAGAACCGAAACTCGCTAATAATAAAAATTAAAAAAAAAAAAAAACAAAAATCGCCAAAATCAAAAATCGCCTAAAACGAAAAACGCGAAGAACAAAAATCGCAAAAATCAAAAATCTGCAAAATCAAAAATCGCAAATTCGAAAATCGCTAATATCAGGAAACGCCAAAATCAAAAATCGCAGAAAAATAAAAATCGCCAAAATCAAAAATAAAAAAAATCACCAAAACCGAAAATCGCGATTAACAAAAATCGCAAAAAACAGAAACGCCAAAAAAAAAATGCCAAAGACAAAAATCGGCAAAATCTGAAATCGCAGACAAAAATCGACAAAATCAAAAATCGCCAAATATAAATAAAAAAGTTTTATACAAAATGTATTTTTTTTTTAAAGCCTAGTTCCGCGAAGCCGATTCTAATTTTTGGCTAGTTTTTTTTTTTTTTGCAGCGACAGACCAAAGCCTCTGGTGGGAATCGAACCCATGATAGGCGAGCACGCTACCTACTCACCTTCCGGGACGCTTCCGTTTTCTATTTCGTTACGATGGGTGTAGCGAAGAGCATCGGGATGCATCTAGTAATATATATCTATCTATTTATATAAAAACGTTGGCGCATTTGTTTGTAACGAATGATCTCCGCAACTATAAGATCTGTCGAGATAAGATTTGCACCATGGGTTCCGTTCGAGCTCTTCTGTGTTTTTTTTTAGTTTTAACCCTCTTGCTGACGTTGGGGTCAAATTATAAACAAAATTCTTATTTTCAGTGCTATTTGACTGCAATTCAGAAAGTATGTATGTTTCGTCACAAGAAATTTTTGTATGTATAAATGGAGCCGATAGGTGGTGGTGGTGTAAAGTTATTTCAAGTATTCTTATCTACGGTGTGATTTTACTGAAACTAAGAATGTACATATATGTATGTATGTTATATGATGCCAAAAAAAATTTTGTTGGACCCGGTAGATGATGCTGGCGTTCGAAAAATAATGAGTTGTCAAATTTATTTAAATTTTTTAAAAATTCACAAACGTTTTTATATATAAATATTGTAACCAAAAGGTAAGAAAAAATTGCATTGGCTATTGCTTCGTACGGAATAGCCGCAACATTATTGCATGGTGGTCGTACAGCTCATTCAGCACTAAAATCACCGTTAAACGAACAAACGAATGAGAATGCCGTACGTTATATCAAAAAACATTCCGGTATCGCAAAAGTTCTTCAAAAATGCAGTATTACTATTTGGGATGAATGTATATGGCTCACAAAACATTCCTTAGAAGCATTACGTATAACTTTAAAATATTTGAAAGGCAATGAAAGAGTTTTTGATGGAGCTCTCATTTTATTATCTGGAGATTTTCGTCAAACATTTCCAGTCATACCAAAATCAATCTATGCTAACGAACTAACTACCTGCTGAAAATCATCAATATTATAGAGTAGCGTTCAAACTATAAAATTAACAACAAACATGCGAGTACGATTACAAATGATCCAACGGCTGACCAATTTTTAAAACAACTACTTGATCTTGATCTATGGTAAAATCAATATTAACCCAACCACTCAAACTATTAAAATATCCACACGATTTTTGTCAATTTATATCGTCACGCGATGAGTTAATTGAAAATGTATTCCCCGACATTCAATGTCAATATCATAACCATGGATGAGAAAAAACAACTGTTTGGCCAAAAGTCAAATTTTGGCCCCCTCTAACTTAGAGAGTTCTGGGCCGATCTTGTTGCAAAATTGTTCTAAACTACTATCCTTGGTAAAAATTTCATCCCGATCGGAAGACATCGATTTCACTTGACATGGAACTCCCCATATACATACATATTTGAAATTTTAGTTTTATTTGTTATTTCAAAATTTGAAATCCATTAACCCATCATGAACATATTTTAATTTTTTCATTTTTGTAATAGTTTTTTATTTTTAAATATAAAATTATCTCGAATCACCACAAGTACCCCCACACCACTCCCCCCCAAAAAAAATAAAAAAAAATCGGGGCATCGCCTTTTATATTAAAGAATGAGGGAAGTGAATCCCATAATATTTAATATATTAAACAGATTCATCAAACCCATAGGATTTGCCAGAAATCAGATAATAGCATCTCCAGTTTGTCTGAAAGAACTATAATTAAATATTTCTTTTTAGCTTTATAGAAAGGTTTTGGGTTAATAAGGAGATTTTTCTTTTGATTTTTACATAAAATTGCCCCTTATCTTGATTCCACATCAATTCCACTAACAATTCAACTTTCAGCAACCCGTGAATTTATCACCAAAGGAAGCTTCCAACGTTCAGTGGTTCAATGGTTTATACGCTGAACCACTCTATCAGAGAAATTAACTAAAATGTTAATCTCCTTAGAAGAAACTTTGTGCCGGACTCAACTCCAAACCGACGCACAAGAAATTTTAAAATCGAAAATACATTTTTATGAAAAATTTAAAATACCGAACGTAGTTGGCTGTGCTGGCGGATTAAAAGTTTGATTAATTAAAAACAACTTGTGATAAACCACAAAAACATAAACCATAATTGAGTAGATTGTTTCCATATGAAATTTTTCTACTTAGGGCAGCGTGAGGTTTGAACCATGAACCTTCACTTACACTCGAACTTTCACTTTTTGGTCAGCGCTTCAACACACTCACCTAAAGTCAGGCCTACGGGCAGTGTGGTTAGAATCAGTTGTTAATAATTTTTTTTTTTTTACGTTTTTTAGTTTTTGTAATGATTTTTGTTTTTAAACATTTTTTTCATGCAACAACTTTTCCATTTTCATATGGTGATGTTGACTTTCATTTGTTTTCTTAGAACTTTCTTCTGTTTGTTTCTTAATTGGCTCAGTTTGTTCACCAATTAATTTGTTCCATTTGTCCAAGGACCTCCATTATTGTAAGACTCCAAACTTTTTTAATACTTCTACATCCGTTTTTAAGACATTAAGTATATCTACTTAACGATACACTAGCAGAGTTAAGAGAGGAAAATATACATATCAAATACATAACCAAATATGTAGATGACATTTTAGCTGTTATTAAAATAAACGATAAGGATAAAATACTTGCTACCTTAGTAATCACCATCCAAAGATTCAATTCACAATTGAAGTTGAGGAAAAATGCGAAATTGCTTTCTTAGATATGAAGTTACGGAAAAATAAGAACAAAATAACGTTTGACTGGTTTACTAAGGAAACGTCCTCAGGTGGAATCATCAACTACAACGCAACACAACCGAAGAGCCAGATAATAAACACTGCGAAAAATCTTATCTCTAGTGTTCTAAACATTAGTGACGACAAATATCATACAAAAAACATACCAAAACTAGAAAAAATACTAAAAGCCAACAGTTTTCCAAACAAACTTATAAACACATTAATAGACACCACTTTAAAAAATCCGAAAAATCACATTTATACTCAACAAAAAACGACCGTTGATGAGGATAAAAAATTTTACAGCGTTAAATACATTCCGGGCTTAACTGACAAAAATAATATAAAAACATCGATTCAAATGGAGAAAACGAGATTTGCGTATCAGCCTAACACAACATTAAACACAGTTTTTCTAAAACGAAAGCGCCGATTGCAAAACAACAACAGAGCAACGTTGTTTACAAAATTAATTGCAATGGTAACTTCCATCAAAAATGTAACCAAATATATATAGGGACAACAAAAAGAACATTAGAAAAGAGAATAGGCGAACATCAAAGCAGACATAACAAAGGGCAAAGAAAGTACAGCTTTAGCACAACATATACTAAAGACAGGCCATACAGCTGATTTTAAACAAGTGAAAATTTTGGACAAAGAGACAAGAGAGAGGAAGAGATTTACATTGGAAAGTTTACATATACAACAGAACATAAAGAATACGATGAACTTGAAAGAGGATACAAACAATATTAATGCGAGTTACATGATTGCCATCAGTTGATCATGATTGCCATCAGTTGATACCCTGTGATTGCCATCAGTTGATACCCTGTGATATTACATTCAAGTTGTGTTTTAAATGTTGTGTGTAATTAAATGTTATATTAAATTGAATGTTTTTTGTTTATATGTAACAAATATTTTTATTTTAATGTAAAGACAAATCCATATTACTGTGAGTTATAATTGCTGTTGGTGAATTATGTATTTTTGTAATAATTTATGTTTTATTTTTCAAATAGACGACCTTTGATAAAGTCAACATAAAATTGACGAAACGTCGGGAAAAATGGAATAAGCGGTTGTTTTAATTACATTGGAAACGTTAGGCCTAATTAGCTTAAATAAAATAAAAATAAATAATTTTATGAACTTGGCCAAAAAAACAAGTAACATATGTCAATTAATGTTTTCGACAGTTCTCCATTACAATTTGTTTCGCTCGAAATAAAGCATTTCAAATTGTCTTGCAGAGAATTTAAATCATGTTTTCTTTTTCTTGATTGTTTTCGTGTGTTTTGCTTTGACGTGGATGTATCTTCACATTCTATTACATTTTTTAATGTTATCTCAGGTTCGGGATATTTATCTAGGTTATAAATTGGAAAACATTCGATGCCTTCCACAACATCATAAAGATCACACAATTTAGCAATAGCTTCCCCTCTGTTCGATATATACATTTGATTGTGTGTCCACGTCTCGTTTTTTACAGAAATATTTTTTTAATGACTTTTTGTCACTTCATAACTAGAAAAAAATTAAATTTATAAAAATTTAAAGAAGAATGTTCCTTTTTCCATTCACTTGAAGTCTTTGATGGCCCACCAACACTGTTTAGGGTATGTGAAAAAGCCACAATTTTTCAAATTAACCCTTCTGCACTCCTTGGGTCAATTTGACCCAATTTTGATTTTCAAACGCAAAACTTTTCTTTGAACTATAAGATATGAACGTGAAACTTTAATTTATCCAGTACAGGGATGAAAATTATGCTTTTAAAATAAAATAATAAAATTTAATTTTTTCCTCCCCCCTCCACATTTCAAAACACGATTTACACACATTTAATATCCTTTGGGTCATTGTGACCCAACAAGCAATATTGCAAGCTTAATTCCACTTTACCATTTTTTTCCTATTGAAAATAATTGAATTGAGTTCATCTTCATTCAGAATCATCGATCTATCATTTTTTAAGTAAAATAATCAATAAAATCGCTTTCAGTGAATGTTTTTTCATTCAAAATTTCATTATTCTCAAACTGTGGGTGGGATTTGGAGAATCCCGCAAACGTATCTCTTAAAATTTATTTTATGATGATATGAGTTCAGTTTAATTTTTGGTGATCAGCGTGCATACACATATATATATATATATTATTATATATATATTTTTTTTTTGTAATTCATCATAATTGAGTATTTTTACATAAGGCCACAAAGAAGAAAACTAAGTATTGTAAAACAAAATTTCTAACATATGACTGTTCCATAAAGAAATTGCTTCAGATTCTTAGTGATCTTGCATCACATAATGAATGACGAAGATGATAACATTTTTGATGATAGTGATGTAGACGAAATGTTTTCACCCAACAACGATGCAGAAGGCGATTCATATTCATCATCAAATAATAGCGTGAATGCGTGGATATGGAAATTGAAATTGAGTATTGAAATTGCAGGAGAAATTGATCACAGCACTTCAGTTACATATTTATCTGAGGACAAAAATGTAGTTTGGAGAGAACAACCACCACTTCAAACAGCCAGGTTACCAAAAAACCAAATTTTATAGAATAAGGCTGGACCTACCAAAAGAGCAACATCTGTTGTTACAGATACAAAGTCTTCATTCGATTTGTTCATATCACCAAAGATAAAAAATATTGTGATTCACATGACAAATCAAAAACGTGTAGAATTATATGGAAATAATTGATACGATAGTGCTTGATGCATATCTTGGATTACAAATAATGGCAGGAGTTTATAAATCTCATGGAGAAAATCTCACTAGCTTGTGGAATGGAAAAATGGAAGACCTATTTTCCAAGCAACAATGAGTCTTAAGCGATTTGCGAGCATATCAAAGTACCTACGGCTTGACAGCTCTGAAGATAGAGAAGAAAGAAGACTTCGTGACAAACTGCACTGATAAAAACGTTTTGGAGTAACCAGCTCAATATTTTTCACAATCCACATAAAAATGTTACTGTAGATGAACACTTTGAGGTCGGTGCAGTTTTAGCCAATATATTCCATCAAAGCCCGCCAGATATGGCTTAAAAATTTGGGCACTTCCACAACTAAATATGCCTGGAATGTGGAAGTGACTGGGCGATTCCTGTTGCATTATTTTCAAATATGATACTGATATGAATCCTGCCTGAAATTTCAATAAAAACTTCAGATGCAGGCTGTATCCAGTAGAACTTGCATATCAGCTAAAAAATTAGCATATTTTGCGAAGAAAGGTTTTGCCACATGGACCATCAGCAAAAATTCTTGTTAAAAATATTCCAGAACAAAATGATCTCACAGGTGCCTCGCAATGTTCTAAACTAAGAGTATAAGAGTATATACCAAATAATTGATAGCGGTGTTTTCTTTTTCAACATGGGAGGAATTCAACTTAGTATTCCACTAATTGAGGTTCTTGTAGAAAATTTATTTGCAAAGAGCACATGGTCACATTGTGCATAAATTGTCACACAAATCCTTAAATTTTTAAACATTAGCTTTAAATATATAATTATTATTTTATTTTTCTAAAAAGGCTGAATTTCAAATTCAATTTTATTTTATACTAGATGTCACCCGGTGTGCTTCGCTACACCCTCCCCCTCCCCCCTTCCGAATCGTTAGGAAAGGGCTCACGAAAAGTCCCAAGGCTCTCGCTAATACAGTAATTCAGATATATCACATTTAATATTAAGTTTGTGTGGGGGCACCACACGCATTTGTCCAATCCCGCCCATTTTTGTCTGACTACTCACGTTAACAATAGATGACCTGAGACAAATTTGTAAAGCTCTCTCTATCATAATACTTAATACATTATATTAAAAATGCCCTTTGTATGGGAGGTGCCACGCCCACTAAAAATATTTAAAAAAATTAAAGCCTGAAGCACTCCCATATCTGCAGTAAGACTATGTGAAAAATTCAGGAAGATCAGATGAGTAGTTACGGAGAGTACCTCTTACAAAGAAACAAACAAACAAACAAATATTACCTCTTTATTATATTAGTATAGATTTTTTTTATTTCAATGCTTGCTGATGCTGATATACAATATTTTTTGTTTTTTCTTCCGGTACAACAATTATCAGATTTTTCGGCGTTCCTACCCTGGAGCAAGGTACATGTAGCTGCCCACGAGAAGAAGATGGATTATCCATATTAGATCTGGCAACACTTAACTGTTGGCCTTGAACTTAGAATATCATTTGGCAATTTTTTTTTTGGCGATTTTTGATTTTGCCCATTTTTGATTTTGAAGATTTTTTTTTGGGCGATTTTTATTTTTCGCGATTTTTGGGTTTGGAGATTTTTGATTTTGGCAATATATTTTCCACAACAAATCACATTGATAACTAATGAACTTGTCAAAAGGCTGTCTCCTTCGTAGTGCTTCATATTTTTTACATAGGAGATGCCATGCCCACTAATCCCATCCCGCCCAATTTTTATTGGACTACTCACATTAATATCTGATGGACTCATGCAAAATGTCGAGTCTTTCTCTTTTATAGTACACCAGTTATATGATATTAGATATTTACTTTGCATGGGCGGAGCTACACCCACTGCTTCGATCACGCCCATTTTTTTGTTCGACTAATCATACAAAGAACCTATGGGCTCACGCAAAGCCACAAAGCTTTCTCTTTTAAAGTACTCCAGATAGTTACTTTGCATGGGGAGTGCCACGCCCATTGGTGTGAACCCGCCTATTTTTGTCCGACTACACATACTAAGATCTGATATTGTCGTGCAAAGCGTCAAAGCTTCCCTTTTTTAGTACACCAGATATATGATATCACATATTTACTTTGTACGTGCGGTGCCACGCCCACTGCTCCGATCACGCCCATTTTTTTGTGCAACTTATCGCATGCATAACTTATGGGCTCACACAAAGTCCCAAGAATCTCACTATAACAGTACTCCAGATATATGGCATTTTATATTAACTTTGTATAGCAGGTGCCACGCCTATTGGTACGATACTGCCCATTTTATGTCCGACTACTCACATTAATAACAGGTGACACCAGACAAATTTGAAAAGCTCTCTCTATCACACTACTCGAGATATATAATATTGAATAATTACTTGTATGGGAGGTACCACGCCCACTTCTACGATCCCACCCATTTTCGGCGTAACTACTAATATTAACAATGGGTGACCTCACTCAAATTTGCAAAGCTCTCCCTATCATAATACTCAATATCTAAGCGCCCCGGTAGGTGAGTAGGTAGCGTGCTCGCCTATCATGCGGGGGTCGTGGGTTCGATTCCCACCAGAGGCTTTGGTCTCTCGCTGCAAAAACCAGCCAAATGGTCTTTGTCACCCGGCTTATCCCTGGACCCAAAATTAGAATACAAATTTAATTTGTATTGTAATTAATATAAATAAATAAAATAAATAAAATAAATAATACTCAATATATGTATATGATATTAAAAATTTACTTTGTGTGGGAGGTGCCACGCCCACTAAAAATATTAAAAAAGTTATAGCCTATAGCACTTCCCATATCCGCAGTAAGACTCTGTGAAAATTTCAGGAAGATCAGATGGGTAGTTACGGAGATTACCTCCTACAAACAAACAATCAAACAAACAAACAAACACACATTACCTCTTTATAATATTAGTATAGATATATTTTCCTTTTTTAATAATTGCTAAGGAAGGGATTATATATTTTACTTTTAATTATTTTTTATTATACTTAATAAAAAAAACACAAAACAAATATATTTCCTATATTAAATCTTAAATTTTTTCTACATTTTAATGTTGGGTCATATTGACCCAAAGGATCATAGGAAGGGCGCATATCCAAGGGATGCAGAAGGGTTAAACGCTACCACCTTTGGCAAACCTTTTGGCTAAATGTTTGCTCTTTTCCATAAAATTGACCATCTCCTCCTCTTGTGGTACATTGATATCTTTATTCCTTCAAAATAATTTACAAATAAATCTATATATATAAAAACCTTGGTGCATTTGTTTGCAACGAATGATCTCCGGAACCATAAGTGCTGTCGAGCTAAGATTTGCACCATAGGTTCCGTTCGAGCTCTTCTGTATTTTTTTTTTAGTTTTAACCCTCTAACTGACGTTGGGGTAAAGTTATACACAAAATTATTATTTTCAGTGCGATTTGACTGCAATTTAGAATGTATTTATTTTTATTTCGAATATTCGAATATTCTTATTTCGAATATTCTTATTAACGGTGCGATTTTACTGAAACTAAGAATATACATATATGTATGTTAGATTATGACAAGAATTTTTTTGTTGGGCCCGATAGATGGCGCTGAAATTCGAAAAATAATGAATTGCCAAATTTATTTAAATTTTATAAGTTACAAAATTCACAAACGTTTTTATATCTATAAATATTCTAACCAAAAAGTAAGGCAAAATTGCATTGGCCTCGTCTGGAATAGTTGCAACATTATTGCATGGTGGTCATACAGCTCATTCAGCACTCAAATCACCGTTAAATGTACAAACGAATGAGAATACCGTATGTAATATCAAAAAACATTCCGGTATGAGAAAAGTTCTGCAAAAATGCAGTATTATTATTTAGAGTGAATGTACCATGGCTCGCAAACATTCCTTAGAAGCATTACATAGAACTTTAAAAGATTTGAAAGGCAATGAAAGACATTTTGGTGGAGCTCTCATTTTATTGTTTGGAGATTTTAATCAAACATTGCCAGTTATACCAAAATCAACCTATGTTGACGAAATAAATACCTGCTGAAAATCATCAATATTATGGAGTAGCGTTCAAACTATAAAATTAGCAACAATCATGATCTTGGTAATGGTAAAATCAATATTAACCCTACCAGTCAAACTATATATATAATATCAACAATATTTTTGTCAATATATATTGTCACGCGATGAATTAATTGAAAATGTATTTCCCGACATTTAAGATCAATATCGTAACCATGATTGGTTAAGTAAAGGAGCTTTTTAGTCGCAAAAAATGTCGATGTCGATAATATAAATATTGTTATTCAGGACAAATCTATAGATAGTGTTGTTGAAGAAAATGAAGCAGTCAGTTCTCCAACACAATTTTTGAATTCACTTGATGTGCACGGTCTGAAGCTACATTTATTAAAAATAAAAGTTGGTTCTCTAATAATTTTGCTGCGTAACCTCAATGCTTCGAGACTATGTAATGGAACCAGGTTAATTGTTGAGAGAATAATGCCCAATGTTATTGAAGCCACAATTCTCAACGGAAAATCTAAAGGAGAACATGTTTTGCTGCCAAGAACTCCTATGATTCCTAACGACACACCGATAATATTCAAAAGATTGCAATTTCCGATCAGGACAATCATTGTGGTCAAGGACAATCATTGTGGTTAGGACCTCGAAAACAGTTGTTTCTCCCACGAGCAGCTATATGTGGCATGTTCCCGTGTCGGAAAGCCAGCAAATTTATTCATTTACTGCCAGAATAATGAAACTAAAAACATAGTTCATTCTTTTTAGAATTACAATAATAGAAATATGTTGGTCATTCTTATATGTATGTTACAATAAATATTTATTTTAATTTGCATAAATAAAACATGGTTTTTCTTTAAGAGTTTTCAATTAATATTAACAAATGCAAAAACGTTTTTTTATATAGGTATATACAGATTCTAACTGAAATAAAAAAATCATTGAGGGCAAAACAACGTTTGCCGGGTCCAACTAGTATAAATATAAATATTTTATTTTATATTTTTATTAAAAATACTTGATTTCAAAACGTAAACAATTTTCAAATTTCGTTTTTCATCACATTTGTACAAAATCGATTTCATGTCGTTTACAGAATTACATTTTTGTATCGTTTTGACGTCGAAAACTTTTTCCATCACATACCTTTGTGATATACAATTTCATATTTAAACACAATTTTAATTTTTAATCAATTTAGAAGTTATTGTTATACCCCTATACTACCATGTGATTTCGGTATAATGACTTTGTGCTGCTGTTTGTAACTACCAAAAATATTTCACTTAGACCCATCTTTTATTATACCGATCAAATCAGAATCACTAACTAATTCGATTTAACGATGTCCGTCCGTCCGTCTGTGTGTCCATGTAAACTTTCTAATCAAACTGCAGGTCGCAAATATGAATATATTTTGATGAAGTTTAGTATATGAGCTTTTATCAGGCATAGGATGAAAGCTGTTGAAATTGGTGAGAATCGGTTTATGTTCAGAAATAGCCCCCATAAAAATGACCCCTATGAAATCAACATAAATTGACATAAGATCAAAATTATCATATAAATCAAATTGGGTTTGTAAGTGTTTATTACATCCATTATCCACAGTCCAAAAATGATCTCTATGGGACAACTATTTTGCATAAGCCCCATATAGAGCTGCTTCCCGATTTTCACTTAATTCTATCAAAAAACAAAAATATTGCACTGCTTCTTCTCAAATGTTGTTCGTATATATTTTTGCTAAATACAAGAGACTTTACCAAACATAGTCAGGATCAGTCCATTTTTGAGCCTAGTCCCCATATAGATATAGCATCCGATATGAACTTTTTTATATCTGCAGCCAAAAAAATTAATAAAATTCCCACTCAATTTTGGTTTATGCTTATTTTCTGTGTCCAGTAAGTTGGGCCTATGAGATAGGGTCTCTAAACGCATGGTAGAGGGTATCATATATTAATTTATAATTGAATTAATATTACTTTCTGTTTGATATTTGCGCTTACTCTTCTTTCTGATTAATATATTTTTTTCTCGATTCCATAGATTTTATTTTTTTAAGTTAATTATAAATTTTATAAACTTTTTAATATCATCTCAAAAAAATTTTTTGTTTGCGATCTTTTTTATATTTTAGCAAGCAGACAAAAAATGGACAAAAATATTCAGCTTTTTGTTATAAGCAGAAATAGGCTTTTTATACTTTTTTTTTAATACACTTTTTATTATTTTCGTTTTAACCAACCACACACGATGCCGCATTTATTCACTTTAAGTTCTCCAATACGGTGTATTATAGCAGCTTTGTTATGTTAGAGGATAATTTGTCATTCCATTACATGTGTCAAATAACAACAGGGATGTAATATACTCATATAGATATACACAATCGACTGGGGAAATTTTTAAATTAGATTGGGAATTTATTATGTACTAACACAAATTATTGTTTCTCAAGATGAAAATTTAATATTTTGACAAATAATTTATTTTATAACGAAATAATTTTTCCCATTATTTGATTCAGGGATGTCGAAGGCCATTTTGTTTTACCAGCTTTGTAAAATCGAATTATACTAATAAATACTCCTTATCTAGTTATGAGAAATACGTTACTGTAGAAAGTTTAAACATAATTTTGCTCTTAGCAGAAAGGGGAACTGAAAGATGGTTTGAACTAGAGGGTTACTATTGAGGGTATTATTGAAATCATTTCTAGGTAATTTCCAACAACCTGACATGTGCGTTGTTTAAAAGCGGATGAGATGGGTTCCTTTTGTACGAATGATGTCACAGGATACATAATCACCTTAGACAATAAAATTAATTGTAAAACAAATATAATATAGGGACTGTTCACAAATTACGTAACGCTGTTTTTGCCGTTTTTTAACCCCTCCCCTCCCTATAGTAACAGATCGTAACAAATTCCAAAGACCCCCTCCCCCAAGAGGAATAACGTAACAAAAGTTAAAATACTTTTGAAATTACTTTTTGAACAATTTTTGTATTCGAATAATCAAATATAAATATAATCAAAAATAAAATAATAAATGACCAAAAAAAAAAAAACAACAACAAAACAGAATTCATTATATTTTTAAAATAGAAAAAAGCAACAATATTCCGACGATCTGAAATAAAAACCAAACATTTAAAAAACAGCACTTTTTACATTATTGACTACATTATTATTTTTGGTGATAATTTCGAATTCTGCTAGCTGCAAGATTCTTTCAAAATCTAGCCCATGTGCAATAGCGGTTGAGGAAGAGTGCTTCCCGGAACGTATAGCGATATATGTTGAGCCAGAATAACTCACAGCCTCAACTTTGCCCAGTCCATCAGGTTTCACGCTAATACCTGCATATACAGAAGGAATCAGTTTATGCTTAGATGCAACGACCCAATCGTGATCAGGAAGACTAACTCTATATTCGACATGCATCAGAATTGGAGCCTGTTTTTGCGCAGCTGTCAACCCAATAACTACTCGGGCTTTGTCGTCTTGACTAATGAAGCAGACTTCGCTTGGACCAAGAACAGAAGCCAATTCTTCAAGATGTCTTATTGTCGATGTACAAAATTTACCATCGATCATTTTGGGATCGCATTAGTTTAATGGGAACTGTCACTACGTGTCGCTTTCCTTCAGTAGAGAGACTTCGTTTTGGAAGTAACCGAAGATAAATTCGACTTCCATTTTTATTTATTTCTTGTTTCAACTCATCAAGTGTTTTGATGCTCCTATATATATCACTATGACGTTTTTCATGAGCTGCTGATCCATGAATAACAATGTCAATTATAGTTTTTAATAAAAGAGGTTGATCAACTTCAATCCTGGGTCTTCCAGGTCTTTCCTTTAGTTTGAGAAAATCTCTTTTTTCTGGGTTCGCCTCTATCAAAGCTGAAAGTTTTTTCTTTTTTTTGTCTTTCCTGATTAGACATTTTTGTTTTTTAATTACATTCTAGCTTCCTTTTTTTCTTTTCAATTTTTTTTATATCTTGTTCCTGTTCAGAAGAGAGCATACCTGTACTTCTACACTTATAAAGACCTGCAAGATCTGCATTAAAAATATCAATTTCTTTTTTCAACTGTTCTTGGACCGGAGCTTTGAATTCTTTTAATGGTAACGATTGACTTTTAGATGACCAAGGTTTATCTATATCAATCGCCGTTGATTCGGAAGAACGTGGTTGATGTATTCCACACTGCTCAATACGTTTAGTTAAAGCCGTTTATTAACGTTTTAGACCAAAATTGCATTAAATTTCCTTTTCTTTTCAAACATACGGACTCATAGCTTTTTAGTAGCTCAGAAATTTTTGTAGATAAATCATTACCGTCCTTTTTTATCTTATTCCATATATCATTAACATCTTTTTGGGACTGCTGTTTGGATTTGTCAGGATATGCTCTCAAATACACATCGTACAACGACTTATATAGCGACGACCTATCCATAATTAGAATTTAAATATTTCAAATAAACTTAACACAAACGTTTCAACTTTTTTAATTTAACGTATAAATACCACAATAATAATGTTGATTACGAAACAAAAATTAATCATACAAGTTTACAAAAATTTAAGCACTAGAAACTAATTGGAAATAAAAATTAGAATGTCTTACGTCGATGATATTCACTTGGCAATTAACAATATTACACAAACATCTAAACATATATTTCACAGAACATTGGTCTTAAGCTTACGCTGAGTACAAAAATAAAAGTCAAAGCCTACTTAGATTTAAAATTTAAAATAAGTGGATTTTTTTTTTGCACATAGGAATTTCATGAAAATGTTCGTTTTTCTTGTGTACATTAATGTTATATAGTGTATTTTTTTTTATAAAAAGGAAGAAATTTGGTTACTTAACATTTTTATAAACAACCACCCCCCACCCCGTAACAAACCGTAACAAATTTTCAAATCCCCCTCCCCCCTCTTTGACCGTTACGTAATTTGTGAACAGCCCCATATTAATATTTTACAACGCAGCGCTGGAGCGTGCAGATATGACAAAGTTACATATGATATTATTTTTGTAAGTGGACTAGGTCAAAAAATGAACTGATCATAACCGTATGTTGTAAAGTCAATTAATTTTCTGAAAAATATAGAGATATACCAAATATTTGTGATTTGTGATAGATTTGAGTGAAGAAGCAGCTTTATATAGCGACTATGACTCAAAATGGTTCTAGGGGCTATATTTTGTTTACCACTGTCTGAAAATTTTGCACTTTGTATATCTTAAAGCCTGCGTTGGCTTTGACCAATCGCACCCATTAGACCGAGCATAGAACTAACCGAACTGCTTTGCTACCAGATGTGTATAGAGCTCTTTTCAATATGCCTCCTATTTTCGTGACCTTAAAAATATACTGTAGACGTTTTCTTCCCGAACCAATTTTTTTTGGTTTTTTTATTTTAGTCTATGGATTAAATCCTTTCAGACTTTATAATATACACATATAAAAATTTACAATAGTATTTAAAATTAAAATTATATTACATTTAATTACATTAATATTTGAAGAATGAAAGAAAATCCTCAGATATTTTTGTAAACACATCAGCATTTGCGTAGGTTGAGCAGAAATTCTAAATAAATGCACAAAGGACTGAAGAAGCGGTTCAGACGTTGATGAACTTTAAAAGCAATTATTTTCAGCAAGAGCTCTGAGCATATGTCGCCATTTATTAATGGAACCGTATTCCAAAATCGGTCTGACAAGTGATGTATACAATTGTTTTGTTATGATTGGATCGCAAAATTCTTGGCCCAACGTTTGATAAAGGCAAATACTCCACGAACTTTATGAGCGAGCTGCCATAGTAACATGTTGAGAAAATGTTAGTTTTGTCTCTAACAGCACACCAATATCAAGAATGATGTTCACATACTTCATCTGATAACCGCTAAGAGAATATTTACCCAAACATCCTTGTTGTCGTGCAAATAACATATTTTTTTAAATTCAAGCAGGAAGGCTCGATCATAGTAATCGTTATAGCTAAAGAAGATTTTTACATCATCAGCATACATTAAAACATTAGAAAAATTAAATATAGATGGAACATCATTAATGAAGATTGAAAATAAAATTGGATCAAGGTGGCAACCTTGCGGTACACCAGAATTTACTTCTATATTCTGAGATATAGTATTACTAAAACAAACACATTGTACTACATAAATCAGGTAGGATTGAAACCAGTTTATGCAGTTATTAGTAAATTCCATTAGCAGCGGCGGCCTTAGGGGGTGGCGAGCAGGGCAATCGCCCGGGGCCTCGCTCTTGCAAGGGCCTCGCACAAAACAACCCGAGTAGAAAAAAATTTATATTTAAACTTTATTTTATCCTTAGCTTTTAGTTATAATAATGAAATTTATTTTGTTAATCCATAGTAAAGTATTTTTTAATATTAATAAGTGCCTTAATTAAACTTCTCATTAAGATTTATTCAGTCTCACATTCGTATAAAAAGTAAGATTAACGATATCAAAAGTAATTAATTTATCAGTAATTAATTTGTAAACTTGCCTTGTTTAAAATTAAAACAATTTCCTTATTTCTTCAGAAATATTGCTAAAAACATTTTGAATTAAAAATATTAATAAGTGGAATACTGTTACATGCATAAGCATTTATCAACTACTAAGTAAGCTTTGTTTATTTATTTATTTGGAACGTGGAAACTTAAACATTATTTTAACAACTTATGTCAACTCTACTTGTGCGTAGGTTCATGGCTACACTATTTTCGAACGCATTCGTTATTACCTTCATTTTGTTTATTTTAATTTGGGGAATTCCCGTGTTTCATTCCGTTCCTCAACTCTTGTCATCTTGCACTTATTTTGTTAATAGTTCTATGTGTTACATAATCGTTTGCATGGTACATACTCGTATCTTTCAGTAAGTAAATACAAATTAAATGATATTAAGTTTAAGTGAATCTAACGTTACTAACATATTATTTCTGAATTAGTTTTATGTGCAAAACAAGATTTGTAAAATGAGTTCTCGTGATGCCGGTAGAAAATTTGAGTCGGGTAGTTCCAAGAGGAAACGAGCTATCAAAAGAATGCAGGTAGAAGAAAATCTACGTGGGTCTTTATATAACTATATAAAAAGTGGTGATCAAGAAACCTCATTGACTGAAAATGACATATTATTGCACGCTAACCCTAACCCAGGTGAAACTATTTCTTCAACATCGTCATGGGTGCCACTGCCACCTAGTAACAGCAGCGAGAATAATAATTCAATAGCATTATTGTCTCCTACACTACAGTTGCCGCCGTCAACAATATCCAGCGAAGAATACGTGTCTAAGTCTATGTCGTCATCCATTGCTGGCAGAGTTGAAAATTTGAATCCTCAAAATGACCCAGGTTTGTGGCCATTAACAATTACTGATGTAGACCGAACTGAGATTGTATTAAAAGGTCCAATCCGGGCTAAAGTTGATATTTTCCCCGTAAATGATAATGGACGACGGTTTAGCGAATATCATTACAGTAAAATATTAGCTAATGGTGAAAAACTTGACAGGCGCTGGATGATTTATTCACAAACAAATGATGCCATTTACTGCTTTCCATGTCGGATGTTCGGACCAGAAAATACAAAAATTGGATCCAGTGAAGGAGTGTGTGATTGGAAACACTTGGGTGATTACCTTAAGTTTCACGAATCAAGCCGACTGCACAAAGATTGTATGTTGAAATTGTTAAATTTAGAACACGGGTTAAAAAGTTTCGCCACTATTGACTCTTTAGCCCAGACTCAAATTGAACAAGAAAGGCAGCGTTGGAGAGACATTTTAGAAAGACTGCTTGCAATTGTAAATTTTTTAGCATCTCACAATTTGGCCTTCAGAGGTCATAGAGAGAAATTAATAACTGACTCAGATTCAAGTGAGACTAGTGGCAACTTTATAGATTTAGTAAAGTTAATAGCCCGATTTGATCCAATGTTGCGACTTCATTTAAAACAAGTAACAGACAAGACGATTAATGACCACTATCTCGGGAAAAATATTCAAAATGAGCTTATACAACTAATGGCAAGTCACGTGAAGACTAGAATTGTTGACAAAATAATAAAATAATTATTATAAGATTTGTTAATACAAATACAGCTGACATTGAAGGACATTTTATTGGCTTCTTAGCCGTCGAAAAAACTACAGCTGAGAGTTTGACTAATTATATAATCACAGAGCTAGAGCAACTGGGTATATCATTGCAAAACTGCAGAGGCCAAGGGTATGACAATGGTGCTAATATGCGGGGAGAAAAAAGTGGTGTCCAGAAACGTATACCTGAAATTAATCCACTTGCTTATTTTTTACCTTGTGGAAGTCACAGCTGGAATCTCATCCTAGGAGATGCAGCATCGTCTTGTGTTCAAGCTAAATCTTTTTTTGGTTTGCTACAAAGGCTGTACACTTTGTTTGCCGGCTCGAGTCAGAGGTGGGCTGTTTTAAAATCACATGTAAAATCCTTATCGCTAAAACCACTTTCCGAAACTAGATGGGAATGCAGGGTAGAATCAGTGAAGGCTGTTAAGTACCAACTAAGCGATATATGTGATGCTTTAAATGAGTTAGCAGAAAATACAACAGATTGTCAGTTGGTTAGTGAATGCCATTCCATAGAAAAGGAAATAACTACCTACGAATTTGTAGTTTCTCTCGTCGTATGGTATGACATTCTTACAAAGATAAATATTATAAGTAAAATGTGGCAGAGCGAAAAAATGCACCTAGATGTGGCTATCAACACCTAGACGCATTCACACTTTGGCTTGATAATTATCGGGAAAATGGTTTCCAATCATCCTTGGTAGCAGCGAGAGAAATAGCTGAGGAAAATGATATTGACAGAAAGTTTAGAACCGTGAGAAAGAGACGTAAAAGAAGGAATTTTGATTATGAAGGGGAAGATGAAGTTCTTGAATTGCCTGTGGAAGAGATTTTTAAAATAAACTATTTTTATGTCATTGTCGACAATGTGCGCGCAAGCTGCCAACCAAGATTTGAGGCACTAAAACGTCATGAGAGCATATTTGGTTTCCTGTATAATATAAAAAGATTAAAGGAATTTAGTGATAGTGAAATTTTAAAGCAATGCAGCGACTTGCAAATATCTTTAACAGTAGGAGAAACATCCGATATTGATGGACATGAATTGTATGAAGAACTAAATATGTTTATCCGTGTATATGAAGGAAACGACGACATTATCTCGGTTCTTAAATATATAATAGAAAAAAATTTAAGTGAAGTCTATCGCAATATCGAAGTTATCCTCAGAATTATTGCCACCACACCTATTATTGCCACACATATTTGAGGAATTCGATGACACAAGATCGGCTTTCAGCCCTTGCTATTCTTTCAATTGAAAATGACGTAGCTCATTCCTTAGATTATTGTGCTTTAATTAAAGACTTTAGTCTTAGAAAAAGCCGCAAACATCATTTTTAAATCCTATCTTTTTAAGGCATTTATGTATCTTAGTTTATCGTCATTAATAAATTGTCATCTTTATGTTTGTTAACTTTAATAAATCTTCCAATATAATATTTTAAAACTCTAAATTTATTTATTTATAACTTTTTCATTTCTCGTCAATTATCAGAAATTCCTACTTTCAATTTTCATACTTTGCACAAAGGACAGGGGCCTCTAAAAGATCTGCTGCCCGGAGCCTCGCAATGGTTAAGGCCGCCGCTGTCCATTAGATAAAATTTTCTAAGAAAAAGGCAGTGATTAACTTTATCGAAAGCTTTACTGAAGTCTGTATAATATGACAACGGTATATTGACTGTTGTTGAAACCACGATTAATTAATGTTGAGAGTTCAACAAGATTTGTCGTTGTTGAACGTCCTCTACGAAATCTGTGTTGAGCAAGTGTTAATAAAGATGAAACTTGTTGGCAGAGAAAATCAGAAAAACAACTCTCAAAGAGTTTAGGAATTGAGCTGAATTTACCAATGCCTATGTAGTTTATAATGTTTGATTTATTACCATATTTAAAAAGTGGTACAATGTAGGATTCCTTCCATAATTTTGGAAAATAGCCGTATT
This sequence comes from Cordilura impudica, assembly GCA_963682025.1. Taxonomy (NCBI): domain Eukaryota; kingdom Metazoa; phylum Arthropoda; class Insecta; order Diptera; family Scathophagidae; genus Cordilura; species Cordilura impudica. The sequence continues at coordinate 148,198,754 of OY821520.1, read as the reverse complement.
TAACAAATAGGTTAAAAATAATATTTAAACCAGTTGATAAAGAGTTAGCACAATTAATCAGAATACAACTAATGTCATACAACTAATCATGTCTATGATGAAATGAAGGTTTTAACTTTGTTATTAAAGCTTCAAAATAGGATGTAGTGATGAGAGGAAATGAAATTGAGTTATTATAGACAATATTATAGACAAATTCGAATATGTGGAAAACCGAAAAAAGTTTTTTTAGAATTTACGAAGTTAGAAAAGGTTTTAGGATCGAATTTTAAATCTATTTTCATGTTGTTAATGTAGTTACAAGGTATATAACTTCAAGAGTAGTAAGTTGTATTCTGCACGAGCAATTTAATATTTACCGTACTTAATAAGTGAGCCAGATTCTTTATATTATTTTTACGGTTGTCTGGGCACCCAAGGAACCATTAGATTGATACCATAGGCGGGATTGAAGGTAATACTGAACATCATGCCTATTGCTATTTTTATCAATAACACGCCGCTTAAGCCATATAAGCAGGAACATAGCTCTTGGGGATACAGCACAATTCTGCTGACAGTGGACGGGATACAGATTGATTGGGAAACTGATTATATGTCACCGGTGATGAGCTTTGGGGCTAAATACCGACTAGGCAAGACTGAAGCGCAGACACTGTCATAGACACGACTGCGATTTCAGTGCATACCGACGGTTCGAATACGGAAGAGGGTACAGAGTCAGGTATCAACTTTGAGCAACTTTACATTCAGGTATATCGGAGAATCCTTGACAAATGTAGCGTGTTTTAGGCCGAGATTCACGCAATTCGAAATATTTTCGTGGATGGTCTTGCTGCTCTCAATGAAGGACACTTAGTCGAAGTAAATGAGGGAATGCATCAAAATCCGACAACAACACACCGTGAGGCTAATAGAGGTTCCAGGAGATATTGAGGTCAAAGGAAACGAGCTGGCTGACGAGTGTGTGCGGAAGGGCTCAGAATTTTTGAGCGGGGTTATGGATACGATATTAGAATCGCCTTATCCGAGCTGCATAATCTAAATGAAGAGGCAGCTTATCTTGCATTAAGGTCAAGGTGACCACAACTGACCTCTTGCAGAATATCCCTGAATCTGTGGAGAACTAATGCACTCCTTGGCTTTAGTAAAGGGACAATCAACCAACTTATAGGAGTACTCACTGGATATTGTGCAATAGGGTGGACGGCCGCACGCATAGTCGTCCCGAGAGCTGACTTCTGTAGGAGCTGTATGGATGCGTACGAGGAGGAGTTAGTGCAACATTTGCTATGTGAATGTCCAGGACTGATGGTGGCGCCTCAGATATCTAGATTCTTTGTTATCCTGGGCTGCGTAGTATATGTTCCACTAGGCGACATTGTGGACTTCTTTCTGGAATCTGGCTGGTTCGGGAGGGACCCATAGCGGACGGAAGAGCTCTTTTTCAGCTTTCTTTCCTTTTCCATACTCCCTACATTATCTATATATATTTTCCTATATCTACCTTTCCGACCCTTTCCAAAAAGTATCACAATGGACAATATGGCCTCCGAGTGTACTCGCCTTCGGGCGGGCGACCTCTCTAAGCAAACCTAACGTAACGTTTGTTTTTTAATTTTTAATTCTGGCTAATTCTTTTGAATTCCAAGGAGGATCGGATCTAGTCAGCACAGTGTATTTCGGAACGCATTCATCAATAAAATCCAAAATTTTATTTTATAAAAACAATTTATCATTGCCTCAATGGCAGCAGGGCTCCCTTCATTGATATATAGTAGCTGAATCCTGTTAGTGTTACATAATAGATAATTTAAATCATCCGTTTATAACAATTGACTTTTTCTTTATTACAATACTAGATGCAACCCGGTGTGCTTCGCTACACCCTCCCCCTCCCCCCCCCCCTTCCGATTCGTTATGAAAGGGCTCACGCAAAGTCCCAAGGCTCTCACTAATACACTAATTCAGATATATCACATTTAATATTAAGTTTGTGTGGGGTACCACGCGCATTTGTCTAGTCCCGCAAATTTTTTTTGTCTGACTACTCACGTTAATAGTAGATGACCGGGACAAATTTGCAAAGCTTTCTCTATCATAGTACTTAATATATATGATATTAAAAATTTACTTTGTATGGGAGGTGCCACGCCCACTAAAAAAATTTAAAAAAAGTAAAGCCTGTAGCACTCTTATATCCGCAGTAAGACTATGTGAAAATTTCAGGAAGATCAAATGAGTAGTTACGGAGATTACCTCCTACAAACAAATATTATCTCTTTATTATGTTAGTATAGATTATTTTTATAGATTTTTTTATTTCAATGCTTGCTGATGCTGATATACAATGTTTTTTGTTTTTTTATTCGGTACAACAATTATCAGATTTTTCGGTGCTCCTACCCTGGAGCAAGGTACATATAGCTGCCCATGAGAAGAAGATGGACTATCGATATTAGACCTGGCAACACTTAACTATTCGCCTTGAACTTAGAATATCATTTGGCAATTTTTCTTTTTAGCGATTTTTAATTTTGCCCATTTGTGATTTTAAAGATTTTTGTTTGTTGGGCGATTTTAATTTTTCGCAATTTTTGGGTTTGGCGATTTTTGATTATATTTTCCACGACAAATCACATTGATAACTAATGAACTTGTCAAAAGACTGTCGCTTCGCAGTGCTTCATATTTTTTACATAGGAGGTGCCACGCCCACTAATCCCATCCCGCCCAATTTTTATTGGACTACTCACATTAATTTATAATGGACTCATGCAATATGTCGAGTCTTTCCCTTTTATAGTACACTAGTTATATGATATTAGATATCTACTTTGCATGGGCGGTGCTACGCCCACTGCTCCGATCACGACCATTTTTTTGTTCGGTTAATCACACAAAGAACCTGTGGGCTCACACAAAGCCACAAAGCTCTCTCTTTTACAGTACTCCAGATATACGACATTAAATAGTTACTTTGCATGGGGAGTGCCACGCCCATTGGTGTGAACCCGCCAATTTTTTGTTCGACTACTCATACTAAGATCTGATAGGCTCGTGCGAAGTGTGAAAGCTTCCTTTTTAGCACACCAGTTATATGATATCATATATTTACTTTGTATGTGGGGTGCCACCCCCAATGCTCCGATAACGCTCATTTTTTGTCTAACTAATCAAATGAATTACTTATGGGCTCACACAAAGTCCCAAGACTCTCACTATTACAGTACTCCAGATATATGGCATTTTATATTTACTTTGTATGGCAGGTACCACGCCTATTGGTCCGATACTGCCCATTTTGCATCCGACTACTCACATTAATAATAGGTGACATCAGAAAAATTTTAAAAACTCTCTATCACATTACTCGAGATATACAATATTGAACTATTACTTGTATGGGAGGTACCATGCCCACTTATCCGATCCCGCCCATTTCCGGCGTAGCTACTAATAATAACAATAGGTGACCTCACACAAATTTGCAAAGCTCTTCCTATCATAGTACTCAATATATGTATATGATATTAAAAATTTACTTAGTGTGGGAGGTGCCACGCCCACCAAAAATATTTAAAAAATTATAGCCTATAACACTTCCCATATCCGAAGTAAGACTCTGTGAAAATTTCAGGAAGATCAGATGGGTATTTACGGAGATTACCTCCTACAAACAAACAAACAAACAAACAAACACACATTACCTCTTTATTATATTAGTATAGATATGTTAGGTTCTGATGCAAAATGAATGTTGTAGCTAATTTGATCACATCACTGATGCCAGTCTTCAGGTCGAGTGATTTAATCAAATCGAGTCAAGTCACAATCAGCCGGTTCATTAAAAAGATACTGAATCAGGCAACTTATTTAAATTCTTATATATCTATATATATAAAAATGAATCGTGGTTTGTTCGTCCGCTTAAAACTTGACAACTACAGGAACAAAAGGGATACTTTCTTCTGCGATTTTGTTTGTAACTGCCACACGAAGGTTTATGAAAAAAGAAAAGTACAAAAAGTCCAAACAGATGGCGCTGTATGCGGTTATTCCATTTTAACATCATATATACTGAGTACTATGAGAGGGAGAGCTTTGTAAATTTGTGTGAGGCCATCTATTATCAATATGTATAGTCATACCGAAAATGGTCGGTATCGGATAAATGGGCGTGGTACCTCTCATACAAAATTAATTTTTAACATCATATATCTTGAGTACTGTTTTAGGGAGAGCTTTGCAACTTTGTATGAGGTCATCTATTATTGCTGTGAGTTGCTGTGAGTAGCCGCTGTAAACATTAGCGTTATCGGAACAGAGGGCGTCGCACCTACAAAAAATTAATCGCTCAATATCAGACTCAATATCATGACAGGGAGAACTTTGATAATTTATGTGACGTCATTAGTAAGTACACTTGACGAAAATAGGCTGGATCGGATAATTGGGCGGCGTACATCCCCTACAAAATACAGATTAAATATTATATAGTGTGGTCTATTATTGAATAACTGTTTCTTTAAAAATATATATATTTGACCTTTCGGACAATTTTATCATTTTTATTACGATTCCAAGAAGAGTTCGTAGTAACATTGGCCGGCATTCTCAGGATGCAACGCAGCATCGAAATGTCGCAACACGTCGAACGGAAGAGGAACGCGCTATTGGAATAGAATCAGTTCGACAAGAATGGTTGGAAATCGTGAGCGACAGTCAGAAGAGAACAACGAAGCACACAATGAACAGCAACGATTAAGAAGAAGAGAAGTTCGTGCTCAGAAAAGTGATGAAGCCAGACCACAACGTGTGATTTTTGAATGACAACGTACGCTACAACAAATTATTCAGGTGAACATTGAGCAGGGTGCATGCGATATGAGCCCAACATTCAATAAAGTTCGCACACATCGGTTCGATTCGGCTAGATGTCTGTCGTTTGAGAGCATTGCAATGCAGCTAAATTTGAGAAAGAACCGTCTGGATTGTGTAGCGTGGGAAGAAAGGTAAAATTGCGCAATTTCTTCCACCACCAAAGCCATTATGCACGCTACTTTACGGTGAATTTCCTAATTCGAATTAAAGTTGGATCTGTCATCCTTATGCCCCGAAACTATGCAATGGAACCCGACTGACTGTGGCGATCTGAATGAGTAATGTGATAGAGATGCTTAGTTCCGAGAATTCCTTTGACTTCAACCGATTTGACGTTCCAGTTCAAAGGTGTTCCGTTCCCAGTGAAACTTGCATTTGCGATGATAATAAGCAAGTCACAAGGACAGTCCCTGGAAGTGTGCGGCATACAACTGAAATTGTCAAGCTTTTCACATGGCCAGCTATATGTTGCGTGTTCCCGAGTTGGAAACCATCCTCACTATTCATTTACTCTCGGGAGCAGAAAAAAAAAAATGTTGTATATCGTGCAGCATTAAATTGATTACAATCATTGTTCTATTCTTTTTTTAATTAATACTTGATTTTATTCTATTTTCGCCAAATGTTGGACGTGACGAAGACCGTCGTCCTTATAATTATAATATATTGAATTCAACTGAATTCGAAAAGTGTTGTATTCAAATTTTCAATAAAAAAAACTCGAAATTATGTCAATCAAAAAATCTCTTATGGACAAAGCGAAGTTTGCCGGGTCAGCTAGTATTGTATATAAATTCATCAACTGAGTTCAATTTTGTTGGAGTGTAGATGAAAGTGTCAGATAGAAAATTCCAGGATACTGAAGCTAAATTTAAATTAACAACAACAAAAATTGACACTATCAATGGTGAAATATTCCTGATAGCTTCTGATAACATTGGAAACAGTTTGATGCAGTCCATTGATTCTTTGGCAAGTTGAATTTTGTTGAAAATATTTAATAACTTTAACTTTATCACACTAACAACAAATGAATAGGTTTGTCATTAAGCATAATAATTGAAATATTTTTCAAAAATAACTTGATGAAAAGAAATCAAATAATGCTTGCAAAATAAATTAAGAGGAAAAACCTCCGTTAAGATTTTATTCCTAATGCTAATGTAATTTCAATACCAATGACAAAATCCAAAGTGTGATACAAGCAAACCAAAAGGGATGTCAGCTGTATTATTCTACAATTACCTATTTGGCTATGTTTCTATTTATATATGGATATATCACATCTTTACATCTACAATATTAGTAGTCTAGGCGATTTCTTGTGACTGATGTTTTGTTCAAACATTTTCTCCCGATTTTGACCGAACCTATACCATTTTAAAGGTATTTCTTTTTAGCCATTTTGCAGATTTACAGATTTTAAAATTTTTTCCTTTACTTTGAGTAAATTGCATTTAAAGTTGCTACTAACACATACATAAAATTATACAGTGCTATGTGTGTGTTTATTAAATTTGTTATTGTGCTTATAATAAAAATGAGTTTTTTTTTTGTGTTGACTTGTAAATTGGCTATAATTGATTGGCATAATTTTAGGGTCTTTATTTAATGAAAAACTAAAATTTCCTAGAATTTGTGCTCGAATTTCCAGGGCTGGAATCTGCAAGTCAAATGTTATTAGCGTTGTAAAAAGTGTTACCCATAAAAGTAGATTTTTATTCCATATTTTTTAAATTTATTTGAATACCATCATTCTGTGGTTTTCTAGAATAACCGCGTATGTCATAAAATCAATATGTTCAGGAGAGCCAAAAAAACGTTATATTTGAAATTGTGGGCTCGATATAAAGTTTTAACAATTTTTTATTTAACAGTCCTGTAGACATGGGCAATAAATACTTTATATTAAATGTTGAGTCAAAAACCTTAAGAGGAATAGATCATAGAGAAAGACGAAAAAAAAAACAATATGTAAATAACACTTAAAGTGTGTGCAGATAAAACAACTTATGTCCACAAACGTCGTTTTTTTGAAAAAGAAAACTACCAATGCAACCACCCATGTAGACATAAGTTGTTGTTGTTTGAAAAATTGATTTTTTTGTTCGTCAACAAAAAGTTAAAGGGACTTAGGATGAGAATATAACAACGTATCAAGAATAATAGTGACAACAAATAACAGAAATAAACACACAAGCTTTTACAAGTTGGTTATGAACTGAAAAATAATCCATAATAATATTGCATTTTTTTTTTCATTAGTAACAACGTATGTCGCTATGTGTCGTTTTCTGAGAAAATAATTTGTCAGCGATCAAACGTAGGTTGACATACGTCGTAAGTGCTGCACATTAATTTAATAAACATTTAAGTTACGTCATTATTTGAAGAAAAAACTCAGAAATGGTTATATTTTTTTTAAAAAATTAAACACATGTAAAGAGCGGTAAAAATTAATATATTTGGCATCGTTAGCTCAAAACTGACAAAAATTGACTTAACCGGTTATTCCAGAAAACCACAGAATTATTTGTAATGCACTAATTGAGTTCAAGAAATTACTAATTTGATTTTGATTACATCATTATTGCAAGAATCCATTCCTAAAAATGAATCTAAGGGAAACATAAATGTGAAAATAAAGTATACTAAAAAATAATACTTTTAATTGTTTAGTATTCTTTGTTTTAATAATAGCTTTTTTGAATTTTGACAGCTTATTTGCATTTGTTAGTTATACTCGGCAATAGTTTCATAACTAACAACAACATTGTCTTTTATATGCAATTATTTGGCGGAAATCTTGTGAAACGAATTTTATCAATTGATTTTTTTTTATTTTTTTTTTTCATTTTAAAAATGGCTTTAAATAATTGTACAATAGCACAAATGTTAGAAATAAAAATATCATTGATACCCAAAATTTTTGGGATAACTTTTGTAATATTTCATTTCAAAAATATGGGTTAACTAATTTGTTTAAATTTTGTAAACATCACTATTCTATTATGGTTAGCTATTTACTTTTAGTACAAATATGGGTTTTTATACCCTCCACACCATTGTGCAGATAATAATTGAAAAAAGAAAAATTCAAAACCCACAAAATATAAATATATTACTGATCATTTTAATAGGCGAATTCGATGTTTATCAGTGCGTCCGTGAATATTACGAGCATGCCCTCAATAATTTAGCTGGGTTTCTCGTTTTTAGTGAAAAAGATTCATTGCTGTAATTGTTATTGTTCCTGTGTTCGTTGTGTGTTTAGGTGTACTCTACGTTTCATGTTATTTTTGGAGGGTATTGCATACTTTTTCTAAAGTTATGTTGAAATAAATTAAAGAAATCACCAATATGAAGAAAAAATAATAATAATAACAAGTAACAAAATTATAGTCAGTCTAGCCCGACTATACGATACCCTATACCATAGTTAAGAGACCCTATCTCTTCGGTCCAACTAACTAGATATAGCAAATATGCATAAACCAAATTTGAGTGGCATTTTTGTTAATTTTTTTCGCTGTAGATATGAAAAAGTTGATATCGGATACTATATTTAAATGGGGACTAGGTCGAAAAATGGACGATCCTGACCATATTTGGTAAAGTCACTTATACTTTGAAAAAAAATTTACAAACCAAATTTGAGAAAAATCTGTGCAATATTTTTGTTTTTTGATAGATTTAAGTGAAGATCCGGAAGCAGCTCTATATGGGGCCTATGACGAAGAATTTTCCTGTAGGGGGTATTTTTGAACTACTGATTAGTGGATGTAATAAACACATACAAACCCAATTTGACTGAGATCTATATGATAATTTGGAACTTATGGAAATTTATGTCGATTTCATAGGGGTCATTTGTATGGGGGCTAGGTCTGAACATGGACCGATTCTCACCAATTTCAATAACGTTCATTCCATGACCGATGAAAACTTATATACCAAATTTCATGTAGTTTGATTAAAAGCTTTACATGGACACACAGACGGACGGACGGACGGACGGACGGACGGACATTGCTATTTCGACTCAAAAAGTGATTCTGAGTCGATCGGTATAATTAAAGATGGGTCTAGGACGAATATTTTTGGTTGTTACAAACAGCAGCACAAAGTCATTATACCCAAACCACATAGTGGTATAGGGTATAAAAAGTAAGTTTTCTTACAATTATTAATGAAAAATCAAAGAACTGTATATAGATTTTGATAAAAATAAAATTTAATCATATTTCTAGATTCGACCTAGACCCATCTTGTACTGTACCGATCGACTCAGAATAATCACTTTCTGAGTCGATTTAACGATGACCTTCCATCCGTCTGCCCGTTTTTGTGGCCATGTAAAATTTGCAATCGAACTACTGTGATGAATTTTGGTAAAAAGCTTCTATCGATCATATGACGAAAGCTATTAGAACTACTGAAAATCAGTGGACATTCATCCCATGCAAATGACCCCTATGTGACTGACTTAAGTTGCCTAATATCCAAATTATCTTATAGATCTCGGTGAAATTGTGTTTGTGTATGTTAACTATATTCGTTTATCACTAGTCCAAATATAAACCCTATGGAACAATTCTTATTCATACCCCCATATAAAGTTGCTTCTCGATCTTCACTTACTCCTACCAAAAATAAAAATGTTGCAAAGAATTTTCTCAAATTTTATTTGTATACGTTTTTGCAAAAAATAAGTGACTTTACCAAATATGGTCAATACGATCGGTCCATTTTCAGCTTATTTCTCATAAAAATATGGTAAATTAATAAAACTTCCACTAAGATTTGGTTTATGCATATTTTCCGAATCCAATAAATTTGACTTAAGAGCAGTTCTCTAAACATATTGTATAGGGAATCGCATAGTCAGTCTAGACCGACTATAATTTTCTTACTTGTTTCATTTGAAAATGTTTCCAATTTTTCTAACATTAAATTTTTCTATACAATTTTTTTTGTGTTCATGAATTTGAAATATTTTTCCTGTTTCCAATAAGATATTATATATAAAAAAATTGTTCAATATTGTTAAACATATTAGAAAGATTATTCTGAATGACTAGGCAAGTGTCAAAATTATAGTAAAAAAAAAACAACAATGATAGAAACAACTTATGCTGGGTTATTTTTGCCATTCTCAGCAGTGATTTTCTTAGCAAAAAACTAAAAAAAAACAAAAACTACAAGAAAGGGCAACAGTTAAACAGACACGAAATTCATATAATTTTAATAAATAATGGGTTAGCAACATACCGTTTTATCTTTTAGCATTCCAACTCGACAGTTGAGTACGGATTCCGTATAAAGATGTGCCGTTGTTATGCTATTGTCGCCTGAGGTTGTTGAGTTAAGTGGCTCTTCAAAAAATGGCCCCCAGTGACGTTCATGATGATGTTTGTTACGAAATATACGCGGTCTTTCTGTTTCTATAACAGATGACGACGATGATGACGAGTACGCAGATATTGACGAAGATGAAGAAGATGTCGCAGCTGAAGAAGAGGCCAGTCTATGATTTATGCTACTACTACCACTACCACCACCATCACCACCAGCAGCAAGAATTCCTGCACCCATTCCCCCACTAAAAGCAGCATCTGCAAAAGTGAAAAAAGAAGATAATGACATCAGCAATCTAAATTCAAATCTACTAAAGTGCAGAGAGACAGATATATTATTTTAAATGTTTCATAAAAATGCTAATATTATATGCTAATACTAACGCTAACGTAAAAAAAATATGCTTCTGTGTACTCAGTCCTATTTTGTGATTTGACTATTTTTATAGTTATCTTCCATACGCTTGTAACTGCTATATATTTGAGGGGAATCAGCTACATCTAAAACTTCTTTATAAAGCCCATCCTTCAACTATAATGAAGCAGAAGTCACTAAACATATGGATGATTCAAAATTTAAATTTTTATAGGTGTATTTTCAACAATCTTCTTTTATCGCCCATTGCGACTACCGTTACTTCGACATAAAGAGATTGCTTACCTAAATAAATCTCACCAAACATCCTATATTTCGCAGAATAATAATCTATAATATTAATAGGCAAGGCGATTTCTTGTGACTGATTTTTTTCTTCTACCGTTTTATCCCGATTTTGATCAAACGTATATTATTTGAAAGGGATTTCTTTTTAGCCGTGTTGCAGATTTACAGATTTTTAAATTTTTTAATTTATTTTAATTAAATTGCATTTAAAATTGCTACTAACACATACATAAAATTATACAATGCTATGTGTGTGTGTATTAAATTTGTTAATGCGTTTGTAATAAAAATGAGTTTGTTTTTTGTGTTGATTTGTGAATTGGCTATAATTGATTAGCGTAACTTTAGGGTATTTACTTAATAAAAGAATAAAATTTCCTAGAATTTGCACTCGAATTTCGAGGGCTGGAATCTGCTAGTTTATAATTAAAACACGTTTTACAAGTCATAATTTTATTTAGCAATTCCAACAACTTAAAAAAAAATATATGAATGTATATGGTCCTTTGATGTTTTTTTTTTTTTTTTTGGAATAAGTAGGAAATTTCTTATATTAAAAGAGAACTTACGATGCATCGCTATGTTCAAAGCATGACAAAATGAACAACCATATTTTTAATAACCCAGTTTTTATTAAAGATATTCTGATATAATTTAGTACAAAAAATATTTGACCTAAACACAACTTTCGTTATACCGATCTACTCACAATCACTGTTTCAGTAAATTTAGATATAGTCGCCCGTCGTCTGTCCGTCCGTCTGTGTGCCCATGTAAACTTTCTAATATAAATATATTTTAATGCAATTTGGTATGTTAGCTTCTGTTGAACATAGGACAATCGCTATTGAATTTGACGAAAGTTGTTGCATGTTAATAAATAATTTAATTTTTTGTATATGTAATTATATTTAAAACGATTTTTGGAGGCTTTTCCAAAAAGTTGACTTCACGGGAGGTTATCGCGATCGCCGAGATCTTTTAGAAACCATACAAAAATAGATATACGCCCAATTTAAGGAGATACATCATACCCCTTTTTTGAGGCACTCTAATGCATTAGGAAATAAAACAATGATATTGGTAAAAAGAATACTGACATTTTGCTGAGAACTAATATTGAGTTAATAAAAGTTTACGTTTAGGAAATCATAAATCTTGTGACTGATATGACTTTGTCAGTTTTACCCCGATTTTGACCAGACATAACTCATTTGGAAGTTATTTCTTCTCAGCTCTCTAACAGATTCGCAGTTTTACAGATTTTAATATTTATAATTAATTTTTTTTTTTTTTTTTGAGTTAAAGTTGATTTAAATTTTAAAGTTTCTACTAACACAAACATGAAATTATACAATGCTGTGTGTATGTTTATTAAATTTGTTAACGTGTTGGCAAAAATTGTAAACGAAGAGCCCTGTGTTGAATTGAAAAATAATTTTGGACATACACCAACAACGGCAATATCGCAATTGCATTTCATTATAATAATTACATATCACACGCCCTGTGTTAAATTGTAAATTGTCTAAAATTAGCATACCTGTCATAAAGAAATAAATTGAATGAAAAAATAAAGTTTCCTATAATTTGCACTCGAATTTCGAAGGCTAGGCTCTGCTGGTTGAAATAAAAGCTATAAATTGATAAAGATTTGTAAAAACAATACCTTTTCACTTCAATACAAAATTAGTCGGGAGCTTTTCAAGGTAGGGTAAATTAACACTATATTAATAAGTGTAAGCGCCGTACTAGTAACATAACTTAGCTAAATTTTAGGGTCATTATTTTGAGATTTTTTCGTTAATATGTTAGATAGATAGATATGCAAAACAAAATCTTCTTAAATGAAATTAATTTTGTTTTTAACAGATAAGTGGCATCCTTGAGACTTTAGCTGGACAAATGAGTCACGGTAGCATATGGGCGCTTTATCTGTGCACAAATCGGTTTTTTTCTTGGCCATATTATTACCCATAATACGTATAGATATATCATAATCAGGACTACAGAATTATATGAAAAATTTAATGAACAGAAGAAAACAACGAATTTTTTACAAATGCTATGAAATATTTGAACCGTTTCTAAATGGTATAATTTATTAAGCAAACTTATCGGCATCTAATGATTTGATTCCTTCTTCTACAAGACATTTCTGCCCTGATGGACAACAATAACTAAATCTTCTAAAATCTGAAATGAATATTTACATAGAAAAGAAAACTAATCAAAAGTCTTATTTTTGATTGTGTTAACTGAACTTTAATAGCAAATCACAATATCCGTATGATATAAATTTACTGTTAAGTAAGTAGAATACCAATCTTAATAAAACTAAATTCAGTTAATATCTTCATCAATATTCCATTGGCAAAAAAGTTGGTAGCCACAATGAATCGGTTTCCACTATGTTGGAATGCTGCAAGACTGAGGAAGAAAAAAACACTTCTCATTGAACAAACATAAATGAAACAAGTAAGAAAATTATAGTCGGATCAGACCGACTATACGATACCCTATACCATGGTTGAGAGATCTTATCTCTTCGGTCCAACTAATTGGATAGAGAAAATAAGAATAAACCAAATTTGAGTGGCATTGTTATTAATTTTTTTGGCTGCAGATATGAAAAAGTTTATCTCGGGTGCTATAGTTATATGGGGCCTAAGTCGAAAAATAGACCAATCCTGACCATATTTGGCAAAATCACTTATATTTTGAAAAATATATACAAATCAAATTTGAAAAAATCTGTGCAATATTTTTGTTTTTTTATAGATTTAAGTGAAGATCGGGAAGCAGCCTAATATGGGGCCTATGACTAAGAATTGTCCTATAAGTATTATTTTTGGACTACTGATTAATATATTTAATAAACACATGCAAACCAAATTTGACTGAGATCTACATGGTCATTTGGATCTTATGGCAATTTATGTCGATTTCATGGGATCATTTATATGGGGACTTGGTCTGACCATGTACCGAGTTTCACCAATTTCAATAGAGTTCATCCTGTGTTCGAAGAAGTTTATATACCAAATTTGATAAAAATATATTCATATTTGCGACCTGTAGTTTTATTATAAAGTTTACATTGACACAGAGAATCAGAAAGTGATTCTGAGTCGATCGGTATAATAAAAGATGGATCTACGTCAAATATTTTTTGGTAGTTACAAACAGCACCACAAAGTCATTATACCCAAACCTCATATAGTGGTATAGGGTATAAATAGCGTAAATATTGGTAATGAAAATCTTTGTTAATCGCATCCCTTTATTTTCATTTATTGCACATTTGATTTGATAAGTAGGACATTTGCAATTCGACTTATATGAACAACTGAGAATAGATTTTTGTATCTCAAGTAATATAAAATTTTAAGATTTACTTGTGTTCTCGTATTTTGTTCTTGTACATCATTTTAGTAGAGATTATTCCTAAATCCAATGTTTGCTAAATTGTAAGAAATATGCTTATGCATAATGGATACTAAAAGTATCTATTTGCTTATCTACTTAAGTGCAGAATTATTCATAAACATTGTGTCATTAAATGTCTGTACTCATACTATTGCACGCGTATTGTATCGTGATGACGAGAGTTCTTATAATAATAAGTAGTTCGTTCATTGAAGAATTAAAAAAGTGTTCTTAATATTTGTTACAAATTAATTTTAGATGATGTTTGCCATTTGGGTTTAAGCATTTTTGCATAACAAGATTATTTAGAAATTAATTGTTTTGTTTTGCAAAATTAACCCCATAAAGTTATCATTCGTGTTTAGTAAAATCGAATTCACTACACTACAAGTAGACTCGATTTAACATTCTACTTGTTTATAGCAAAGCAATTGTCTTATAATTAAATAACTCTTCACTTATGTATTTTGTTTCGATAAAACTTTGTTTCGTTTTAATTAACAATAATAGGGATGATGACATAAACGATATATCAATGCCTTGTTTTGTTTTAACTTTTGCAAATAAAAAACAATAAAATATAATTAATCGCAACATTGTTTAACTTTAATGTCGGCTTAGAAAGAGTTAGTAACATTTAAACGGTTTGAAAATTTGTTTTTAACTCTACTGACCATAAAATAACTTACGGTGTAATTCAAAATAAAAAACTATGTTATTTGAACTAAAAAAAAAGTTCCGTCCTTAATTGCAATTTCCTGTAAATTAATGCGTTTCTTCAGTTACGTTTTTGGTTCAAAAAAATTAATAAAATCGGAACTTTTGACCCTGCTATAGCAACTATAAAAAAATATATATATAATATTTTTATTTTTTAATGACTTTCTAAACTAGTTTATTTTATTGACTTCAGTCAGAATTACTTTCTTCAGACTAACTTGAATTTTTTTCTAAGAACATTTCTTTTGGCTTCTTTAGATAACATTGTCAATTCTTCTCCATGAACAAGAATTTTGTGAACCGTAATAAGCATAAAATCCCAAGGATATTTGCCAAATCATTTTCCTGTCATTTTGTTGTTCAATATACTTTTTTTTAACCGCGACATTGTATTTTTGTTGTATCGTTGACTAACTTTTTAACCATAAAGATCGTGTTTGTGTGAAATTGAAAGTTTTTTTTGTTATTAAATTGTTATAAATTCACCGCCATCTTTGGAGAAAAAATAAAGGAAAGTATTCTTGCTATTACTTTGAATTTTGTATAAAAAGCCTAATTTTTGTGTGTTTTATTTTTCTATTTTTCGGTAGCCGTAGCTTGCTTTTTGGTTCCACAATTTTTGGAAAACCAACCCCCCTATTTCGGCAAGAAATATTTATTAGTCCAATCGAACCGGATTTTGTTGGTGGAACAAAGCTACTGGGGATAAAACATAATGAAATTTAAGGTAAAGTTCTTAAAATTTGTTTTTCTCGTATTACTTTAAATAATTGCCAAATAAAGTTTTAAATAAAATGCTTTAAGACTTATTGGTTATTGAGAAGTAAAAATGAAGAAGATAATACTACTTTGGCAAGAACTGTATTATCGTACTTGTTTAAAACTAAGCCACTCTGTTTTTATAAGAATTTAAGAAAAAAAAACTCTTTTTTACGTTTATCTTTTACCATCTGTCATTTGAATATAGTCCACATTGTGTTTTTTTGAATAGTGCATTACTGCTGTGTGTTTTAAATTTAATTTTAATATTGTGTTTTATTTGGTGTTAAAATAAAAAAAAAACAAATATTTAAGAGAACGTAACGTTCTTATACTGCCAATATTGCATGTACGTACAAGAAGTGTATGTGTTTTCAATAACAAACACCGCATAAAAGGAAAACAAAAAATAACCTGTGTGTCTCTTTAAACAGCAGTGGGCAGAGAAATAGGTACGTTGCACTGTATATTTGTCGAACAAATGTGTTTTTTATTTTTTCATTTTATTTTTTGGGAGAACTCATGTAAGAAGACGACTCCTTTTGAAATAATTAAAATTTTGTGATTAAATAGTGCAGAGCTGTAAAGCTATCATTTCTGTAAAAATCATACCATATCTACCTATCAAGTTGGTGAGTATAGAAACTCGAAAATTATACTTATCTGGTACTGAAAAAATGCTGAAACTAAATTCCACACTTAAGCTTGAAAACTTTGCTTAAGATTTCCAGTGCTGTGAAAGAGTGATTTAATGGTCGGAAATCGTCTACTGAATTTTGAGAGTTTACAGCGTACACATTTTCTAAAATATTTACTTTAATTCATTTTAGACTAGAATTTGAGTAAACTCAACGACAGAGTTGAGAAAGAATTAATTCGTTTCAATAATTTAAGTTGGAAACGAATTTATCCCTGATTGAAGAGGTACGTTCGTTGTAATTCAGATGGAAAAGATATATTTTTCTTTAATTATTTCACTGGCGAACTTGATATTTTTGTGTGATAATAAAAGCATTTTTGCATTATTTTTTATTATACGATTGTCATCATCAACCGACCAATTGGACTGAGTAAAAATTGTTAATTTTCATTATTACAATTTAGTACTGATTTTTGATTAATCAGAGGATTTTTGACAAATTGTGGACAAAATTTCGACATTTTTCAAAAAGATAGTTGCCCTTTGGTTTCTGATGAAGATCAAAGTTTAGAAACATTGGATTGTTTTTTTATCTCTTGAAGTTGTTGAATTGATATTAAATCGCAATGTCATATTGCGAATAAATTTTTGAATCTTAAAGTAAAAAAATTCTTGTTTTGATAGAATTTTTACTTTTGATATTCATTATTTCATTTGGTACAACAACAAACTGTGGAAAATTTAGTTTTGTTTTCTTTTGATATTTAATCGGAATATCAAGTTTTGATTAGTGCTGAGGACGGATTTTTAAATCTCTTAAGTATTTATATTCTTGTTTCGATAGAATATTTTACTGATTTTTAAATCTCGGGAGAATTTATATTCTTGTTTTGATGGAATATTTTACTTTTTTTGTATTTTTTTTTTTTTTTTTTTGTTGATAAAAAATTATCAAAAACCTCAGATTTGGTCTCTGGTATTAATTCGTAATGCCTGATTCTGAGTGGTGCGGAACACTAATTTGTAAATCTTTCATCGGTAAAATTCTTGTTTCGATAGAATTTTCACTTTATTTTGGATTTCGTTTGACAAGCTAAATTTTTGCCAGAGATTCGTTTGATTTTGTGATATTTAATCGCAACCAAAGGTATTTACTAATACCACAAATTCATTTTTAAACAAAGTTCTTGTTTCGATAGAACTTTTCCGTTATAGTGTTTGGATTTTGACAGGGCACCTATCTGAGAAAAAAACCATACATGTTTGTCCTGTTACACAAAGGTTGATCGGCACAAAAAAGAAACCGAAAATTTATGAGAATAATATCGAGCTTGGAGATATGGTTGTCACTCGTGAAGATAACCTGCCGACGAGAAGATGACTACCAGGCAGTTATCAAATTGCTCAAAGGTAAAGATGGTTACGTTAGAGTTGTGGAGTTGGGAACAGAGCGTGGCTTAGTTATAAGACCAGTCGTGAAGCTTGTAGCTCTTCCGACGTATTAGGGTCTACTATATCTACTAATTATTTGTTTAAAGTATCATGATATCCGCTAGAAAATATGCTGAAGGTCACTAGCGGTAAAATTGTTTGCAGAATATGTCTGAGTGACCACCCCTTTCGCTAAAAGTTCCTGCAAGTTGATTACCCAGAACGGATGCAACTGGTATTAATTTATACATATTGTGCGGGATTTATCAGCCATGACCATACCTGGCGTACTTGTGAGAGTACTGGGGAGTGCAATCTCTACGTGTGTATACATCACACGCTGCTCCATAAACCGGGTTCGAGACCTCGTTCGTCCGCCCAAAAAGAGCACAGCAATTTAAAATGTTTGCAATGGGGACCTAGTTCGTCTACCCGCCCGAAGAGAAGAGGACCTCGTTCGTCCCAAATCTCAGCCAGGGGACCTCGTTTGTCCAATAGTCAGGAAAGTGAGGGACCTCGTACGTCTCAAGCTTTTGTTCCAAGTCGTTCTAGGAACAATCAAAATCTCGCACTACAGGTGAATTATTATCAACGGATTTTGGCTTCAAATTTTTAACATGATACTTAAACTGGTTAATTATTGTTCTACTATTTTAAGTTTTTATTATTTTGGGTTGTTGGCTTGAATCTTAAATCACCTTTTAGCTAACTTGGTGGTGTTTGGGAGCTCAAGCCTATTGTATTTGAATTTTTAATCGTTTTTCAAAATAATTGTGTGTTCCAAATTTTCAGTTGCAGGTGTATTTCCCTTTTTTTGTTTTTTCTTTGACATTTTGTTGTTCAATATACTTTTTTTTAACCGCGGCATTGTATTTTTGTTGTATCGTTGTCTAACTTTTTAACCATAAAGATCGTGTTTGTGTGAAATTGAAAGTTTTTTTTTGTTATTAAATTGTTATAAATTCACCGCCATCTTTGGAGAAAAATAAAGGAAAGTATTCTTGCTATTACTTTGAATTTTGTATAAAAAGCCTAATTTTTGTGTGTTTTATTTTTCTATTTTTCGGTAGCCGTAGCTTGCTTTTTGGTTCCACAATTTTTGGAAAACCAACACCCCTATTTCGGCAAGAAATATTTATTGGTAATAATGCCCGGTGACACCTTGCAGATTTCAGCTCTAGACACGAACTATCCATCAATGGAGCAAAATTTCCACACCGCGATGTATCCATAATATTAATAGGCAAGGCGATTTCTTGTGACTGATGTTTTGTTCTACCGTTTTATCCCGATTTTGACCAAACGTATATTATTTGAAAGGGATTTCTTTTTAGCCGTGTTGCAGATTTACAGATTTCCAAATTTTTCCTTTATTTTGATTAAATTGCATTTAAAATTGCTACTAACACATACATAAAATTACACAATGCTATGTGTGTGTGTATTAAATTTGATAATGTGTTTCTAATAAAAATGAGTTTGTTTTTTGGTGCTGATTTGTGAATTGGCTATATTTGATTAGTATACCTTAAGGATATTTATTTAATAAAAAAAATAAAATTTCCTAGAACTTTCACTCGAATTTCGAGCGCTGGAACCTGCCAGTATATATAAATACACATGTATCACTAAAAAAGCCCAAAAAAAAATCAATGTAATTGGATTGCAGAATCCTACTACAGCATTGGGATTATTTATTCAATTGGGCTGCAGTAAGTCCGCCAAAAGTCTTCAAACTACAAATTTTCCGCCACAACTAACTTCAATAACGCTAAAGCAGGGGTAAACAATTAGTCGGTGTTAATAAGCGGCAGATGCACTAATAAAACCCAACAAAAAAACTTCACACCAGCAGAACCTTAAGACAAAAAGAAACTTAAGACAGTTCATACAAGCAGCTGCATCACCATTTGCGGAGGCCAGAAATGACACCACTGAACTGAAGAATAACAAGGGTGAAGGTTGGTGTTCGGATAATAACACTAAAGACCAGAAGAAGGGTGTCATGGTCCAAATCCCTAAGAAAGGTGACCTCAGTGAATGCAGAAATTACTAAATAACATAAAAAAGTACAAAAATCCTGGCATTCATAATTGTTGATTTATCGCTCCTGTTGTTGAAACCTGGTAGTTTTGTATGAAATCACTCATGCTTCGATCTCGTTACTCAATAAGGATAAAAGTTTATGAAATGGAATGATCAATTTTGCCTAATATTCATTGGTACCATTGGTACATGTGACAATAGAATCGATATACTAACCAAAGCTATTTCCTATCAACTTATATAACGTAATGCACTACAAAGCACATTTTAGAAGAGTTCGTAACGAGCCTTCTTACTCTTCGGTACCCTTCCGACTTGTGTAAAACTCTATTGTGACGGAAACTAATACCGAAACACCAGATGGTATGGCTTGGACTAAGCCAACTTAATTGGCATACAAAACAAAATCCAAAAATCATATGGGAATATTATGGGAATATTAACAGACAACAATTGTGGTTAATTGAAACGTTATATAAGATCTTGCTGAGCTTAGCTATCTGGGTAGAATGAGCATAAAAGGCATGCACATGAAAACAATTGATGTGAAGATTATGCATAAGAAATGGAGATGAACCGGATCAGACATTGATTGGTTTGAAATGTGTTCACCGAGTCATTTCTCTGTGATTCGGTGCAGTATTATTACAAGTTCTTTAAGCATTAAACAAATTGTGCTCTGAGTTATGGAGATCTGTTTAAAAAATTAAGCAACAATTTTGGGATTGTATTCAATATTCTTTAACGCATGGCCATTGGCCAATATTCCTCAATCCAAAAGGCAAGGATTTAATAATTTTGAAATGTAAGTTTGAAAAATAGTGTAATTTCTTTAAAATTCATTGTTCATTAAAAAATCGCTTTTATTTAATACTATTTGCAGCCCGTTGTGCCTTAACACAAAATAAATCAAACTTTAATTACATAAGCAGATATACACTTAGAGATGCTCCATATAAATAATGGACGTTCGAACAAACAAGAGACTCAACTACAAACAAGTTAACAGGCAAATAGTAAATAAACACTGGCGATCAACATTTACAGTTCAGTTTTTAAAAAGTATTCAAAAGATATAGAGGAAATCTTGTATTTTTGATTTTTGCTTACGAACAAATTAAAATGATATACCTGTTTTGTTTAGATTTGCAAAAAAAAAATTTTTTGATTTTGTATAATTTTTTTTATTAATATCGCTATGGATGATTATATTATTATATTATAAAAAATCCTTATTTTCATTTCATTAATAATTTCAGTTACATTTTCATATTAAATTATACATATGTATATATATATATATAAGTTACAATAATCATTAGAAATAAAGATTATACAGCTATGACAAAGTGTCGTAGGTGAAGCTTTTTAATTATTTTTGGTTCAGTAATTAATTATATTCTGTTATTATTAATTTTCTATAATTTAAAGATGATTTTAGATATTCAATCAGATATTTCCAATCAGTGCTCAGTCTTCCATCAAGAATTCTTATTATTTCTTCTTCCGATAAAGTAGTTGTTCCAAAAAGTTTCGTCTGAAGGTATTAAAGATTGGGCATATACCTAAAAAATGTTGTAGAGTTTCCTTTTCTCGAAGGTTGTATAATGTACATATTAGATCATTTTCGTTGGTAGTAAACTTATTGCCATTAAGGTAAAATAGATCACAACGTGCTTTAAATATTCGACTAACGTCATTTTGGTTATAAATAGTTTCCTTGATAGTATTTAGCTCCCACTGTATAGTCTAGATGTTTGTATATTCGTGCGCTACTCTGCATAGCTCTTTGCGTTTTATTTCTTAGGTTTAAGGATTTAAGACCCTGTATTAATATGAAGTTGTTGTAATTCCATTCGTAATTCCATGTATGGGAAGATTACTTGTCAAAACATTTAAAGCTTTAGCCCAAAATATTTTCTTTCTTAGATTTATTTTTGTAAGGTAGTGGGGTAGTCTGTCTTCCGTACAGCAGAACATTGTTTTTGTTATGTACTGTAAATGACGTTGTAAAGTATAAATATGTCCATCCTCAATTCCGGTTTCCATCTCAAGGGCGTAGTTTGGTGTGTTTGATTGAAGTTTTAGTACTCTTTCAGAAAGAAACGTTGTAATTTATCTACGTCGACAGAAAGACCATAACCACACACTTGTGTGGCATATGCCTGAACCGATCTACATGCTGCCAAAAATAGTTTCAATTTCATTTGCAGCGATACATTATTATTTTTAAGAAAATTTTGCCATGTGGCATTTACTGCACTTTTCGACTGGGTATTTCTGTTTTGTAAATTCTTGGAAAACGTCATTTTCGGAGTTAGAACTCCTCCAAGGTAGTTATATTTAGAGACTATATCTATTTCTTCTCCTCTGAATCTCCATCTTTCTCTTTGACTTACTCGTCCCCCATTTCTAAAAACCATCATATTTGATTTGTCCACATTCACTTCTAAATTCCATAGATCACAATAATTTTCTAGGTCTTGTATCAAATTCTCCATAGTTGTTATATTCTCAGCCATTATTACAATATCGTCTGCGTATAGTAAGAGTCTTATGTTTTTCCCTTCAATATCTAAACCACCACCTAAGTATTCATGCAGGTCATTGATGTAGAGGGCGAAAAGTAGTGGCCGTACTGCTGAATGTGTGTGCTCATATAAGTGTTCTATCATTTTAACAAACTTATATGATACTCCCATTGTAAAGGGTCTGCCATCTAACATTTTATTTTCAACTAGTGCTTATTTCGTGAATGGTTACACTTAGCTCATGTCTGATTTGACAGATAAATAGTTTTATCCTTCCGCTGAACGGGTTGTGTATACGCTTGAACAACCCTGGGAAATATTGCAACATTACTTTGAAAATCATGGTAATGTTGCAGAATGTGTGCGAAAATTGGGTACGGATTTTGGAAGAAGAGAAGCACCGTCAGCTCCGTATGTTCGTTATCTTGTGAAAAAAGTGAAAGAAACTGGCATCCTCATCGATAAACCAAAGCGTGAAAAGCCAAAAACAGTGCGTACACCCGAGAATGTTGATGCTGTGGCAGAAAGTGTGCGTGAAGCGCCATCAACATCAATTCACCGTCGTTCTTAAGAATTGAACATTTCGGAGGCATCATTGAGACGAATTTTGCATAAAGACCTTGGTATGACGCCATACAAAGTCCAATTGGTACAGGAGTTGAAGCCAACTGACCATCCAATGAGTTTTCGCTTCGCTAAGTGGGCCTTCGATCGACTTACAGAAGATGCCGATTTTGCCAAAAAAAATCATCTTTTCAAATGAAGCTCATTTTGATCTTGGCGGGTATGTAAACAAGCAAAATTGTCGCACTTGGGGCATAGAAAACCCGCACGCATACATTGAAAAGCCGATACACCCAAAACGAGTCACTTGGTGCGGATTTTGGTCCAGAGGCATAATTGGGCCATTTTTCTTCGAAAATGAGCAAGGAGTGGCCGTTGCAGTCAATGGCGATCGTTATCGGGCCATGTTGAACGAATTTTTGTTCATAAAAATTGAAGAGGATGATATTGGCAACATTTGTTTTGAACAGGACGGCGCTACGTGCCACACAGCCGAAGCTACACTCGATGTTTTGCGCCCTGTTTTTGAAGATCGCATTATCAGCCGCAGAGCTGATGTCGTTTGGCCACCTCGGAGCTGCGATTTGACACCGTTGGGCTATTATTTGTGGGGTGCCCTCAAAGATAAGTGTTAATCCAACAAGAGACAATTGACGCTTTAAAGGACAATATTCGCGAAGCCATTGGTGAAATACAGCTGCATCGATAATGTGCTTAAAAATTAGACCGATCGTGTAGGCTATTGCATGGCCAGCCGAGGCAGACCTTTGAATGAAATTATTTTCCATTATTAACCGGAAGGATTGTACTTTCAAATAAAAAAAGAAATTTGAGATAATATTTAGTAGTTTTTTTTTATAGCATTTCCAAAAAAAAAAAAAATTATTTGGCGGACCCTTTATATGACTTGTATATCATAGATTTTCTAGAGATCTTATCGAAAGTTGCCTTAAAATCTACGAAAAACGCATACACTTTTTTCTTTTCAGACAGCTTGATGTTAACGATTGAAGCTAAATTGTATATATTATCTGCAGTAGAGTATTTCCTTCGGAATCCAGCTTGATATTCAACCATAATGTTCTTATCGTCAATCCATGTAACAAGTCTATTGTTAAGGATTCCCATTAAGATCTTTGCTACAGAGTTCATAAACGATATTCCTCTATAGTTGGATGGTTCATTTACGCTTTCTTTTTTATGTATAGAAAAAATTATTGATTTATTCAGAGATTCATCTGTATTATAATTACAGTTTATAATTACAGTTTATTGTACATGCGAGGCAACTCTTCAAGAAATTCATCCGTAGCGTTAATAAAAAATTCGTAAGGTACTCTGTCCTCCCCTGGTGCTTTGTTTAGCTTTACATTTTTATACCCTATACCACTATGTGGTTTGGGTATAATGACTTTGTGCTACTGTTTGTAACAACCAAAAATATTTGACCTACACCCATCTTTAATTATACCGATCGAATCAGAATCACTATCTGACTCGATTTAACGATGTCCGTCCGTCCGTCCGTCCGTCCGTCTGTGTGTCCATGTAAAGCTTGTAATCAAACTGCAGGTCGCAAATATGAATATATTTTGATGAAATTCGGTATTTGATCTTTTGTCGGCTAGGGGATAAACGCTTTTGAAACTGGTGAGAATCGGTCCATGTTCAGACCTAGCCCCCATACAAATGGCCCCTATGAAATCAACATATTTTGCCATAAGATCCAAATTATCATACAAATCTTAGTCAAATTGGATTTGCATGTATATATTACATCCATTAATCAGTAGTCCAAAAATGATCCCTATTGGACAACTCTTAGTCATAGGCCCCATATAGAGCTGCTTCCCGATCTTCGCTTAAATCTATCAAAAAAACAAAAATATTGCACTGATTCTTCTCAAATTTTGTTTGTATATATTTTTGCAAAATACAAGAGATCTCACCAAGCATGGTCAGGATCGGTCCATTTTTGGGCCTAGTCCCCCTATAGATATAGCATCCGTTATGAAATTTTTCATATCTGCAGCCAAAAAAAATTAAGAAAAATCCCACTCAAATTTGGTTTATGCTTATTTTATATATCCAGTTAGTTGGAACTGAGAGAAAGGGTCTGTAAACGCATTGTATAGGGTATCGTATAGTCGGTCTAGACCAACTATAATTTTCTTACTTGTTTAACATATGTTTAATATCAGCCATAGTTTTATCTTTATCTAAAGTTTCATCTCGTAAAAATATTGGAGCATAATGAATATCTTGTGAAACCTGGGCTGGATTGAGGAATTTCATAAAATAGTTTTTAAAAACAGCAGAAGATATAGCTGTACCAATTTGAAAATTTTGGTTTCTTATTTCTTTGACTAAGCTCCACCATTCTTTGCCATTGGTAACATTATTAATTTTTTCACATACATTCTTAAAGTAATTTTTTTTTACTTGTTTTGTATACAGCCTTATATTTTTTCTTCCCCATCAAATATCTTTCCTTTTCGCTTTCACGTTTTGAAGTTCTATATTTGTTCAATAAATCGAAAACTTTTTTTCGTGCCCAGTAACATCGGTTGTGAAACCATTTATTTTTAGGGGGTGACTGGTTATGTTTTGCTCTTTTTTGTTGTTGCAATTACTACTATATCAGTTAAATCTTTAATATTTGTTACAGCATCTCGTTGTGTGAGCCTTTGTAGATTTAAATTGAGTTCTGTTTTATAATGATCTTTTTGTGAGTCTTTCCACAATAACTTTGGTACAAGGCTGAGTTTATTCGATGTAGTTGCTCTCATTTCTACGTTCATTGATAAAACTATTGGTAAATGATCTGACCATATCATTCCTTCAACTGTAAAGCTTTCAACATACGCTAACAAATCCTGTGCTACCGAATATATGTCATTGACTGACTCCCCAAAATTGCTAATATATGTAAAATTACCTTCCTCGTCACAAATAACGTGCCCATTTAAAACGATAAGTTTATAATCGTTGCAAAATTCTAAAAAAGTTCTTCCTTTTGCATTCACCACTTTACCTCTAGATCGTCGTACCTCTGTGCCAGCCGGAAAAAGATTTCTGTATAAATCAACTATCTCTTGTTGCATTTCGCCAATTCTTGTATTCAAATCTCCAATAATTATGGGGTTAGCTATTTCATTTTCGACTACAGCTCGTTTTACTGGTTCAAACTCGTTCTACCAATCTGGGTTCCTAATATACAAAGGTATTAATGTTAGTGGTGTATTATGTATCATTAATTGATAATATTTGTTTAAACATTCCTTCTGTAATAAAATCATGCCTTATACCTTTTTCATGTAAGATCTTGCTAACTGCAAACAGAC
Organism: Cordilura impudica; assembly: GCA_963682025.1. NCBI lineage: Eukaryota > Metazoa > Arthropoda > Insecta > Diptera > Scathophagidae > Cordilura > Cordilura impudica. The sequence continues at coordinate 148,172,385 of OY821520.1, read as the reverse complement.
ACCCACCTATAGCTCTACCATAACGATTCATTCTTGTGGCAGGCACCCAATATATATCAAAGCCAGGAAAATATTTTTCCGCTTGCTTAGTTTTTTCAACAGTAATGTGTGTTTCTATTAATATAAGTATTTCAAAAGAAAGTATGCCATTGAAAAAATATGGAAATAAATATTTATTTTCTAATCCATTTATATTGTATGATAAAATTCTTAGCTTAGTTTTTTCTATTTCATTAATTTTATTATTTTTTAATGTATTATTGTGCTTTTTAGATATGTTACCTAGTTTTTTGGATCCATTTCCTCCAAGATATTATTGTAATTAAAGGTTATTAAAGAATCACCATCCCTATGGATGACTAACGATGTTAGCCGAAATATTCGATATTAATAAAAAAAATCAACAATCAAAAACAGGATTATTTATTCATTTTATTAATCTCTTTTGGATCTTAAGCCGAAGACAAAAATAAAAAATTGTTAAATAGTAAATCAGTAGTAAAAAATAAACCTAACAATGTATTTTTTTGTAAAAAAAAAGGACTAGAAATCACCCAAATTTAAAGAAAAAAAATATATATTTAAGTTTTAAATGAAAAGTTTCTTCCATAACTACTCAACAGTAGAGACAGTAAAACTTTTACAAACTTTGTGTCAGAATTTTTAAGTAGTACACATTAAACGACAAAATTCTTTCCAAAAGATCTTAAGATTTTGTGAATTGCTGCAGCTCCTTGTTTGCAACCGTGTTTGTGTTTGGGAAGTTTGGCTTTGAAAAACTTTGTGTTGGTCATGCAACTGTTTTCATCAAAGTTGAATGACATTATATATACACTAACACAATTTGCACGTTGACTGTTTGTAATTTGATCAAATATTTTTTAGTGCAGTTAATTAAAATGAAAATTTAGTTGTTGGTCGAAGACATATTTGATTCAGCTTTTTCAACAGTTATTCAAACAAATTACTGTACAATTAATATATTTTTTATGGGTGTCATATATTCATTACAGTTATTTCTATTATACGATTAAATTTTATTTTCCATTTTGCAATTTATAACCTGTACAAACTACCTATATTGCGCATAGAAACCAAATTTTAGAAAAAAAAAGTAATTTTATTTTTTGATAGATTTAAGTCAAGAAGCAGCTTTGTATGGTGACTATGACTACAAATTATCCTACAAGGTTTAGTTTTGGAGCACTTATTAATGGGTATAGTAGAAAGAGATAAAACAAATTTTAGCGATATGTATATGATAATCTGAATGTTCTGGTTACTTTAATCGAGCCTATAAGTGCCATATATAGGGATGCTAGGTTTGAAATGCACCGATATTCGTCAATTCTAATACCAAATTTTATATAAGTATGTTAATATTTGCGGCCTGTATTTTGATTAAAAGTTTTACGTAAACACATAAAGAGGCAGACAGACAGACGGGCGGATGGACATCGTTAAATCCACTCAGAAAGTGATTATAAGTCGATAAAGTAATAATAAAAGTTAGGTCTCGGTCAAATATTTTTTTAGTGACAAACATCAGCACAAACTGATTATGCACTGACCTACCACTCTGCGATGCCCAATGCCAAGATCGTAGGCCCAACTAATTGGATATTGAAAATAATCATAAAACAAATTTGAGTTGCAATGTTATATAATTTAGTTGCCTGCCGATATACAAAAGTTCATATCGGATACTATTATTATATTGGAACTAGGTCGCAAAATAGACCATTTAACGCCAAATCTGGTTCAATTTCAATACCGTTCATGCTATGGGCGCAAAATATATTCACATATGCGACCTGTAGCTTGAATGGTTATCGCTAAATCGACTCAGCAAATGATTCCGAGTTGGCCGGTATAATAAAAATTTGATTTTAATCAGATATTTTTGGTAGTTCCCAACATCAGCACTTACTCTTTATACACTGTGGTTAGCGTAAACTGAATGTAAAATGAAAACAGATATGTAAGTTTTATTATTGGGTAATTTCGCCTAGCTTTTTGGTTTTTATATGTCATGATCTTTATGGACCACATCTAATTATAGTATTCATATCCGATAACGACTCGAAGATAATTAGAGTAATCTGGAATCTCCTCATAGTTAAAATTTCTAGTAGAGCTAAAAAACATTCTACGTTAAACTACAGGTCCAGCATGAAATATTAAACAGTCAGGCATGTCACAGAATAAAATTGAAATCGATTTGATTCCGTATTACCAAATCGATCGATTTCGTTTTAGCTTCTTCAGAAATTTGTCGCTTTCGTTAAATCTAAAAAAAAAATTAAAAAGTTATTTTTGTGCATTAAATATGGCAACTTAACGAAAAACACAGCTGATTGTTATAGAGAAAAAGAAAATAAAGGGAAATTTGAATATTGTTTTGTGTAAAATAAATGAATAAAAAGTATAAAAAAGTCCGGCATATCCATTGTTACAGCAATAGAGGAACTAAACCAACATTCCGTTCGATTCTTCAATATCACTCAAAATGAATTGGTTGTACCCACCTCCACCATTTTTTGGGGTTTCTTTTGTGTTGTGGCCCATGATTTCTTCCAACCATTAATATATTTAGGTGGTGAGCCAGGAGAATTTAATTTACCTGCCAAGTCTGCCCACGACTTTCCACAATAGCCCGATCTCCCTTTACGAATCTTCCAGCTATATCTGGATGGCACTCCATGAATTCAAGAAAAATTCGCTCTTGTGCTGAACTTCGATGTTTTCCCTCTTAACAGTAAACAAAATTAAAACAAATTTTAATTTTAAATCTAATACTTACATGTTTTCTCAATTGTTTTTCTTTTTCGTTTATTTTGCTTCACTTTTTGCTGTCAGTGTTGTATTTTGTTGGAATAAAACTAATATTTTGCACTAAACGAAAAAGTGGTTTGTATGAAATAAAAAGATGGCAATAATAAGTTAACGACGTTTTGTATATTTCATCATGTAAAAATGATTTTCTCTTAAATTGGTAATAAAATTAATTTTAAAGATTGAAATGTCTATATTTTGCTAAAACAAATAAGCCAATAGTATCTTTTTTATTAATTTTATGTTGTTCGGGAGAGTTTTTTTTTGGTATCTATGCTACTTAAAATATCAATGTCACTTAAGAAATGGAAAGTGGTTTCATATCGATAACATTTGTCGGTTTACGTTTTCTGAAGAAGCCAAATACGGTTTCAATTCCACTTTCGATCGGAATTTGTTTCAGTGACATGCCTGAATATATAAAAGTAATTTGGTTAGATTTGACGTCACTTTTCACACATATTGATTGCTATTAATACTGTAATTAGTATACATATTTTGATTTTATTTCAATGGTGCATGGTAAAAAGGCCTTACTCAGGCTGGCCGAAATGCCAGAAACTAGTCTGATTAACCCTTCGTCAGGCATATATTTAGAGCCCTTAGGTCTGGCACATGGTGTCTGGCCAGACCCCTATATATTTACATGCATTTGTATGGAAATAAGGGCTGTTTGCCGTTAAATTGTTTATTAAGATAGGAAAATATTTGTTATATTTTGTGTTTCTATTTCTTTTTACTATGTTATTAGCTACCTGAGGAAGAAAAAATAGACCTGAAAAAATCTTTGGAATGAAAAGGGCAACAATTTTTTTGTTCTATATATATTTCTCTTTATTATGGGTAAAGTAATAAATGTTTATTACAAAATAGAAAATTATTATGAAGAAATACATTGATTTTTTTATTCAGAATTTTGCGGAAGGCAACAAAAAAATAAATAATCTTCTTTTGAATATTGCTGACAAACAGGATTGTTGCATTTGCAGCAAAAAAAAGCGTGTTTTACGGCGTATTTTGTCACCTAGCTGTAGGCAAATTCTGCAATCTTTTTTGACAGCTAATGTGTCTGGACCACTGCGTGAAGCCACATTAAGGTTTGCTATATTGAGAGGTCTCCCAAAGAATGCTTCAAATGCTGTACGAGTTGTTGGTTGAGCCACAATGTGCGGATTATTGATGCGATTTTCAACGTTGGCCAGTACCAATTGCTTTGCAAGTTTATATAAAAATATGCGTCTTCTTTCTTTTCTTGTATTTTCATCATTTAGCTTACATATAATGTAACTTGCCAATGCCATCACATCAATCATGTTGCAGAAAAACGCGTATGTCCAGCGTCTGGTTGACCGTTTTGTTGTGTAATGAGTTAGCATTTGATCCATCGTATCGACTCCGGCTTTAGTTGAATTATAAAATAAAATTACTTCCGGTTTTATGGCTATGCCTTCAACATGTTTCGTGTAATGCACGGTTGATATTAAATTGACTGCCTTATTTTTGTTTTTGGGCACGTAGCTGCAAAGTGCAACAAGATTTTCATGGAAACCAAACACACTTGAAAGAGTTGGTCGTCTGGTGCTCTTCATAACTTCCTTAAGAAGACATCTTTTGTGTGCTCGGATGGTGCCAACAAATGCCAGTCCCATAGCAGCCAGTCGTTTAGCGCCGTTCAATGAGGTGAAAAAATTATCAGAAATAATTGTGCTGCCGCTGTTTGCGTAACAATTTGCGAAATACATTAGAACGTTTTCACCTTGATTTATCTCCCGATTGTCTCCTTCCTTTCCAGTGTATAGTTTTCCTTTCAATGGAAATTTAGTCTTAGCATCGCATCCCCACCAAACTTTGATCCCATACCTTGCAGGTTTTGATGGGATATATTGGGTGGACTTTGTGCTCCCACGATACGGAAACAACTGCTCATCGATGGTGATATTTTCATAAGGTTCATAATAATTTTGCAGATTTTCATTGAGAAAATTCCAAAGGTCCCGGATAGGAGCTGCTTTATCTGTTTTCTGCTTTATCTGTTTTCTGTCGTACGACTATTATCGAAACGAATATATCTGGACAGACTAATGAATCGTTTGTGCGACATAGCCGCACGGAATATGGGCAGCGAATCAGAACGCCACTATATACTGGAGTCTTGCATATTATTATGGCTGAGACAAGAAGCCAACAAAATCCCAATGAATGCATCTAGCTCAGAGCTTGTCAAATCAATCCATTTTCTTTGGGTAGACTCTGGATGTTCTTCATTCCATTTTCTAATTGATTTTCGCCCATGCTGATTTGTTTCACTAATGATGACGAACGTAATATTGGTTGAGAAAAATAGCTTGAATACCTCAACTGGATTGGTGAGCCTTGTTTTTGTTCCAGATTGAAAACGCATGACATTATGCTGGCGCAAACGAGATGCAGGGGATTCAGTTTCGTTCCATTTAGTACCGTCTTTACATTAAAAACAGCCTGAGTCGACTTCATTTGCTGCTTCAGCATCATTTCCACTTTCTTCTTCATTTACGTCTTCATCACTATCATAAAGTTCGTTAGGTTCAATTTCCAAATCATTTTCTATGTGTGATGCATCATCTTCTGGCACATAATCAGCAGTGTCGTCACCATCGTTTTCAAAAACATCATCATTTTCATCAGCTTCTACCTGACTTTGAAAATCACGCTCTAATGCCTCTGACAATTGGGGTTGCAAATTCGCGCTACGCAAGCGTGTATTATAAATAAATTCCAGTGCATCAGCCATAATATACTAACAACGCAACAAATCTACCTGCGTAAAATTATTCACAAGTTCAAAATTACCGCACAAAAACTAGATTACTTCTTCACTGTTCAACGTTCAATGAATAAATAACTCACAAACAAAATCAGAAGAAAGAAAGAAGCATAAAAGAATAAAATAAATACAAATTTCCAACTCGTGCCATGTGCTTTGCCTATGCGTTCATACAAAATGCATAGGGGTCTGGCCAGACACCATGTACCATAAGTAAGGTGAAGATTTTTTATTTGGCTTTTTTATCCTGTTCCAAGGACTTTTTTCAATTATTAATTTATACATCGAAAGCCAACAATATTTTGGGAGATTACCTGAAATTACAGCCATGTACCTAAAATCGAAGTATGCTAAATTGAAGCATGAAAATGAAATATGTCTGCCCAGAACCATGTGCCACTTCGAAGGTTAAAGGTACAATGTAGCTATTGATTTTAGAAGTAAAAGTCATTTTGTTTTATGTTTTGTAAAAAAAAAAAATCAAAAGTTGTTCGTAGTTTACAAAAAACTTAGACCCTTGTAAATAGAGTTAAAAATGAATCAATTTATTATCAACTAGATGTAACCCGGTGTGCTTCGCTACCCCTCCCCCACCACCTAATCGTAATGGAAGGGCTCACGCAAAGTCCCAAGGCTCCTACTATTACAGTAATTCAGATATATGACATTTAATAATAAGTTTGTGCGGGGGTGCCACGCGCATTTGTCCAATACCGCCCATTTCTTTGTGTGACTACTAACGTTAATAATTGATGACCTGAGACAACTTAGCAAAGCTCTCCCTATCATAGTACTCAATATATATGATATTAAAAATATACTTTGTGTGGGAGGTTCCACGCCCACAAAAAATATTTAAAAAAATTATAGCCTACAGCACTTCCCATATCCGCAGTAAGACTCTGTGAAAATTTCAGGAAGATCAGATGAGTAGTTACGGAGATTACCTCCTACAAACAAACAAACAAACAAACAAACAAACACACATTACCTCTTTATTACATTACTATAGATAGCTCAGAATCGAAAATAATTTACATAAACAGTTATTCCGGAAAGCCACAGATATATGACAATCTAATCAAAAATTGGGTTAAGCTTTTTATTTGCATGCCCATTAATTACTTCACTTACAAATTGGACTCAATACCCCTTTCTGAAACTCAATGTATAGTGTATCGTTTAGTCGGCTAAGACCAACATTAACTTACGTTATTTGCTAAAATATGTTTTTATTGAACACAAAAGTTATGCGAATAAATTTTTGAAAATACTTATTATTGCTAGTCAGGTAAACAAATCAGATTTATTATCATAATATTAATACCCTATACCACTGTGTGGTCAGGGTATAATGAATTTGTGCTGATGTTTGTAAGTACCAAACATATTTTATCTAGACCCATCTTTTATTATTTCTGAGAATCACTTTCTGAGTACCGATGTCCGTCCGCCTGCTCGTCTTTCCGTCCGTGTCCATATAAACCTTTTATATTTTGATCAAAATATAAATTTCTATCAGCCGTGGGATGAACGCTATTGAAATTGGTGAAAATCGGTTCATTTTCATACCTAGGCCCCATACAAAGGACCCTTATGAGATCGACTTTAATTACCATAATATTCGAATTATCTTATAGTCGGGTCTCATTCAAATTGGGTTTGTGTATGCTATTAAATTCATTTATAAGTAGTCAAAAAATAAGCCCAATAATACAATCTTTAGTCATATGAAGCTGAAAACAAAAATGTTGTACTGATTGTTCTCAAATTTGGTTTGTATATGTTTTTGCAAAAAATAATTGGCCTTACCAAATATGGTCAGGATCGGTCCATTTTTCAACCTAGTCCCCATATAAATTTAGCATTTGATATGAACTTTTTCATATCGGAAGGCAAAAAAAAATAATTAAAATGCCACTAAAATTTGGTTCATAGTTATGTATTTTCTATTTCTAATTAGTTGAGCTTAAGTGATAGTGTCTCTAAGCGAATGTTATAGGTTATCATATAGTCGGTCCACACCGACTAAAATATTCTTTCTTGTTTTGTTTGTTGTTGAACTTGATACACCCATTGTAAAAGATTCACAAACCTCTGCTGAAAACTACAAAGAAATAAAAACTATATTCAATTGGATTTTGCTTGTTCTTGCGCTCATACTAATATATAAAATCAGACTTTATTACATATACATTGAACAGAGTACACCTACTAATGCTTAACAAGCACTCACAACCAATGGGCAACTGTGGTTAGAAGGTACTAACTGAAAAATAAACAGAAAATCAATGTTATAGATGATTTCCCCCACAGAAACTGTATGTTTTTTAACAAACGAACTAAGCATCAAAGGTGAATGTGGTTAGATTTAGGGTTTAAGAACCATAAATAAGCCAGAAGTATATGAAAAGAGAAAAATGTATAAGGGAAGAACAAAAAAACAGCTTTTTTCCTACTTACTTTGTTACTAGAAATTGAATGAAATGTTGAATAAAAGATGAAATTGCATGCATTTGGCCTATTTCATTTTGTTTGGCTTAGCATCTGTAGCAAACTGAAGTGAATATGATTTGTATATTTATTTCTTTTTAAAATACAATAAAAATGATGTTAATTAATTTTAAATTCAACACAATGAATAACATAAAATCATCATTAAACTAAAAAAATATACATTGTAGATTATTTCATGGAAGTAATGCTGCAAAGCGCTTCGTACACATTTAATTTATTGTATATGTTAATAGAAGTATAAATTACATAAATAGGAGTACTTTCATTTGTAATCAGTGAACGGGCTTAGCATATCCTCTCGGAACTAAATAATAAATTTGTACAAATGGTCTACGTTGATCAGCTAACAAATAATATCACTTATATGACATACCAGATGTAACCCGGTGTGCTTCGCCAACCCCTCCCCCCGAATCGTAATGAAAGGCCTCACGCAAAGTCCCAAGGCTCTCACTATTACAGTAATTCAAATATATCACTTTTAATATTAAGTTTGTATGGGGGTGCCAAGCGCATTTGTCCAATCCCGCTCATTTTTTTGTCTGACTACTCACGTTAATAACAGATGACCTGGGATAAATTTGCAAAGCTCTCTTTATCATAGTACTTAATATATATGATACTAAACGGGTATGGGAGGTGTCACGCCCACTAAAAATATGTATAACTTCCCATATCCGCAGTAAGACTCTGTGAAAATTTCAGGAAGATCAGATGGGTAGTTACGGAGATTACCTCCTACAAACAAACAAACACACGTTACCTCTTTATCATGCTAGTATAGATTATTACTATAGTTTTTTTTTATTTCGATGCTTGCTGATATACATTTTTCTTTGTTTTTTCACTCGGAAAAACAACTATCAGAGTTTTCGGCGTTCCTACCATGTAGCAAGGTAAATATAGCTGCCCATGAGAAGAACATGGTGTTTCCAAACTAAATCTGGCAACACTTAACTATTGGCCTTGAATTTAGAATATAATTTGCTAATTTTTTTTTTTTTGCAATTCTTGATTATGACAATTTTTGTTTTTGGGTGATTTTTATTTTTCGCGATTTTCGGTTTTAGCGATTTTTGATTTTTGCGAATTTTGACTTTGGCGATTCTGCACATATTTTCCACGACTAATCACATTGATAACTTATGTACTTGTCAAAAGACTGTCGCTTTCGTAGTTCTTCACATTTTTTGTGTAGGGGGTGCCACGCCCACTAATCCCATCCCACCCAATTTTTATTGGACTACTTACATTAATATCTGATGGAGTCGTGCAAAATATTGAGTGTTTGCCTTTTACAGTAAACCAGTTATACGATATTAGATATTTACTTTACGTGGGCCATCCTACGGCCACTGCTCCGATAAGCCCATTATTTGTTCGACTAATCACACAAATAACCTATGGGATCACGCAAAGCCACAAAGCTCTCTCTTTTACAGTACTGCATATATATGCCATTATATAGTTACTTTGCATGGGGAGTGCCACGCCCATTGGTGTGATCCCGCCATTTTTGTCCGACTGCTCATACTAATATCTGATAGGCTCGTGCAAAGTTTCAAAGCTTTAAATTTTTAGTACACCATGTTATAATATATTTACTATGTATGGGCGGCGCCACGCCCACTGCACCGATCGCGCCCATTTTTTGTCTAACTAATCACATGAATAACTTATGGGCTCAGGCAAAGCCCCAAGATTCTCACTAATACAGTAGTCTAGATATATGACATCTTATGTTTACTTTGTTTCGCAGGTTACACGCCTATTGGTTCGATACTGCCCATATTTTGTCCGACTACTCACATTAATAATATGTGATATCGTACAAATTTGAAAAGCTCTTTCAATCACAGTACTCGAGATATATAATATTGAATTATTGATTTGTATGGTAGGTACCACGCCCACTTATCTGATCCCGCCAATTTCTGGCGTAACTTCTAATATTAATAATAGGTGACCTCACACAAATTTGCAAAGCTCTCCTTATCATAGAACTCAATATACATATATGATATCAAAAATTTACTTTGTATGGGGGATGCCACGCCCTCTAAAAATATTTAAAAAAATTATAGCCTATAGTACTTCCCATATCCGCAGTAAGACTCTGTGAAAATTTCAGGAAGATCACATGTGTAGTTACGGAGATTCCTCCTACAAACAAACAAACAAAGAAACACACATTACCTCTTTATTATATTGGTATAGATCTATACCATAGATATAATATCCCGAAATTTATTAATGTTAAATATGAAAAAAATTTTAAATACTCTCGACCCACCATTATTCTTGCGATTGTTTTTAAAAGTAAGTTAGATTGAAGTTCAAAATATATATCATTTAGATTATATTATTACCAACTTTAATTTTAGTAATGCATTGAGTTATAATATGAGAAACTATAATAACAAAAACTGTATTTTAAAAGTTTCTTAAAAGTATAAAAAGCATATGTTGATGCTGATTGCCTTCTCCATTCTTTGAATAAGTTTCATTAATTAATTAGTTAGTACTACTTCCTAAATTATAAATAAGAATTCTATGCCAAGTACGTATAAAATTCAGTACAAAAAGTTATTTTGAAAAATTTATAAGAAATAGTTATTGCAGTTGTACTGCAAAATGGAAATATAAATAACAGCATGTAATACTTTAAACACGGAAGAGTGTTAAAGCCGGCTGTGCCGAATCTTTATTACTCTACGTTTACATTAATATCGTGTCTTAAGGCCTAAACACATATTTGCGAGTTGCGAGTGCGAGAAAAAACTAGAATGAGACAGCATGATTTTTTTTATATTTCCACATAGTTAAGCTTTTTTGTGCGGCGTTGCCAACTTAGGTTGTAAAAACATTCGCAAGGGAAATAGAATTGATTATATATTCTGTGCGAAAAAAATCATATGACAGGAGAATCAGCTGATAGGCATCAAACGCGATGCCTACTATAGTAATTACTTTATCTAACCCGTTAATAATTTATATTTTATTAATTTTGTTATATTTATTGTTTTTTATATGAACAGCTTTGTATACAATTGGCAATTGAATTATGTTTGACAGTAGGACAATCAGCTGCTCGAAAGCATTTTGATGATTTTGTAAAAGCACAAAAGCACAAATTCTCGCATGCAAAAAGCTTAGTTTTTACTCGCACTCGCAACTCGCCGTTATGTGTTTAGGGCTTTATTGTATTATTTATAAGAAATGACAACAAAATATTTTAAAAAGCAAACAATTTCATATACTTAGTACATTATTACAACAAACACACTGATTCGATTTCATGGAATTAAAGTCAAAATATTCGTTTTCTATATTTGTTCATTCAAAGAGTAAATAAAAAAACAATTTTTTGACTCAAATTGAATGTAATCAATACAGGTCGTATATGGGTACCCCACATAATTTTCAGCGCTGAATATTTTGGGCTATTTTAAATACGTGAAATAATATTCGTCAATTTTACACAAAAAGGTGAAAAAAAATCCGCAAAAATGCACGAAAACGCCCCTGGCGGCTGTTAAAAATTAAAATAAATGTGAAAAATTGAATTCCTGACCCAAAAACCCCAGGTATATTCATTTGCAATAACTGTTTTACATTTGGATGAGTATTATGGAAAATATCATGAAAATGTTTTCATCGAAATTTTGGCACGATCAAAAATGATTTTAGAAGTATGGTTCCTAGGCCAAAAGTACTTGTTATAGCACCGGAACCGCGATGAACCCATGGAGATTTTTTCAGCCCCCTACACACATATATTGTTATACAGATGGGGATATTACATTACATTTATTACATTTGAATAATTTAAGTAATTACCAGAGAAGGTGATGTGTTCTATATATAAACAAAGAACTTGTGATACTTAAATTTTAATTCAGTCATTTCACCTGTGCAAAATAATTTTTTATTGTCATAAAATTTAAAATTATTCTTTCCACTCTAAAAGAAGGTGCTTAATTATTTACGGCATTGTTCTTTCTATCAAGAAATCTACATCAGTTCATGACGCTTTGGCAATATTGGAATACCAATATAAAACAGAAATATTTGGGTTCAAGGTTTCGCTTAATGTTCAAAAAACTCGAATCTTTTGGTGAAAACTTTGCAGAACGATGGTTTGTTGCAATGCTTTAGAAGCACCTAAATTGAAACAATTAACTTTAAAGATAGTTGAAACCAATATGGTTGAAGGAAATCATCGAAGAACGAAATATTCCGAATAAAATTCTACCATGAAACCTACCACAAGTGATTGGCGTAAGCAGAAGTCATCATAGCTTGATTATGTGAAATTTTTGGAAACTACAGAAAAATGCAACTAACATGATGATGAGTGAGTCCAATGACAGTCATACGTATTTTGAGCTACTCAATGAATATAGTTACTGGATTACTAAGCAACATGATACATAAATAACAATTAAGAAAATTATAGTCGGTCTAGACCAACTATACGATACCCTATACCATGCGTTTAGAGACCCTATCTCTAAGGCCCAACTAACTGGATATAGAAAATAAGCATAAACCAAATTTGAGTGGGATTTTTATTAATTTTTTCGGCTGCATATTGTTAAATCAACTCAGAAAGTGATTCTGATTCGACCGGTATAATTAAAGATGGGTCTAAGTCAAATATTTTTGGTTGCTACAAACAGCAGCACAAAGTCATTATACCCAAACCACATAGTGGTATAGGGTATAACAATGTCCGTCCGTCTGTCCGTCCGTCCGTCCGTCTGTGTGTCCATGTAAAGCTTTTAATCAAACTGCAGGTCGCAAATCTGAATATATTTTGATGAAATTTGGCACATAAGCTTTTATCGGCCATGGGATGAAATTCGGTCCATGTTCAGACCTAGCCCCCATACATATTACCCCTATGAAATCGACATAAATTGCCATAAGATCGAAATTGTCATATAGATCTTCCTCAAAATGGGTTTGTATGCGTTCATTACATCCATTAATGAGTAGTCCAAAAATGATCCCTTTGGCCCCATACAGAGCTGCTTCCCGATATTCACTTAAATCTATTAAAAAACAAAAATATTGCACTGATTCTTCTCAAATTTTGTTTGTATAAGTTTTTGCAAAATACAAGAGACGTTACCAACCATGGTCAGGATCGGTCCATTTTTGGACCTAGTCCTCATATAGATATAGCATCCGATATGAACTTTTTCATATCTGCAGCCAAAAAAAACTATTAAAAATCCCACTCAAATTTGGTTTTTGCTTATTTTTTATGTCCAGTTAGTTGGGCCTAAGAGATAGGGTTTCCAAACGCATGGTATAGGGTATCGTATAGTCGGTCTAGACCGACTATAATTTTCTTACTTGTTTTTTGATAGATTTAAGTGAAGATCGGGAAGCAGCTCTATATGGGCCCTATGACTAAGAGTTGTCCAATAGGGATCATTTTTCGACTACTGATTAACGGATGTAATGTATACATAGAAACCCAATTTGACTAAGATTTGTATGATAATTTGATTATCCCATGGCCGATAAAAGATCAAATACCAAATTTCATCAAAATATGTTCATATTTGCGACCTGCAGTTTGATTACAAGCTTTACATGGACACACAGACGGACGGACGGACGGACGGACGGACGGACATCGTTAAATCAAATCAGATAGTTATTCGAATCAGATAGTGATTCTGATTCGATCGGTATAATTAAAGATGGGTGTAGGTCAAATATTTTAGGTTGTTACAAACAGCAGCACAAAGTCATTATACCCAAACCACATAGTGGTATAGGGTATAAATACAAGAATTTCAAATTTTGCTTTTTTAAGCAAATCAGTTGAAGAAACTGAAACTGTGACAGCTGGTAAAACAATAAAAGTAAGTGGTAAAGGTATGTGTAAAATTGCGGTGACATTAAGCAGTAGCGGTTAAAAGAAAAGTATAGATGTTGACGATGTTGCTTTCATACCATTGTTCTATCCATTAATAAAATATTGAGGAACGAGTTTCGCGCAATTTTCAGGAAAATGTATATAGTATTCAATAAAGTTGCGGTTGGAGGAAACAAGAATGATTTTTTTTATCATATCTAAAGCTAAATGTAAATTGCATAAATGTCAACATTATGGGAATAGAAAGTTTGATGCTATTCGGGAGATGTAACAATAAAAAACTGAACGCGATATTTATTTTAGGGAGCAGTGTGAAATTTTATTTAAAGTAAAATGGTTAAAACTCCATTTAAGATCTCAAATTTCATATCAAATAAAGTAATGGATTTAGTCCATATTGACGTCTGTGGTCCCATGCAGACACGTATAGTAAGCAGTTTTCGTTATTTCCAAAACATTCATAGATGACTCTAGTCGGTATACCATAGTTTATTTAATTCATAGTAAAGGTGAAGTATTTGATAAAGCAAAATTACATATGGAAATTGTTATAAATTATCCGAAAGTTTTGAAATCACGTAATGTACGAGAGTATACGGCTCCTAAAATGAAGGAAAATTAAGAAAAATAGAAATAATCCATCAATTTACCATTCCATATATTCAGCAGAGGGGAAAAGTGGTTACTTAATGGAAAGCATAGTTGTTGATTCTGAACTACATTATTATTTTATAGGAAGGAACAAACTTGACATAAATAATTTGCAAATATTTGGCTGAAACACAATTCCTAACGAAAAATTAATAAAGCTATTTAACAGAAGTCGAGATTGTATAATTTTTTTTGGTTCCGATAATAACAGTTACTTAATTTATCAACAACCAAAAATGCTGTAAACAGAGACGTGAAATTTATAGAAACTAAAAATAAGATTTGGTTTCATTCAGAAATAAATTCTTAATTAATTAAATACATAAATTGTGAGATACATCTGAAATATATTGTAATGTAATGAATCACAGAAGTTATTCAGTTGTACAATATGATTAATTTATTAAACAATTGAAGATGTATTTATAGATGTTTTCTTATGTGTTCTTATTATTGAAGATGTATTCCACTTAAATTAAAATTCACGTTTCCAAACGATAGACGATATTTGTGTCATTGTTATGCAATATCTTTATATTAAAATGTAAACTATAGAATATATATCCACATTTCTTTTAAGTAAAGAATATTCTTATTTTGTTATTAGCAGGATATTTTCGATCTATGGGCGCAGATGGTATCAAATTTGAATTTGAGGGTGAGAATAATAGATGATTGTATTCTTGAGAGCTGTACAGCCTTTCAACAGTAAATCAATGTTCTGGACCAATTGTAACAGTAACTACACTTAGAAGTTCCACTAGAAGTACCAGAAGAGAGAATTAAGATTAAATCAAAGAAAGAAGCTCATGTAGTGAAGCAATACAATCTTTGCAAAGTAATTCAGTGATAAACACAACGGAAGAAGAAATTAGTATGCTAAATAAAACGTGGACTTGGAACTTGATATTAACATGGTAAGTTGAAAATGAACTTATAAAATTTTACTAGTTTTTAATAATAATGTAAATAAGTATAAATCAGTCTAAAATATGGTATTGACTACGACGAGGTGTTTGCTAGAGCTAAGGAAATGATGGTTGTAAAGGGTGTACCAAGTTTCAGGCCAGATTGGAATTCAGCGGAAAATACAGTTGTTTCCTTTACATTGTTAATTTTTATTGAACCATAAAGTGGGAACGATAGGGTTATGTATAGAACAACATATGGCCTCCACATCTTCGCTGTCACATAAGATATCTTTTTCGAAATTCTATATGACCATTTTGCATAAATGTGGCTGAATTTCATTGATGCAGCGTTGAGTTTCCTCCGTCAGTGCTCTGGTGATTGTGTACTTGTTGGCATAGGCCTTTGAATACAATTACCTCATCAAAATAAATTCATAACGTAGGGGGCAAATTCTGATCACCTAAACGAGAAAATAAACGACTAGGAAGTGTCTGATGCAGCAATTGAATCATTTCACGGACTACACATCATGTGGCAAAGTCTTGTTGAAACAATATATCGTCCACAGCAATATCCAATTTGGGCACATAGAGCTCTGTTATCAGGTGGCAACATAGAGCAGTACACACAGAAACAGGATTTTTAGGAATTAGCAATAGTAAAATTTAATCAGGTAATTATCATTTTTATTGTACCATAATTATCGTAATATTTATGAATATAATTCATAATATAATTCATAACATTTATGAATATAATTCATAATATTTATGAATTATAATTCATAAATATTTTCAAATGCAATAGATTTTTTACGTTATCTATAATATTAATAGGCTAGGCGATTCCTTGTGACTGATGTTTTGTTCTACCGTTTAATCCCGATTGTGACCAAATATATAGTATTTGAAAGGAATTTCTTTTTAGCCGATTTGCAGATTTACAGATTTTTAAATTTCTTCCTTTATTTTAAGTAAATTGCATTTAAAGTTGCTACTAACACAATGCTGTATGTGTGTTTGTTAAATTTCTTAATGCGCTTGTAATAAAAATGAGTTTGTTTCTTGTGTTGATTTGTGAATTGGCTATAATTGATTTGCGTACTTTTAGGGTCTTTATTTAATGATAAATAAAATTTCCTAGAATTTGCGCTCGAATTTCGAGGGCTGGAATCTGCTAGTCTATACTAATATAATAAAGAGCTAATATGTGTTTGTTTGTTTGTAGCAGGTAATATCCGTAACTACTCACCTGATCTTCCTGAAATTTTCACAGAGGCTTTCTGCGGATATGGGAAGTACTATAGGCTATAATTTTTAAAATATGTACAGTGGGCATGGCACCTCCCACACAAAGTAAATTTTTAATATCATATATATTAAGTACTATGATAGAGAGCTTTGGAAATTTGTCTCAGGTCACCTATTATTAACGCGAGTTGTCAGACAAAAAATGGGCGGGATTGGACAAATGCGCGTGGCAGCCCCATACAAACTTAATATTTAATATGATATATCTGAGCTACTGTAATAGTTAGAGATTTGGGACTTTGCGTGAGCCCTTTCATTACGATTCGGTGGCGAGGGTGTAGCGAAACACACCGGGTTACATCTAGTCTCCCATATCTATAATATTAAAAGGCTAGGCGATTTCTTGTGACCGATGTTTTGTTCTACCGTTTTATCCCGATTTTGACCAAACGTATACTGTTTGAAAAGTATTTCTTTTTAACCGTTTTGCAGATTTACAGATTTTTAAATTTTTTCCTTTATTTTGAGTAAATTGCATTTAAAGTTGCTACTAACACATATATAAAATTATACATATGCTATGTGTGTTTTATTAAATTTGTTAATGTGTTTGTTAATGAGTTTGTTATCTTCATTCACAATAATAAGAAACCATAAAAGAGTTGGTTTGTGATTTGGCTAAGTTGAAAAATAAAGCTGCCTAGAAATTGCACTCGAATTTCGAGCGCTGGAATCTGCTAGTAATAATAATTATCAGAAAATTTAGGTACATTCAATGGAAAAATTTGCGCCATTTACCAAAGTTTTTATGAAAATTATTACGGTAGTTCAATAGAGGGAACCAAATTAAACCTATTATAACATGACTCGTTCCGGTGCTACTGAAATAGAATTGGCGATACTAATTGCTGCTTTAGCGGGTAACTGACAATGTTTGGAACAGTATGGCTTTTTGCTTGGAAGCATTCCATAAAGCTTTAACTGAAAATTCTGCCGTCAATTGTACTAAAGTAATCAACTAGATATATTTATTTCGCTCATAAAGAGGTCTGGTAAAAATATTTCTTTCAATATTGAAGCTGAGAAGCCCGAAACTATTGGCGTTAATACCATTAAGGTTTTCTATTTCTTCCAAACAGAATACTGCTCTATGAAATATGCTGTTAGTGCTGCCAACACAATCTTGAAAGTTGATGAAATTGTTATGGCCAAACGTGCTCGCGGAGCAAACCTCCACAAGCTGGTTTCAGTGATGATCAGAGTTTGATTAGATACTTCAGCATCTATAAACAAGTAAGAAAATTATAGTCGGTCTAAACCGACTATACGATACCCTATACCATGCGTTTAGAAACCCTATCTCTTAGGCCCAACTAACTGGACATTGAAAATAAGCAAAAACCAAATTTGAGTGGGATTTTTATTAATTTTTTTGGCTGCAGATATGAAAAAGTTCATATCGGATGCTATATCTATAAAGGGACTAGGTCCAAAAATGGACCGATCCTGATCATGTTTGGTAAAGTCTCTTGTATTTTGCAAAAATATGTACAAACAAAATTTGAGAAGAATCAGTGCAATATTTTTGTTTTTTAATAGATTTAAGTGAAGATCGGGAAGCAGCTCTATATGGGGTCAAAGGGATCATTTTTGGACTACTCATTAGTGGATGTAATGAACGCATACAAACCCAATTCGAGTAAGATCTATAGGACAATTTGGATCTTATGGCAATTTATGTCGATTTCATATGGGTAATTTGTATGGGGGCTAGGTCTGAACATGGACCGATTCTCACCAATTTCAACAGCGTTCATCCCATGGCCGACAGAAGCTTATATACCAAATTTCATCAAAATATATTCATATTTTCGACCTGCAGTTTGATTAAAAGCTTTACATGGACACACAGACGGACGGACGGACGGACGGACGGACGGACGGACATTGTTAAATCAACTCAGAAAGTGATTCTGCTTCGATCGGTATAATTAAAGATGGGTCAAGGTTAAATATTTTTGGTTGTTACAAACAGCAGCACAAAGTCATTATACCCAAACCACATAGTGGTATAGGGTATAAAAATTATTCGGCATCTTCGTACTAATACCATTTTCTAGGGTTTTTCATATTCCCTATAACATAGATTTTCTTTTTCCTGTTGTCTCTGACTCAAACGCATACACACATACACACGTATTAATCTTTAATTTATAGCTATAAAGGAAATACATTATATATGAAATTATTTTAAAGTGTAGTTATAATTAGTGTAGTTATGGGCTACCCCATTAATTCGCTGTAACCACCAATAAAGAAAATCTAAATTCCATTGTATGAGCTAAATTTAACAGTTCATGCCATCGAATTTACTTAAAACATCAGTTGCCCTAAACTTTCTACGGTTAGTTCGTAAGTAATCGCTACAGAATAATGTGATAGATGATGGGACTACCAAAATTCGTTTGGCACCAAATTTAGTTTCCTCAACAAATCCATTTGCTGTGTATAGTCATAGTCAGCTTTATTGTCGAAGAAGTATATTCCAATAATGCCTCCAACCAGTGACAAGTTTAGGATGAATTTATTTTTGGCGAATACGTATGGACTTTGTGAACCTCAAATGTGTGATTTTTCGATTTACGAAGCTTTTAAGAAGAAACTATGGTTCACCTCTTAGGATTATTGGGTTTAATAATTGATTCAAACCACTCCCTTCAGTTATTGTGCCAATCAAACTTTATAAGCGTGGCGACTCAGTATACAGCTGTATGGAGCTATTTGAAATTTTCAACTCTCACGCAATGCTTTTATATCGACATTTACACAGATTATTTTTTGAAGACCAGTATATCCAGCATTGACAGTTGATTCAATCTGCCTAAATTTTTATACCCTATACCACTATGTGGTTTGGGTATAATGACTTTGTGCTGCTGTTTGTAACAACCAAAAATATTTGACCTAGACCCATCTTTAATTATACCGATCAAATCAGAATCACTTTCTGAGTTGATTTAACAATGTCCGTCCGTCCGTCCGTCCGTCCGTCCGTCCGTCTGTGTGTCCATGTAAACCTTGTAATCAAACTGCAGGTCGCAAATATGAATATATTTTAATGAAATTTGGTATATAAGCTTCTATCGGCCATGGGATGAAAGCTATTGAAATTGGTGAGAATCGGTCCATGTTAAGACCTAGCTCCCATACAAATAACCCATATGAAATCGACATAAGTTGCCATAAGATCCAAATTGTCATATAGATCTTACTCAAATTGGGTTTGTATGCGTTCATTACATCCATTAATGAGTAGTCCAAAAATGATCCCTTTGACCCCATATAGAGCTGCTTCCCTAACTTCACTTAAATCTATTAAAAAACAAAAATATTGCACTGATTCTTCTCAAATTTTGTTTGTATATATTTTTACAAAATACAAGAGACTTTACCAAACATGATCAGGATCGGTCCATTTTTGGACCTAGTCCCTATATAGATATAGCATCCGATATGAACTTTTTCATATCTGCAGCCAAAAAAATTAATAAAAATCCCACTCATATTTGGTTTTTGCTTATTTTCTATGTCCAGTTAGTTGGGCCTAAGAGATAGGGTTTCTAAACGCATGGTATAGGGTATCGTATAGTCGGTCTAGACCGACTGTAATTTTCTTACTTGTTTTATTACTATCTTACCAAATGACGAAGGTAGACAATGTTTTACACGTAATTTTCTAACTGTATACGCTAAACCTTCAACGCGTTGTTCTGTGATAAAGTAATAAATTTTTACTAACCACAAAGTGTAAGCTGTCAAACTAGGAAAGACTTACTGCAAATATTACGTAAACTTTGGGCATCCTTTGTTTGAAGATGTTTTTGAATTGTGTTTCAGAAAACGATAATTATGTGATGCAGCCGATAGTTTTCTAGTTTCACTTTATATCAGTGTCGCTCATTGTATACCGCAATTGCGGGAAAATACAAACACACATATTCTTTTTTAGTCGTCATTGAGACAGCAACGAAAGCACATGTTCACGGAGTGTATGACTTTTTTGTTTTTTTATGATTATTTTTTTAGGTAACACTGAACGAAATTTACGTTGAAATTATGGTTGAAATAATCTCATGTAAAAAATATTTTATGATTAAAAATGCTTTTGGCAATATGCAATGCCTTTTATGCTACAGTACCTTTAAAAATAATTAAAATAATTCTTTTTGATATTGTCAACGAAAAACTACTTTCAAATACAGATCCAAAAAAATTGGCAGGTGTTTGTACTGATGGTGCAAATGTCATGCTTGGTTGTCATGATGGTTTTATAGGCCAGTTAAAAAAGCATGGATTTGAATTCGATAGCTTCCATTGCATAATTCATCAAGTAGCACTTGCATCGAAGTTTCTAAGCAATCACCCTGCTATGAAAATGGCTGAAGAAATTGTTAATAAAATTCGCGGCGGGCATCACTCACTCACTCATAGAAAGTTAGTTTGTTTTTAAAAAAACAAAGGCGCTGCTTACCACGACCTGAAAATGTTCACAGAAGTTCGTTGGTTAAGCCGTGGTGATTGCCTAAACCGTTTATTTAATTTAAGAAGAGAAGTTTTTGAGTTTTTAGAATTAGAAAAAATGGAAGAATGTTTGTTTCTAAAAGACAACGAATTTATTTTAGATCTTGCGTTTTTATCGGATATAACCGATATTTTGAATAAGTTGAATAAAGAACTTCAAGGAAAAGAAAAATCATTAGATGAGTTGTCGAAAATTCTTTTTATCTTTAAAACTAAAATATTTGTTCTGCTTGCTGAAATTCAGGAAGAAGATTTTTCAAATTTTCCAAAAACTTCAACTGTTTATATAAAAGAAAAATACTTAAAAAAAGACGAGCATATTTCAATTCTTAATGAACTTTTTTATAATATGCAAGATCGATTTAAAGATTTTAAAAACATAGAATCATTGATAGATATCTACCAAAATCCATTTAAGTGCGATGTTTCGAACTATGAGTTTGAAGTTCAATCAGAGTTGATAATACTCCGCAGCGAAGTTGAAGCTGCTCATGAAATTGATATAATTACATTTTGGAAAAACTTAGATTATTCCGAATATCCTCAACTAAAAAAGATTTCTTATAAATGCCTATCTTTTTTTCCTTCTACATATCTGTGTGAACAAATATTTTCCGATTTGAAATTTCTATGTTCGAAACAACGAAACAGAATAAATTCGGCACATTTGAAAAATATAATGCTTATTCGTAATTGCAATAAAAGCATTAATGTAGAAGATTTTATTACCTCGGCATAGCCATCAAACTATAAGACTGTGTTAAATCGCGCGATTTTTTTTCTTTCCAGATATGGGTGATTTTCGGCGTGCTCTCAACAATTTGCAATTTAACAAAGTTATTTATTTATATATAGACATAAGAACAAAAGTACAAAATAAAAAAAATTAAATATCGAATTTAATTGTTAATATCTGTGGTATTACAAGGGTTAAAGTGGAAAGTAATATCTCGAATTAAAGGCTAAAGTCTTACCTACAATTAAATAACACTAGTTTATACCTTTACATAAGTCAACTATTGAAATAATGAGAGTTTTTTCTAAAAAGTTCGGCTAAAAAACAGACTTTTATAATTTGACGCTTAATGGGTTAATAGAAATGTTATATATCAAATGAAAGGTGCTTCAATTAGCTTTCAAATGATATATATTTTGTTGTGATCCTACTTCAAATGGCAAAGTTACAAAAGTATTCATTAAATGAAATATCCGAACTTTAGAGGCCTATAACTCGGAAAATATGGGCCGCCGGCACTAAGTTTTTGTTTCACTCGACTCACCTATTTTAGCCCTAATTTTGGTTTTTTTTTTTTTTAAATTCTCGTAAACTAGATTTGTTTCAAAAGTTTTTAATTAACTTAATATTTGAAGTATTATGAAGTAAAGTAATATTTGAAGTATTATAATTTCCCTAATTTCGTTTTTTTTTTTTTTTTTTTTGAAAAATGCCCGTAAACTAGATTTGTTTCAAAAGTTTTTAATTTACTTAATATTTGAAATATTATAAAGTAAATATTTTTTTATTTCCCATCTTTTCTCTAAGTGCAAATTTATTTTTCTCACGCATACATTCTCAACTTTATTTTTGCGCATCACTGCTTTATATAGATATACCCTTCTCGTCGAGGAAGTGCTTATCTTGATATATATTAATTTATGTCGATGACATTTCGAGAGCTGTTAAGAGCAAAAATTATATCAACGGCATTTAAAAGTTATTGAATGAACATTTTTTAATTAACTGCTTTAGAGAAATTCAGCACGATCTCGATTTCGATATTATAATAGATAAAAATTAAAATTTTTGTATGCCGCAAAATAATTATATAAGTATTTACTAAAAGAATTTGGTCTAAAAAATACAAAAATGTCTAAATTTCTTGGTTAAAGAAACACCACATCTGAAAATTTGACTAACAACAACGGTTGTCAAAAATTAGTTGGATCGCTGCTGTATATAAGCGTTAGTTTTAGGTCTGATATAGCGTCCAACATTTCCATCCTAACACGAAAAGTTTATTGTCCTAATAGAGAGGCTTGGAACGAACTTAAATTTGTATAGAGATATTTGAGTGCTACTGCTGATTTATACCTAAAATTGAGGCCTACATATGCCAATTTTATAAAAGATAATTTAAATGGTAAAGTTAGCAATGCATTTGTTTTCATATTAATTATAACAGTATTAGATAGGCTGTAAGTAACAGTCCTGGGCAGCCTTAATACCCACAGAGTCTAATTTGATATCGATTTATCAGCCTCTATTTAACCACGGTTGTGAGTAGACATATATTGTGACATATATTGTTAATACAAAATTCATACTCTTTCTATTCAAAAATAACAACAAAATAACTTGGTAAAAATTAAAAACAACCGGATTAACAATCGAACATTGGGTTCCGTAAACAAAAACAAAAATTTAAAAAAAAGTTGTCTGTTCAAACAAAAAACATCAACAAACAACAGAAAAAACAGTAGCATGTCTACGTCAAGTGAAGATGATGGTGAAGACAGTGATAAAATTTGGCAGCAGATACCAAAAAGCAATTCAATGAAACGGCGGTTGACAAAATCACCCAACATGCTTCTGCATAAGAAAATAAATTTATAAATTGAGCCTAGTACATCCAGAGAAAATCAATTTCAAATTCTTAATTTAGACGAAGATGAAGATAATTGTCAAGAAGAAGAAGATAAATCATCGGAACCTCCACCTTCATATATACCATATATTGAAAACAAGTATTATGATTAAATCTATATCTAAGGTAATATCTTCAAATAATTTCAATTATAAAACTATAAGGGATAACCAGATTAGATGAATGGTAAGGAATATTGAGTCGTATAGTAGTCAAGCGTTTAGAATAAAAAACGTATGCTCTCATACTTATCACAAGATCTTTTAGAGTTGTTGTTAAGGGAATTCATCATACAACACCGGCCGAGGATATAAGAGCCGAATTATTATTATCAGGTCATCAAGTTAGAGATGTATGCAACATTAAAAACCGTATTTCGAAACAGCCGTTGCCCATGTTCTTTGTGTACCTCGAACATGATCCTAACAACAAGGATATTTATAAAATAAAGTACATTAATAACACTGTGAAACAAATTCAGGTTAGCAAAAGTTAGGTCAATTCTGAGAGGAAGGGGTGATAATATAGGCTAAATTAGAAGACCCGTGTCGCGGCGTTTGTTTATGTTAGTTCGAATTTTTTTTAATGGACCTTCGAACTTTGCAGTCAAATGCCGATTTTGAGCACATTGCTTATATGGTTTTTTGGCTATAACTCATCGACTAATTGATATTTTTTCAATCTGTAATATCCAAATTATTGCTAGAGACTTGTGCAACAATCAGGATGTTTTAAAAAATTGATTTAGAAAATTTTTGTGGTGCTTATGAAGCAAAATGTTGGAAAAACTATATTTTTTTTCATGCATTTTGAAAATATTTTCCACAAAACTAAGTCTTTTTTGCTTTCTGTTTGATCTATAATATGCTTCTCAGTTTCTTCAATAAATTTCATTTGAAAAGAAAATGGCCTTAGTCAATAATTTGCGTTAAAAATCCCAAAACCATTAAATAAATAGCGATTTAGGTATAAGTAATTTAAAAGGGAAGTTCCAAGAATTAGAAACTAGTAAAACAACTTTTTTGTTTTCAAACACCTCACAGGTAGCGATTTTTTTTTATTTCATACAAGCGAACTAATTTCAAAAATGAAGATTCAGTCAAGACTCGAAACTCAGCCGAAGCTGATGTCTTTTAATTTTCGCTCGGTCGTGATAAAATTCGCTATTAATTTTTTTGGAACTTATTTCATTTTGTGAGTGATTTAAGTTAAGTGCATCGGTTTCATATAAATAACAAAAAAAAAAAAAAAACATTGTATAATATATATTGTATTAAAAATGTCGGAACCAAAATGTAAAATGGACCATTTTTGTAATGTTTGTGGACGTTTCATAGCAAGCGATGAAAAATGTGGCAATGCGAGTGATTTTTTTTTTGGAAGCCTATAAACAATATTTCTCGCAAGAGTTTATCACTGACGTAAACTATGCTCCTAAAAAAGTTTGCTTTAATTGCTATTCAACTCTTTTGCAATGGAAAAGTGAAAAGAAGAATTCTTTGCCTTTTGGTATACCAATGATGTGGTTAGACATCAGTCCGCATCAAGAAGAAAATTGCTATGAATGTATCAACTACCACAAAACTTTGAATAGAAGGAAAGCAAAGAATAAAACTTATGTAGCAGGCCAAGTGTCCAACTACCGCACTCAGAATTCGTTCCAGTACCAACATACCGAAGTATTGATCTTCAAACAGATATCAATACTAGAACCGCCGCTGCTACATCCATGGATTTCTTCTCAGAATAATACCCTGGTGAAGGTACATCCTATGAAACATCAAAGCACCCAATCCTAGTCACACAAAACCAATTGGATGGAGTTGTTGCAAATTTGTGTTTGACTCAGAAAAAATCAGAACTACTGGCTTCATTTTTGAAGGGAAATAATTCGCTGGCGAAAGGTACCACAGTAACAGCATATCGAAAACGCCAAAAAGAGTTATAAAAGTTCTTCGTTATCGACTAAGACCATTTTCTTTTCAAATGAAATTTATTGAAGAAACTGAGAAGCATATTATAGATCAAACAGAAAGCAAAAAAGGCTTAGTTTTGTGGAAAATATTTTAAAAAAGCATGAAAAAAAAATAATTTTTCCAACAATTTGCTTCATAAGCACCACAAAAATTTTCTAAATCAATTTTTTTTAAAATTTTAATTGTTGCACAGGTCTCTAGCAATAATTTGGCTTTTACAGATTGAAAAATATCAATTAGTCGACGAGTTGTAGTCAAAAAAACATATAAACATTATGCTGAAAATCGCGATGTGACTGCAAAGTTCGAAGGTCGATTAAAAAAAAAATTCGAACTAACATAAACAAACGCCGCGATACGGGTCTTCTTATTTAGCCTATATTTTCACCACTCACTCTCAGAATCGACCTAACTTTTGCTAACCTAAATTTGTTCCACAGTGTAATGCTATAGTTTCCCATGAACCACCAAAAAAAAACTTATGGTTCGGTCATACAAAGTCGTACTGCAAAAAACTTTCAGGTGTATAGAATGCGGAGGTGACCACCAAATTGCTGAGTGTCCTAAGAAGACTAATACTCCACCAAAATGCATACACTGCCAACAGAACCATAGTGCCAGTTGCAGACGCTGCAACATTTATCAAGAACTTGTCAAAAATAAAAAACGATATTTCTATTTGAGAAATAAAAATCTCCCAAGATCTAAACAATTTCACGCAAATGCAAAAGATTTTCCCCATCTAAACCGCTCAGGAAACAATGTCAATTATAATGCCGGTTACGAACCTAGAAATGTTTCATATTCTCAAGCTGCTACAGGGAATAATATTGACAACAACGTAATTCATAGACTAGAAGCAATGCTTGATAAGTTAATGAATTCAAGACTGTCTTAATTTCGAAATAATGCAAATAAATTTAAGAATTGCAACATGGAATACCCACGGTGCTTCCAATCATACCAAGGAAATTGAAGTTTTTCTTAAATGTAATTATATAGTTATCTATAATATTAATAGGCAAGGCGATTTCTTGTGACCGATGTAAGTTTCACAGTTTTACCCCGATTTTGACAAAAATTTATCATTTTAAAGGTTTTTCTTTTTAGCTGTTACCCAGACTTACAGATTTTCATCGTCTGGAATATTTTTTTGGAGTTATGATCCTTTAAAGTTGCTACTAACACATACATATATATATTTACACAATGCTATGTGTGTGTTTATTAAATTTGTAAATGTGTTTGCGTTAATGTGTTGAGTTTGTTTTCTTCATTTAAAATGAGTTGAATTGTGAAGCATACCTTTAGGGTCTTTATTAAAGGAAAAAATAAAATTTCCTAAAATTTGCACTCGAATTTCGAATCTGCTAGTATTATTAATTTCTGAAAATCAGTTTACTTCAAAAACATTTTTAAAATTTAGGATTTTGAGATTATTGTAGCCAACCAACCTGATAGCAAAGCTCATGTAGGCTCTGCTGTTTTAATAAAGTCCAGCTTAAAATATAGTGTTTTGGAAACAGTGTTGAAAGCTACAATACAAGCTAGTGGGATCCAAATAAGATGCAACAACGCTGATATCGCCATTTATTCCGTGTACTTTCCACCAAGATATAACAATAGGGAATACGATTATGATAATTCTATCAGAAACCTAGGACCTATATATATTGTTGGTAGTGTTTTAAATGCCAAGCATACATGGTTGGGAGCAAGACTTGTTAATACGAACGGGAGGGAACTTCATAAATGCGTCATATCAAGCAATTGTAAAACCTTGTCTACAAATAGACCAACTTATTGGCCACCTGATTCATACAAAATACCAGATTTACTGGACTTCTTTTTCTATTCGGGAATATCCAGTAATTTAACGATCTTTGTTCAGATCACATACCAATAATTTTAAACTTCAGTACTTCATTGCAAACTACATATAAAAACTGGATACTATTTACATATAATAGTGATATTAGATCTTTTCAAAATTGGTTAGATAAAAATAGAGATCTGAATTTATCCATCAAAAACAATTATGAATTAGACTATTCCGTTGAAAAGCTAACAAATATCATTCATGAAGCAGCATTTCTATCAACTCCACAAAAACAAACATCAAATGGATCTCAGGTACTGATATCCGCTGAAATAAGAGCTTTAATAAGGAAAAACGAAGACTAAGAAGGATCTGGCAATCAGGCAGAAATTCAAGGGATAAGACAAACTTTAACCGAGCATACAATGATCTAAAAAGCGTATAGCTGAAATAAAAAATGATGAATTTGGTAATTTTTTTTGGGTAAATCTTAATACAGCAAACAATAACGAATATAGTTTATGGAAAGCTCGAAAATTTTAAAGAAGCCAATTAAACGAAATGTTCCAATAAGAGATTGTAATGGTTCATGGTGCAGATGTAACAAAAGTAAAGCCGATTCATTTTCAAATTATTTAAAGACAACATTTCAGCCATTCTCCGTTACAAATTCGAAAGATGAAATGAATACACTAAAATTTCTAGATTCTCTTTGCCAAATGGAGTTACCTATTAAATCATTTACACTAAAAGAAGTAAAGCATGAAATCTATAAACTAAATAATACAAAATCTCCGGGATATGACAAAATAAATTTAGAAGTTGATAAGCAGTTATCTGAACAAGTAAGAAAATTATAATCGGTCTAGACCGACTAACGATACGCTGTAGCATGCGTTTAGAGACCCTATCTCATAGGCCCAACTAACTGGACATAGAAAATAAGCATAAACCACATTTGAGTGGATTTTTATTAATTTTTTTGACATTTGAAAAAGTTCATATCGGATGCTAAATCTATATGGGGAGTAGGGCCAAAAATGGACCGATCCTGACTATGTTGAGTAAAGTCTCTTGTATTTTGCAAAACTATATGCAAACAAAATTTGAGAAGAATCAGTGCAATATATTTTTTTTTTTGATAGATTTAAGTGGAGATCGGGAAGCAGCTCTATGTGGGGCCTATGGTTGAGAGTTGTCCCATAGGGATCATTTTTGGACTACTCATTAATGGATGTAATAAACGCATACAAACCCAATTTCGGTAAGATCTATATGACAATTTGGATCTTATGGCAATTTATGTCGATTTCATAGGGGTCATTTGTATGGGGGCTAGGTCTGAACATGGGCCGATTCTCACCAACAGCGTTTATCCTATGGTCGGTAAAGGCTTATATACCAAATTTCATCAAAATATATTCATATTTGCGAGCTGCAGTTTGATTACAAACTTTACATGGACACACAGACGGACGGACGGACGGACATCGTTAAATCGAATCAGATATTGATTCTGATTTTATCGGTATAATAAAAGATGGGCCTAGGTCAAATATTTTTGGTATTTTTGGTAGTTGGCAGCACAAAGTCATTATACCCAAACCACATTGTGTTATAGGGTATAAAAATCAATGGTAAACTTAACCGTCACGTTTAATTCTATTCTAAGATGATCATGTTTTACACACTGGAAACGAGCCCCAATAATTATGGTTCCCAAACCAAATAAACCAGAAAATTAGGTTTCGTCATACAGACCAATCAGTCTGCTGCCAATATTTTCAAAAATTGTTGAAAGGATGCTATCGAATAGGTTAATTCCATTTCTAGAAAAGAAAAACATTATTCCGGGTCATCAATTTGGGTTTCGTCATAGACATGGATCTCCGGAACAGTTGTTAATGAGATAATCAACACATTTTAAAAAAAACTGTATTGTATTCTGAAATATGCACAATAAATGCAGGGATACTACTAGGTAGTGTTTTGGCCCCGATTTTATATACAATATATCAGACATGCCTGTTACACAAAACGTCACAATTGCAACATACACAGATGATACAGCCATAATTGCATCAAATTAATGCTCAATAATATCATCTTCATTAGTTCAAAGTGAACTAAATATATTACAAGTATGGTTCATGAAATGGAAAATTACAATAAATACTGATAAATCGGTTCAGGTCACGTTCACTGTACGCAAAATAATTCCCATCACTTTATATTAACAACGCTCAAGTACATAAATCCGATAGCGTATTTGCGTATGCATCTTGATAAAAGATTAACCTGAAAAAACCATATCAAAGCGAAACGCGGACATTTAGATATCAAAACCAAAAAACTTTACTTGCTCTAGGCCCAAAATCAGAATTAAGTCTGGATAACAAAGTTAAAGTCTATAAAGCGATATTAAAACCAGTTTCTAATGTTGAGATTCAATAGCGATGACAATCCAAAACCTTACGACTCATTACTTCTGCTCCTTGGTATGTGACCAACAAACATATTCACGAAGATCTTAGAATTTCTTATAAAGGGTGATTTTTTAGCTATTATCTTTAAACAGCTGACGCACGTTTCGTGTTTTGTTTCATTGTCAAACATCTTCAGTTTGGTCTATAATTTAACCATGAATGGTCTTACAAACGAACAACGATTGCAAGTTATTGGATTTTATTATCAAAATGCGTGCTCTGTTAAGAAAGTCCATCGCGCGCTTCTTCCATTTTATGGTCAGTTTAATCGACCCACTGAAGCGGTTATTCGGGCTATTGTGACTAAATTTCGCACCAAATTTACATTGTTGGACATTAAACCACCAACACGCTTACGTAGAGTGCCAACTGAAGAAAATATCGCAGCTGTATCGGCCAGTGTTAATGATGACCATCAATTATCGATTCGTCACCGTTCGCAGCAATTGGGTGAATGGTGAGCGCTACCGAGAGATGATATCCAACTTTTTTTTGCCCAAAATACAAGAGCTTGACTTGCATGACATGTGGATTCAACAAGACGGTGCCACATGCCACACAGCACGCGCAACAATGGACTTATTGAGAGGCGAGTTCGGTGAACATTTTATTTCACGTTCGGGACCGGTCAATTGGCCGCCTAGATCGTGCGATTTAACTCCTTTAGACTATTTTTTGTGGGGCTATGTTAAAGCTCATGTCTATACAGAAAATCCCGCTTCAATTGACGCATTGGAAGACAACACTGAAGCATTTATTCGTGAGATACCGGCCGAAATGTTGGAAAGAGTATACCAAAATTGGACTAAGCGGATGGACCATTTGAGGCGCAGTCACTGTCAACATTTACATGAAATAATCTTCAAACATTAAATTATATAGACCGTACTATCGATTAAAATAAAGATTTCATGCATTTTTCTGAATTTTATATGTTTTTTTTTTGGAAAACTTTCCTATAGCTCTCAAAAAGTCACCCTTTATTAAAGATGAAATTAACAGATTTAGTTGTAGATATTTAGAAAGGCTTAGTAACCATCAATCCAGTTATACCATTAGATGAATCTGAAGAAGTTAAAAGGCTAAAAAGGTTTAATCTTTTAGACCTACCATACAGAAAATATAATTTATTATAGAAACAAAAAATAAATTAAGTTATAGGCTTAATGAATATTAATAATGTATGTTAAGTATCAGCAGTACTAATATAAATTGGTTATTATTGCAAAATAGATTGTAAATAAAAATTTGATTAAAAAAAAAAAAATATCGATTTATGAAGTGTGCAAGGAAGCTACTTGGTTGTTAACATTACTAAGGGGCAGGGGTATTACACAAACTAAAGAAACAGATATATTGAAGACACAGTTGTTTGCATATGGTTAAAGAAAACCGAAAAAGTATTTCGTTAAACAATATGTTGATGATAGTCACATCAATTGTATACAATGTGTAAGTGAGAAAATTTTGGGCGATATGATTAAAAAACCCCGCAGTTCATAAAAGCTAAAAAAACACCGAAACAAAGCTGTTATACAGGTCATTTGTAATGATTATACAAGGGAACTTTTTCGGCGTTGACTTAAACTTAATTGCAATTTTTTACTAATTTGACCTGGGGGATTTCAAATCAAGTACCCACTTTTCTCCATCATCTCACATTTTTAAGTAACTTTTGACTTTTTTTAAAAACTGTTAGTTTTTACCAAAACTTCAATGATATCTCTGAAACTACTGATCCAATTTATTGAAATGTAAGCACGGCTTAAAAATAGTATTGTTGGCGAGTTTTGGACTTTTTTTTAACTGAATATGGTGAATCGTTTTCAAGTTATTCCAATATATATAGTGTAAGTGCCTTAATTTTTGACATAACGGTACATCGTGAAAAGTCGAGCTGATAGAAAAAAACCAAGTACAGATATTGATTCAGCTTCCCAGAAAACAACAACGTTCAATTCTTAAACCTTGTTCCCTTATGTTATTAAGGCGGGGAAAGTTTTAAAAGTTAAGAAAAGTCGAATTTTCATAATCCTATTTTGAAGATACGAATAGTGTTGGATTATTTATTTCATACACACGTCATAGCCGAACATTTGAAGAATCTTTGAAGGAATTTACAATTAAAAATTTTAATAAGTCCGTGACAGTGAATCACCGGAGGCGTGGTTGTTTTGCGGTGAACATTATAACTCGTTACCGAATCATGTGAAATAAAAACTCTAAATACGTTTAAAATCTGACATGTTTCCTGAGGTAGTGACGAGTAGTTTTTTTCAATTTTTTTTTTGCAGCGATTTTTGCTATAAAATTTCGGGAATTTGTTGTTAAAAAATGGGGAAGAAAATGGAAAAAACTTCGGGGTTACGTGATGATTTATGTGCAGATATAGTGTGTAAAATTGCAACAGAATCGGTCAAGCAGATTTTGAGTCATGAAGTGCACGGCCTTCGAACGTTTATTTGCGAGAAAAGCGATTTAAAATTTTTTAAAAACTAACTTATATACGATATACCGTATGAGGCCGGTCACTGGAAACGCTGTATCTTCTTAAGTTTTGCTCCGATTTACTTTAAATTTTGACATAACATTAAATCATTTCACCTGTGCAATATAATTTTATATTAAAATAAAAATTTTTTCACTCTGAAATAAACTGTTCAATTGTATGGAACATTTACCTAGTAGTAGCAGAAAACAAGTTTGATTTTTTAGTTTTGGTGGATTCGTTTTTCCTTCCTTATGTCTACAAAATAGCTATTTTCATATTTTGGGACTATTTCTGATACATTTTATTACACTGAAGAAATTAAGGATATTTTAAATTAAGCACTTTTGTAATTGAGTTCAACATGTAAAGCAATTTATACTTAGTTATTATTAAAATTAAAAAAAAAAAAAGAAAACTGGGCTAAATATTCATAAAAGCATCAATAATAACAAAACAGAAGCATTCGAGAAAATAATGAACAAAAAATATATTAAAAATTGAATGCTGTGCTTCGGAGAAATCGAGGATACAAACAAATAACACACAAATAAACAACATTCTTGAAACTAAAATAAAGCCTGATAATAAATTTGTAGTCTTTCAGCAAATTAAAATTTTAAACACAATATTGTTACAATAACATCCGTTGATGCGGAAAGTTATTTTTTAATATAAAAATCTCTTTGGACAGACAGCCGAAGGAAATTTAAATATGGGAACATGAAAGCTCGCATGTTCGCTGTTGTGACATTGATGAGTTACATAAGAAAATGAAATAAAATACATTCTCTGAAACTTTGGTCGGCGGTAAATGAAAAACACATTTGTACAACGGCTCTAATGTCATCACAACACTTTACGTACTTTAAGCAGTTGATACTGCATAACTGCCTTAACAAAACTGTTTTATATAACGGGATTTCCTGCAACTGCTTGAAATACATATGCGATATCTCGAGTTATATTGTATTTTTAGCCCATTTGTAACTGACATCTTCAATATGTGACAATATTTTGTTGTTTATAGTATTTTCCACACCGATTAAAAGATATAGCTCAGATGGCGGAATCTATATATATAAAATTCATTTTCTGTTTGTTTGTTTGTTTGACCGCTATAGAAATTTTTATTTTTCAACGGATTTCTTTGAAATTTTTTACACACTATCTCTGTACTCAGGAAATGTCACCATATGCGTCGAACCGCCCACGCCTACTTTTATGACCACTTTTTGTATACAATTCGTTTTCTGTTTTTCGGTATATTTGTTCGCTATACAAATTTTTATCTTTCAACGGATTTCTCTGAAATTTGCTACGAACGATCTCTGTACTCCAAGGAAGTTCACCATATGCTTCTTACGGGCCACGCCTACTCTGCGCCCACTTCTGAGTATATAACATTTATTTTTCCTTTTATTTGTTTCTTGGTTTGATTGCTATACAAGCTTTTATTTTTCAATGGCTTTCGCTGAAATTTGGAAAACGTTATCTCTCCACTCCCCCACATTTTTATAAAATTAATTTTTTGTTTTTTGGTATATTTGTTCGTTAGAGTAATTTTTATCTTTCAACGGCTTTCTACGATATTTATTACATATTCCAGGGAAGGTTGCCATATCGCTATTACGAACCACGCCTACTTTTAAGTCCACTTTTCATATAATATTAATTTTTTGTTGTGTGATATATGTCTTCCCTATATAAGTTAATATTTTTCAACGGATTTCTCTGAAATTTGGTTTACACGGGAATAACTTCACGGAGAACAAATTCCCCAAATTTAAAAAAAGGTCCCCAAAAGAAATTAACAAATTCTCCATTTTTTTTTTAAAGAAATAAAAAATTAACTTACTCCCCAAATTCATACTTAAATTTTTACATATTTTTTTTTAATAAATTTTGTTAAATATTTATTATAGTGAAAATTTGCATACTGATCTCAATATATGTCCTACAATAAACGCATTTAAAATGAGTATTCTTTTCAATAGCATCATTTCGGTACGCGGAGGTTAAAGCTTAGCTAGAATATAAGAATGATCTGAAAAATATATTTTGACAATTAAAATAAGTTGGCAACAACTGCGTGGCAGCACAGGTGTGGCTGCCAAACGCGCGGAAGCGGCGCGCGGAACACAGCTCAGCTAAAATATCGCAATGATCTGAAAAATATGTTTTAGCGATTAAAATAAGTTAACGAGAACTGCGCGGCAGCACGGGTGTAGCTGCCAAACGCAAGGTGCGGCACGCGGACGCATGGTATAGGGTATCGTTTAGTCGGTCCTGACCGACTATAATTTTCTTACTTGTAAATATTTTTTTTTACAGATGCTTAATCACTTCCCTTTCCTTGCCGCATACGCTAGTATTCTATGCAGGTGCCGATCTAATCGATCAGGGGATGATATATACCAGGCGCCTATTTCACTAAATTACAAGTTCATAATTACAAGTGTTTTTGCCTATAAAATTGTGAACTTAGGGTCCACGGAGACCAACAGAAAAATTTTACAAGTTAGAAGTGAATGATAAATTAATTAAAATTTGATTTTTAACTATAAATAAAAATTAGTTCAAATAAACACAAAATCAAACAATTTTAATATTAATTAGCATTTAATTATTTATTTTGTTTATTTTTAATTATTTTGTTTATTAATTAGATCTGCAAAAAAAGTTGGCTTCTATTATGAAATATTATTAAAATGTGTTACATTGCATTTTTATAGGATATTTTAGCGTTTTGAGAAATAATAAATAAGAATTTTAAAATTAATATCGCAATATATACAAGAACTTGTAATTGTAGAAATTGTAGTTTACAAGTGCAGAAAGCTACAAGTGTTGTGAAAATTTTAATGAAACACAATTCATCAACGTTTGTAAGAATTGGACTTGTGATTGTAAATGTAAACTTGTAGAATGATAGTTTAGTGTAAGAGGCCCCGGGTACAACACCAGGTAATTCGTCTCATTACATTTGCTAGTTTCAAATCAATTGCAATTATTCCTTCAAAATTTTTTAAACATAATAATGACCATAAAGCAGGCACATTTTCCTAATTTTCTGATGTATTATTGAAAGGAACAAAATCCTTTGTACGTCACTTTTAATTTTTTTTTAGTACAGAAGAACAATATTTTTGTTTTTTTACTGGTGTCACAGAATTTACGGATTCAATCAAATCGTGTTCTAACAGTAGATCTTAAGATTTTATGGATATGTAAATTTTCAGGAACCCTCCCCGCCATTGATTCCACATTTTAAATGATATTCTGTCAAATTTTTCCTCTCTGCAATACGTTCTATAAGTTTTTTTTTAACGTCATTACGAAGCACTGTGCTCTCGATAGTTTTGCCTTCTACATTATTTTTACAGTCCTTTACAATGTCGCACATTCTATCTGCAAATTAAAAATCTACAAAATGATTTATCTTCTTGAGTTTTTCATTCAAATTAGATTCAAACATGTTTTTATTATCAGCTCCACTGTCACTCTCATTGGCCGTCCACTTTCTTGGGATATAGAAAATTCATTAATATTATTTCCTTTTGAATTATCAAGATTTTTTATTAACTGCTGCTCCTTATGTTTTGTTGAAAGATCATCATCAATATTAGTTACTCAATAACACTTGTGATTCAAATTTTTATAACAGAAATGGGATGTACAAACTTCCTTGTCTAAGCGACACTTACTACATTTTTTAAACTCTTTCTTTTAACTCATACTCGCTGTCTATCTGTTTGTATGCCATGGGTGAACCTCATTCGCCCTTATCCAATTAATCTGAATCTTGGCCCATAGTCTTGTCGTGACTACAGATTAATTTTGGGGTAGTCATGCACAGTCACGCACAGTCACGGAATCTATATGTCATTTCCCCTCACCCGATCGATCTCAAACTTGTTCCATATACTTGCTGTGAAAAAAAGACTAACTTTGACTTAGTCACGCACAGTCATCCATGGTCACGCACAGCCACTGAGTGATCTAAATGTCATTTCCCCTCAACCGATCGATCTGAAACTTGGTCCATACACTTGCTGTAAAGAAAGATCAACTTCGACATAGTCACGCGCAGTCACGCATAGTCACGCACAGTCACGGAGTGATTCAAAACCCATTTTCCCTTATCCGATGGATCTGAAGCTTTGTCCATAGACTTGTCATGCACAGTCACGGAGATATTTAAAACTCATATGCATAAGGAAAGAAAGAATTTTGATAAAAATTTTGTTTTATGGGTTAGATTACAGTGTGGAACAAATTCAGGTTAGCAAAATTTAGGTCGATTCTGAGAGTGAGGGGTGTAAACAGAGGCTAAATTAGAAGACCGGTATCGCGGCATTTGTTTATGTTAGTTAGATTTTTTTTTTTTAATCCACCTTCGAACTTTGCAGTCAAATGCCGATTTTCAGCATATTGTTTATATGGTTTTTTGGCTATAACTCGTCGACTAATTGATATTTTTTCAATCTGTAAAAGTCAAATTATTGCTAGAGACCTGTGCAACAATTAAAATTTTTTAAAAAATTGATTTAGAAAATTTTTGTGGTGCTTATAAAGCAGAATGTTGGAAAAATTATATTTTTTTTTTTCATGCTTTTTGAAAATATTTTCCACAAAACTAAGTCTTTTTGCTTTCTCTTTGATCTATAATATGCTTCTCAGTTTCTTCAATAAATTTCATTTGAACCGAAAACAATCATAATACAAAACTTGCGTTTTCCAGCTTAATATTAATTTACTTCTCATTTTTTATGTACCAATTTTGTTCACTGCTGGTTTTGAAGAAACTGAAAAAGAAATTATAAAAATATGGAACAAATATATATTTTTGAAATGTTAGTTATGAAAAGTTTTAAGTAAAAAATCAATTAAATTAAATTAATGATTTGGCCAGATGCCGTTTTAGCAGGCGTCTGTAGATCAACATCACTGCTCTCTCTGCTCTGCTCTGTTCTAAACAGCAAGCAATACTGAATTGGATGTTTCTTGATGCATTGGCCTAAAGAGTTAAATGATAGATTTGAATATCAATAATTGTAAATAAACATGCCATTTATTATGGACAACATTAATTTTTAGAAGAGACAGACAAGTTAATTACAAACCTAATACACAATATATTGAAAACTTTAAAAAAAAAGTTTAAAGTTCGTTTTTACAATTCGTTAATATTTCTTACTACGTATTGATAAACTGTCAAATTAGCACTAGTGCACTAGAATTAAGTGAAATTTACATCAATACAGAATTTACAGTACAGAAAATTGCAAACTCTAGGGCTGAAATTGGCCATCTACTATGCATTTAAAAATAACTTAATAAATAACTAGTAATTTTTTACGGGATGTATTTTTTTTTACAGATTATTTAGATGTGCTAGGACCCTTCACTAAAAGTTGGCACAATACACCGTTTATGAGACGTAGTTCTAAAAATTTTTGCACATATTTTATATTTTTTTTCATTGAACTGCACTTAAAAAGTAACATCAAATAACCCTCTCGTTTTTTATACACTTTTTAGCAAATTTTTGTGGTACCATTTTTCGCTTTTCTCTCAGAGAAATTTGGCCTCGCTGTAAACCACTATGTTGCAATATTGTTGATATAAACTGAGAAGAAAAGAAGAAGAAAAAAACAAAGAAAAAATGCCAAACACATTATCATAAACTCTGCACATGCCAAGTAAACTTGGCATACATATTTGGTAAGTATGTCATGTAAATGTTAAGACTTTATTAAGACATCTTTAATTCAATAAACTTTAGTGCATACTCCAAGTCAACAATGTTGCACTCGTTGCATGCATATAAGTAACTCATTATAATAATGTTGAAAGATATTCTTGCCACTCAATATGAACTTACCTGAAATTGTCCAATGATTTTTCGAAAATGTAAAGTCAAGCGGAAACTGTTGTTTGCCATTTTCGTTATTCGCTCTACTACTGCCGCTGTCTTTATTGGTAGCTGTAATGGTGCTGGAGGTTTTCATAATGTTTTTAAATAATAATAATCCACCAGCAGCACTACCTCCACTATTACTTCTACTGCTCAAGCTATTGTGTTGTGTGTCAGAAAATTTTGTTGTGGAACCACTGCCACTAGTCGTGTTACTAGTAATGCTGCTGCTGCTGCTGGTTTTAAGTGTAGTATAAGTCATGGCTGTAGTTGATATTGGTCTAATGCTTTTGATATTGCTCATACTTCTGGACGTCTTGGTGTTATGAAAATCAGAGAAAGTTGTTGATGTGTGATGTGCTACCGTTGATTCTAAAGACGCTGCCAGTGATGATAATATTGAAGGCTTCTGTGTATCACCAGTTCCTTCAAATGTTGATGCCGACGATAATGATGATGAGGCAGACGTTGTACGTGTTGTATCGAAAGCATTGAAT
The DNA here is from genome assembly GCA_963682025.1 of Cordilura impudica. Lineage (NCBI taxonomy): Eukaryota > Metazoa > Arthropoda > Insecta > Diptera > Scathophagidae > Cordilura > Cordilura impudica. The sequence continues at coordinate 148,133,109 of OY821520.1, read as the reverse complement.
TGGAAACTTTCAACTAATTCGGCTGTAGTTGCTACTACTGACTGTGTTTGTGGTAAGGCCACTGCCGCAATTGTAACTGTTTTTGTTATTTTATCTGAAGGGGTAGTTGAATAGAAACAAGCATGAGAAAATTTAAATTGAACTAGAAAAAAAAACATAAAGTTCTACTAAGAATAATAAAAACAATAATAGTATAACCACCATCAAGAACTGCCCCAGAAAGGGAACATAAGAACTTTATAAACAAAACTTAATTGAAATACTTAGATTATGAAGTAATTTCATTATTCAATTTATTTATATAAAGCGATACATTTTTCACTTTCATTTTGTCTGCTAATAACAGATGATTTCACTCATCTCGTCCATTATTCATGAAAATCATTATCATTATATATTGACTAGGTATTTTGTAATAGACGTTATAATATTTAACAGATAAAGCTGTTACCGATTACTAATTAATTTAGTAACGGAATCAATTACAAAATATTAAATTATTCCAGTTTGTTGCAACAGCAAAGCAGCTTAATTACAGTCTTGTCTATTAAGTTTTATCATGGTTAATCATTTATTTATTTAACAGAAGCTTGTCGTTGATACTCAACACTATTATTTAAGAAATTTACAGTTTTTTTTTAACATAGAAGTTGTAAGTCCTTTTAAAATAAGCCATCAATTATCAAATGTTTAAAATACAATAAAGCCATATAACAATATTATGATCTGCATATAAATTTAAATAATAATTGCTAGGGAATGCGTATGCATTACATTATATTTTTGTAATTGAGTTCTATATTGGTAGTTTTAATATTGTTAAAACAAAGAATAAGTTAATAAATTTATTATGACGAGTTATTAGAAAATGTCGAAATTTGTTTTGAAGAAAACATCATCGCACTAAGTGGTATTCGTACTGAAAAGCTGGCAAAAATCAAAATTTTAAATTGCGTTTTAACACTTGCAATAATTTTAATCACATAGCTAGTTGATCACTAAATCATAACGATAAAATAACAATATAGTAAATTTTGCGTAGCCGGGATACCGTTGAAGTTGAGGTTTTCCAATTAATTGATATGAAATTTTTGGATGAATCGAAAAAGGGCAATGTTTTCGTTCATTGAAAGTGCAGTAAACGCGTGAAGATAAAAGTTATATTCAGTATGTTAATTAACTGATACATAAATTACGTTTATGTCAACAGAACGCTTCGTTTTGTTTCCTTAGTTAAGTTTAATTCCGGTTTTCTTAGGAACACCTAAAAATTGAGAAGTTAAAAAAATATGCCTGTATGTTGGAACTTTTGTTTATGAGCCCCGTTTCGCCCCATTTAGATATGGATGCAGTGTGTAGTTTGACATAACTTGTAACAAAATTTCGCAGGTGCAGGTTGCGCAAACTTGCACGTCATGGTTTTCGAGGACTTCGAAAAAAACGGTGTTTTGCAATGCAAAAAGCTAATAAAAATTGAGGTGTTACGGTATTTGTTGGAAATTTGGTAATATAATGATTTTGGAGGTCGTTGAATTCGAATCTGAATTCGAAATTTGAAAAATCAAAATGGCGGACACAAAATGGCGGACCATTTTTCTCAAACCTAAGCGCATTTCCACTAAACCTTGTCTTAAGGGGTTTTCGGTGTCGCTGATCTCAAATCTGAATTCAAAATTTCAAAACTCAAAATGGCGGACACAAAATGGTGGACCATTTTTCTTAAAACCAAAATTAAACGCCTTCAAATCTTGCCTTTAGGGGTTTTCGGGGTAGCTGCTTTTTAAACTGAATTTGGGAATTTGGGGTCGCAGATTTGAATTTTTTAGTTTTTTTTTGGGGTTCCTGCCCTTTCATTTGGAGAAAAAAAACACAAATTTGTGCTCGTGGAAGCGTGGATATTTTTTTATTAAAAATTAGTAAGCAACTTTATAACTGCACTTTTTCATCGTCTTTCTGATCGTCTACGTCATCGTCTTCCCCATCGAAAAAACCGTAATCATCAGATTAAATTTGAATGAATGAAATGAAATGAAATCGGAAAACCAAATGCGTCTTATAAAAAGTTCCAACCAAAATGTCATGTTAAACTTTTATGGAACTCTTTGTATGCGCAGTTTATTATTTTTACAATACGAAACACCAAAAATTCACAGTGACACAAATTTGGACCTAAGATAGAAAATCAGTTTGGTGTAAATGGTGTGTATGCGCTTAGTTTTAAGAAGAAAGTTCCGCCATTTTTTGTCCGCCATTTCGATTTTTGAAATTTTGAATTCAGATTTGAGATCAGCGACCCCGAAAACCCCTTAAGACAAAGTTTAGTGGAAATGCGCTTAGTTTTGAGAAAAATGGTCCCCCATTTTGTGTCCGCCATTTTGATTTTCGAAATTTTGACTTAAGATTTAAAACCAACCATCCCATAAAGTAAATAGTACACATATTTACGCGGATCGGAAGATCCATTTATTTTATGCCAGGTTTTTGGGTACAAATAGCCCATAGGGCATCGGTTAAATATGTCTGCCGATATGTCGAAGATCTAAAACAAACTTGTACTTAAAATTAGTAATAAATAACTGTTAAAGATAAATAAATGTTAAATAAATAATCGTAAGTAATTGTTAAAGAAAGCCTATACAAAACAATGACGGCATACTTATAACATCGAAAGACGAACAGCTAGATCTTTGGGCCGACCACTACTCCTCAATCCTTACTCCGGGACCTAATGGAGATGAGACCATATGCAATTGCGATAACCATAATTATACTGCAAACATTCCCTTCACAACTCCATCTATTTCTGAGCTGATTTCAGCTATAAAGTTGCTTAAAAATAATAAAAGCCCTGGGCCCGACAACATCTCCCCAGAACTTCTCAAAACAGATCCCTCTTCTTGTGCACAGCTTATTTTGCCCTTAGTAGATGACATATGGCATAATGAAAGAGTTCCTGATGAACTTAAGGAAGGCATGATCATCAACATTCCGAAAAAGGGTAATCTAACTTGCCGTAATAACTGGCGGGGCATAACGTTGCTGAGTATGGTCAACAAAGTAATAACCCACATAATTACGTCAAGAATCTCAGACGTACTGACACCTCAACTCAGATGTCAACAAGCTGGCTTTCGTCCAAACAAATCGTGTGTTGACCATGTAAACACTCTCAGAATTATAGTGGAACAATCGGTCGAATGGCGTTCCCCACTATATCTGGTATTTATTGATTTTGAGAAAGCTTTCGATACTCTAAACCAGAACGTTATTTGGAAAGCCTTACAGTGCAAGGGTGTCCCTCCCAAACTAATTGACCTTATAAAGAGCATATACGCTGATGCCAGTTGCCGCATTGTTCATGAAGGCAAGTTAAGCAGGAGGGTTAAAGTTGGAACGGGAGTTCGCCAAGGTTGCGTAATGTCTCCACTCTTATTCAACATCGTATTGGATATTGTCAAGAAACAATGTATGGTAGACAATAGAGGTATCTCTTGGGGACTTAATGGAAGATTAGAGGACTTAGAATATGCTGATGACATTTGCCTTCTCTCTCATCGATTCTCTGATATGCAATCAAAGTTACAACTTCTGTCAGACATGGCCTCAAATGCAGGCCTTAAAATAAACATTAGGAAGACCAAGGTGATGAGAATAAACGCTGAAAACAACAGCAGATTTACAATTGGTAATGATATACTAGAGGATGTAGAATCTTTCTGTTATCTTGGCTCTATATTAACAACAACTGGCGGCTCGGGCGCAGATATCTCTCACCGTATTAAAAAAGCATCCCAAACTTTCGGCCAACTCAATTATGTATGGAAATCATCCACACTCTCTCGTGGTGTCAAAATCAAACTATTTAACTCGAATGTTCGTTCTACTTTGTTGTACGGCTGCGAAACATGGAATGGGGCCCCCCCCAGACATTCAGGCAATGCAAGTATTTATAAACCGATGTCTGATAAAAATACTTCGGGTGTATTGGCCGCAAAGGATAACCAATGAGAGGCTCTGGTTCGAAACGCAGCAATCTCCTATAACCATTGAAGTACGTAGACGAAAGTGGAACTGGATAGGTCATACAATAAGAAAAGCCCATCCAGACATTGCTAAAAGTGCCATAGAGTGGAATCCACAAGGTAGTCGTAGAAGAGGACGTCCAGCCCATACATGGAGGCGACAAGTCATAGCTGAAGCAACAACTCTGAACACCAGTTGGAGCGAAGTGAAAAATATTGCGATGGACAGATCAAAATGGAGAGATTTTGTTGGGGCCCTATGCTCCTTATAGGAGTTTCGGGAACATATATATATATATATAATTGTTAAAGATAAAAATAAATTATAATTAATTATGAATATAATAAATCAATAATTAATAAGTTTTGGCAATTCAAGTAGGTCAGTGACCATTTGACACTGTCAAAATTGTGCCGCATAACAATTAAAAGAGTTTTCATTTGATTTACGAATAAAAAGGCTTGTTCTTTTTTTAATTTGAAAAAATTTGTTCATAAAAAATTGATTTTTCAAGTGAATGGTAACTTTGAGAAACAGTGTACTCGATTGGGTACAGTGGCTGATAACGAATATATTTTGTTTCGATTGTTTATATTACATTTTTCTAGATTTTTTTCGAATTGATATGGCATTTGAAAATAATATAATTATAACAGAATAATAATTACTTATATAAAGACACGGAAGAAAATTGCGGTCGGTTTTATCTATTCATACGACACCCTATCCTATAAGTTATCAGAAAGGATCTTAGATCCAACCATGCTTTAATATATAAAATAAGCATAACCTTAATTTGAGTGGCATTGTTATTAACTTGTTGCCTGCAGAAAAAGTTCATACATAATACTATTTTATATGGGGACAAGATTAACCGATTATGTCCATATTTAGTAAAGTCAGATATTTTGGTTATATACGTGCTTATATTAAATTTGAGAAAAGTCTGAGCAATGTATTTGTTTTTTGATAGCATCTCTGTATGGGAACTATTAAGAAAAACTGATCGACCGTGGCTATATTAATAGCGCTGAGTGGTGCTTACATTTAACATATACAAATCAAATTTAGTCGAAATTTTATGATAATTTGGATCTTGCAGTAATTTTAGTCGGTCACATATGGATTATATGTAAAGGCGCTAGGTTTGAACATGACCCTAATTTTACCAATTTCAACACCGATCGTTCCATGGCCGACAAAATCCTGTATACCATATTTCGTTATGGATGCATGCAATTAATAACATCGTTTAAAATTTTGTAAATAATTTTGTAGCTATTAAAAGTTCTCAACCTAAAATTTTCAGCACCATCTGTATGGTGTTACAAACCTCTGTGGCAAACCTCTGTATGGCAGAGGCATGGAGCAAATTTCATCTAACCATATCTAATATATAAAATATTATATCTGTGGTCACAAGCATTAAGCCAAATATCGTGCCTTCGAGAAAAATAACTGTAATGGTCCTTCATTATGACTTAGGTCAGTATATTTTCACTACTAACTTTTTAAAAAACATGGTTAGAGAAGTGGGAATTTCACGTAAATATAAAATGTTGATAGTGGAATGTGATAGCGTACATAACTCAAATCGTTCTTAAGTCGACTTAGGCTCTTTATCACAGATATTAGTATAGTATATTAGAATCACCTGCCTATAATACTGTTAACGTAAAAGAAGAAGCAGGTGCCATTGAAATTTTGTTATTTTTTGTTAAGATTATTTCGTTCGTATGTGAGGTATTATGCCCCATGGTCCAATCCCGCCGATCTAAATTTCAAGAACTCAAATTAATTACTTAATGATTCGCACAAATTCTCAGATATTTATAATTAATACTTATTTCGTTTGAAAATTGTATGGTCCGATTGCACTTATTTTAAGTCAGTCTAACTAATGTACTTGTGCAAGGTTTCAAGACTAATACTCTCACAATACTCGAAATACATGGTGATAAATATTTACTTTGTATGATAGGTACCACGACCAGTTGGTCCGATCCGTCTCAGTTTTAGTGCGACTACTAATATTAAGTACTAATATAAGGATCCACTATAAGTTTCAAAGTACAATGCCTTAAAGTTTTTGCTATCTTAGTACTAGAAACTTATGTTGAAAAATATTTACTTTTTATGGTGTGTACCACCCCCACTTGCTCAAACAAACCCATTTCTAAGTTATCTGAAAACATACATGGTTCAATTTTTTGTTCAACATATGTACAATGTACATATACATATACATATACAATGTATATAGGGGTATAACCAATTTTTGGCCCTAGCACCACGATATGGCGAAGGTTGTGTTATTTACGAAAAAATAATTTTGGGGTCATTTCGGATAAAAAAACTCACCCACGAAAACGATTTTCTAAAATCTCCCAAAAAAAAAAAACATTCATTTTAAATAAAAAATTTTAAATATTTTATTAATAAAGTAAAATACTAAACTGAAAAATTTTGTTTAATTATTATTATTATTATTATTTCTTTATTAATTTCCTGTACAACAAGACATGTCTTATAATTAAAGTACAGGATTTTCATCGTTCAAAAATTCGCCACAAAATTAAAATACAATAAAAAAAAAAATTATAACTTATTTAAAATAAAGTAAAATAAATACAAGAAATTATTAAAATTCATGAACTTAAAGAAATGAAAATTAAATATATTTAAACAAAGTAACTAAACACAAATTTCTTAAAATATATCGCGTTGCTAACTAATTGTTGGTTGTGTGGAATTGCATTCCAAAGACGTGTGGCGTTTATGAAAAATTGCCATTCTGACACAAGGCATCGACGCATAGAGATAATAATTTGTTTGCCCCTTCTGGATCTAGCAAACTATATTTGATCATAAAGATATAGGGGTTTCTCAGTGTAAATAATTTTGTGCAAAAACATTAAAACCCTTATATTAATAATGTTATCGAATGAGACTCCATAAAGAATTTTTGAGAAAGTCGAAACGCTATCACGTTTCTTCAGTCCATAAGCATATCTACCAATATTGTTGTACAAAATATTTAGTTTTTTCTTGCTGGCGTAGTCGCAGTTGCCAAAAAGTTCACAGCCATAAAGTAGACCAGGAATTAAGTATGACTTTGCAAGAAGATGTCTTACTCTTAACGGCGTAAAATACTGGGTTACCCAAAGCGATCTTAGCTTTATATGCGTTTGAACCACAAGTGTATCTACGTGGCTTGACCAAGTCAAGGTGTTATTGAAAACTGTGCCAAGATTTTTTTACCTTTTTTACAATCTCGATTTTCTGATGGTTTATTAGTATATCATGTTCAAGAACAGGCTGAAAAGTTTTTTTATGAATAATCAAACATTTTGATTTATGATTTATTTATTAAAAGACATAAACTTCATATTTAACGTGCGCGTTGTTTTGCATAATGGATAAATGTCGTGTATTACTTTAATACCGCGTTCTGCGCATAAGTTGCTTCGCTGTTGCTTTGGGATTATTGAAGCTTTTCTAACCCAGTGTCTTTTAAGACATGCTTGACCGTTCTTAAATCGTGCCAAGGATTGATCTAAAGCTGCGAAGTTGTCTTTATTAAAACAGTGATTGGAAAACCATATATTACACCATGGTCCACAAATGAATTCACATATTGGGGTAAGCTGGTCTCGGTATTTCGGGATAAGCACAAATGCTAAAATGGCAAGAATTGCCCTTGAGTTCCATCGAGCATTGCTTAATGGTGGTATGGCTTTAAATTTTATATAAGGGAATTTTTTATTTCTTTGGTAGTATTCAAATGCAGAACCAAGCTCGTACAAGTATTGCATATCGTCGCGCCATTTAATGTTTTTTACTTTTAAGTATTCATTATTCTGTATGTAGTTGGCTTTCAGATCCACGTAGTTATTTATTAGTTCCGGAACAAAATTATAAGAGATATTAGGAGATGATGTTTTTCCATCCAATATCTCATCCATAACATGCCTTAGGATCAGGTCTAAAATATGGTGTTGGCAACCGACTTATTGTGGCGAAGGAAGATCAATTGATTTATAATAGTCCTTTAATAGCTTAACAACGCCGTTTTTGTGACCAGTATTTACACTTGTTGTATCAGAAATTACCATTTTTATGGATTGCCATAAATCAAATTTATGTAATGTTTCTTTAATACCATTAAAAATTGTGAGGGCTTTTCCATTTTCCAAAACAAGCACTGCTAAATTAATTTCGGTATATTCATTTTTTAAAACCATTACCTGCAGTTCTTTATTGCCAATATTTTTGCCGTCGAAATGCAAGCACCAGTTTTCATTTTTCAAAGTTTTCTTTAACATTTTTTCTTTACGCTCGGCCGATTTGATTACAGCTTTATAAACACCTGGATGTGATGGAGTTGCAGCTTGAATACCAGACTCTGCTAATTCCTAACAGATTTTAGCTGCTTTTTTAGTACTGACTTTGGCATTAGTAACTAATGCAACCGATGGATTTAATAATGATTTATTTAATTTCATCCTTTCCGAAGGCTTGTAATCACAATCGTCGGACGAGTATTGTTTCTCACACTCGTACTCTGATACTGAATTTTTATCAGACATAGCGTCTTCCAAGCTACTTAATTCGGACTGAATATCTTTATTTCCATTTGAAATATTGAAAAATATGTTCAAAATTATAACCACGTATTTTTTTTAAATTTTTATCATATATTTGAATTAATTTTTCAAGTTATCTGTTTACTGATTTAGTTTGAATTTTTGGTAGTTTCATCTTACTCCACAAATCGCAAAGTTCTTTTGAGCTAACTTTATACCTCTTTGTTTTTGATTTTTCTGAAGCAGCTAAAGCATGAAATCTTCCAATTATAATTTTTTGGGTTGGCATTTTGCTCAATTCATGTAATGGAATGACGATATCTGGAATGTTCCTCGACATTGTTGTGCTATCTTTAAATTTGATCAAAGCCTTTGTCCAAACTTTTGCATTTTTCAAAACGCTTAAACGACTTCTTTTAAAATCCATTGTTTTTAAGTGTTAAACACAAACTCGGAATATTTGAAACACATTAATAATTTTCTTTGAATAATAAAAACAATTAAAGTACATAACGTAATTTTCAATGACATACATTCAGCTTCCTAAATATTTACACAAATGTTAAATGCAGGTTGATATATTGATAAAAAAAAAAAATCATGTGAGTCCGATCACATGGGAGATGTGTAAACATATAATAATTAAAGAAAACATCAATATCATATTTTCCAGTGCATAAAAAATAAGTCGATTATGCTGTTTTCTGAAATTCAATTGATGTTTTCTGAAATGCAATTGATGTTTTATGAAATTCAAATGATGTTTTCTGAAATACAATTAATGTTCTCAGCAATTCAAATAATGCTTTTTGAAATTCAATTGATGTTTTCTGAAATTCTAATTATGTTTTCTGAAATTCAAATGATGTTTTCTGAAATACAATTGATATTTTCTGAAATTCTATTGATGTTTTCTGAAATTCAATTGATGTTTTCTGAAACTCGAATGATGTTTTCTGAAATTATATTGATGTTTTCTGAAATTCTATTTATGTTTTCTGAAATTCAAATGATGTTTTCTGAAACTCGAATGATGTTTTCTGAAATTATATTGATGTTTTCTGAAATTCTATTTATGTTTTCTGAAATTCAATTGATGTTTTCTGAAATACAATTGATGTTTTCTGAAATTCTATTAATGTTTTCTGAAATTCTATTTATATTTTCTGAAATTCAAATGATATTTTCTGAAATACAATTAATATTTTCTGAAATACAATTGATGTTTTCTGAAATTCTATTGATGTTTTCTGAAATTCAATTGATGTTTTCTGAAACTCGAATGATGTTTTCTGAAATTATATTGATGTATATTCAATTGATGTTTTCTGAAATTCAGTTTATGTTTTCTGAAATTCTATTGATGTTTTCTGAAATACAATTGATGTTTTCTGAAATACAATTGATGTTTTCTGAAATTATATTGATGTTTTCTGAAATTCAATTGATGTTTTCTGAAACTCGAATGATGTTTTCTGAAATTATATTGATGTTTTCTGAAATTCTATTTATGTTTTCTGAAATTCAAATGATGTTTTCTGAAATTATATTGATGGTTTCTGAAATACAATTGATGTTTTCTGAAATTCTATTGATGCTTTCTGAAATTCAGTTGATGTTTTCTGAAACTCGAATGATGTTTTCTGAAATTATATTGATGTTTTCTGAAATTCTATTTATGTTTTCTGAAATTCAAATGATGTTTTCTGAAATTATATTGATGGTTTCTGAAATACAATTGATGTTTTCTGAAATTATATTGATGTTTTCTGAAATTCTATTTATGTTTTCTGAAATTCAATTGATGTTTTCTGAATCTCGAATGATGTTTTCTAAAATTATATTGATGTTTTCTGAAATTCTATTGATGCTTTCTGAAATTCAATTGATGTTTTCTGAAACTCGAATGATGTTTTCTGAAACTATATTGATGTTTTCTGAAATTCTATTTATGTTTTCTGAAATTCAAATGATGTTTTCTGAAATTCTATTTATGTTTTCTGAAATTCTATTTACCACGCCTAACCGCCATCTGGGGCCTTATGGGATCCTTAGAAGCCACTGCCTGTACGCCAGCCACTTTACCGCCCTCGTACACCTCCAATCGCCCCTTCAGCCGTTCGTTCTCGGCGATTAAATTAAAGAGCAGTTGCTCATATACGCCAGCATGCCCCATAACCGCCTTGGCCAACCGCGCATCAACGCCATCAGCCATTACCAGCTCCAACAAATCGGCGCTTACCTCCTTCATTCTACCAACCATGCCAGCTTCACGTACTGGCCGGGCCCTAATACTGGTAGCAGCAGACGCCTTATCGCTGATTACAGCTTCAGCAGCCCCATCCACCAACTCCTCAGCACAAGCAACAGCAACAGCAACAGCAACACCAGCAGCAGCACCAGCAGCAGCACCAGCAGCAACAACAGCAGCAGGACGCCTAAATCTAGGCGAAGCCGGCTTCTTCGGAGAACCAAATTTGACCCTCTTAATTTCTTCGTCCATCTCCGTGCTCGACAACTCGCTCTCCGTGTGACGGAGCAGACTACCACCCGCCGGGGGTGCACCAGTACCACACCCATCGGTAGTCGCCATGTCCGAAGCGTCACCTTTCGGCTTCACGGCCCGCTTTCTGGGCGGCGGCGGCATCTCACAACTTAACTACTAAGTACTAACCTTGAGAAACTGCTACAGAAGGACGGACGTTGACGGAAGGACGGACACGTCAACGGAAGTACGGAAACTTCAGTGGAAGGACGGACACATCAACGGAAGGACGGAACGTCGACGAAAGTACTGACTCCTTACCGGAAGGACAGACACGTCCACGGAAGGACAGACACGTCCGCGGAAGGACGGACACACCGACGGAAGGACGGACAAAAATTCTTTTAATAAATAGAACGAACAATCAGTACTGTTGCGTATACTTAATAGTTTATAAAAGTTGTTATGTATACGCAACCCGCTCACCACATTACTACTACTAACTATGACGGAAGTTAGCAGAGTCTCACACCGGTTACACCCGAGACACCAACCGGAAACGGACTTAGCCGAGACACAAACCGGGAATGGACGACCCGAAACCGGAAGTTTGAAACCGAAAACGGAAACTGGAAATAGACTTTAGTTTCACTACTCGCCGCTAGAGTCAATATTGGCGCTAGTGTGTATCTTCTATACGTCACCGTCTCTAACCACACTTTTGGCCGGAGATTTTTGAGACACCGATTTTACAAATGTTCAGCGGAGCACCCAAACAAATAAATCTCAAGGTTAATTTAAAGTCACTGTCTTAATTATTTTCACAATATTCACTCTATCACTACCGATCAACCGCACTTGTTAAAAACACAACCGTTCTATTCAACTGCTAAACACCGAATGAAAGACAGTTGGAAAATGTTTAGAAAAGAACATATCATAATTTTTCACCAATACAATCATAAGTCACACAGCGTTATCTGCTTCAGCTCACACCGATATGAGTTACGCTGTTTTTGTGATTGTATTGTCAAATAGAAATTTACCCCCCTGCGCGTATAGATTACACATCAAAAAAACTTTTTTGCGCCTTTTAGGTAAATAAATAAAAACAAATCATTTAAAAACTTTACCGCGTTTGGTGGGTGAACTTTTTTGACAACTGCGAAAAAGTAATAGCATTTTTTTATATAATTTGCAATGGCCTATTCGACTATGCTAGGGCTATTTTGATATTTGCAAAAAATTTAGAAAAGTTATACCCCTAATGTTCATACATATATGTATGATTCTTGGTTCGACTAGATGCATTCGTTACTTCACCTTGTATGGAGGGTGCCACACCCACTCCTATTTTGAATTGTCAGCCAGTTCTGAACTTTATTTAAAACCTCAAAATGCTAATTTACCGGAGAGTTAGCTTAAAATATATTGCAAGGTTTGTATCGTACAGGCAGTCAAATAGGCAACAAACCGAGGTAATATAAGCGTACTGATAATGGCTATTTCAAATAATTTATTACTGGATTTTTTAGAAAAATTAAATACATTATTTATTTAGTTAAATAAGACTCTGTTAATTTTAAATTTTTGTTTAACCCGTACATTTCACTCGTCATCCATTCGCATGCTACACGTTCCAATTCACCCCCTCTCACTACTACTTCCATGCCCAGAAATAAAGTGAAACAATTGAAACGGATATAATGGCAAATTTCATGAGCAAACTATATAGAAAGTATATTCGTCCAAAGATTTTTCAAATTTCCAATTTATTTTATAATCCCTTTGTTTTCAAAAAATTTTATCGTGGCCAGGTATTTGAAAGATAGCCATAAGTAAAAGACTCCCTGCGACCATGATACTAACTGTCTAACATTACGTATCACCAGATGAATAATTATAACGACCTTTACCGGGTTATATTATTTTTCGCAAAAATTCCAAATACCGAGTTCGATCAGGATATATAAAGGTACCTCGACCAGGTAAATATTAATGTTCGAACAAAAACTAAAGCATTTTCCACAGTATTTTCAAAAACGATATTGACCAAAGTCACAAGAACTATTTAAAAATACACGATGACAGTGACGTCTTCCTTATCGACATCGAGTAGCATATTGATCCGCATTTGGCACTGATATAAGGCTTCAATAAAACAATTCTGATGCCGATTTTAGCACCTAAATATTATCAAAACTTACATTAATACTACTCATTTCCTTCTCTTCATCACCTCTAAAGCTAAGACCGTCTTCTGATTTTTCAGATGTTGTTTGATTGCTTTAAATTGTTTGAATTATTTGTTTTAAAAAAATTAATAGTAATTAAAACTTACGAAAATTATTGTTTTTAAGTTTCCTTTTCGAACGTAATTAACAACTCAGTTATGTGCGAGTGCTTTTTGTGAAGTAAAAGTAGTAAAATAAATGTAATTAAGTGATTTGGTAATAACAGGAAAGTTAAAGAAAATAGAAAAACTGAAAATGAGTATATGTTTACTTCATTATTATTTACTTTTTGTGTCAAATTTTAGTAATATGTCGTTTTATTTTATATGTACTGACAATGAGTAAATTTGGCTAATTTTTCCCAGTTTTTGTAGTTGCTAAGTAATTCCACAAGAATTTACATTACCAATTTTATATTTATTTAATTCAATTTGCCCATATGCTAAAAATGTTTTAAAATTCATAATTTATACTATTAGAAGAGTAACTTTGAAGCATTTGAATTTGTGCCGATCAGTGTCAATTTGAATTTCGCGCTAAACTTGCTGAATTAGCCATCTTTAATTTTCATATAATTTGTATTTTTATGTTCGAATAGAAAGAAGAAGAATCATAATGAATTGTTATATTGTAAACTAGTAACTAAGTGAAGTTCGTTTCTAGAGGTCAAAGAGTAAGGTTGTTTGGACCTGATTACTTAAATTAACTCGTTTTCTTTTAAACTCATTGAATTTGAATTAAACTTGTAAAAGTTAAATACTTAATAAAATTTGTTTTATTATCGAAAGTATTTCGGGATTTTCTTTTCTAAATTTATTCGCATTTGGACAAAAACTCTTGTCCAACAGTAGTAATATAGTAAAACAGATCTCAACTTCATTCATTAACGCTTCTGTAGCAAAAGTCGAAAAAGTGGAAAAAATTAAAATTGTGGCAAGTAAAGTAACTTTCAAACGGCCTCCTCATACTATCGCTGCAAAAACTCTTAGATCCTACGATTGGCATATTGACAAGATCAAACAATTAGTAAGATCTCTATGGACCTGCTACTGCATATATCGATGGCGGCATTATACGACACATGGAGTTTTAGAAATAAGTTTTATTTTTTATGAAAAGTACAGTGGAATTCCCCTTTCACTAAGGACGACTATTAACTTTATGATCAACGGAATGACCTTTTATATTTTTATGAAATCTGTGTTGCATAGGTATCTCATAAAATGAAATTTCTTACACTTGCACAATCTTGCCATTCTTATTAGAAATCTCATAAATTTTCTTGTGGAATCCGAATTGAGGAATATCGTTATTATCATCAGAACTTTCAGGTTAGAATAGGGCATTCTTGGACCTATTCTCTATTCACGATTATTTTTATATCCATAATGATCTCATTAAGCATGGTGATGATATAAGGAACCATTCTGAAGTGATGTACGGTACCGCATAATAGACTCTCACCAATGAAATTTTCTACTCGTTGATTTCCACATCGGTGTAAGTACTTTTAACCATTACATTATTTTTTAATTTCAGCGCGATAATTGGTTTTAACAACCTTCGTCGCTGTAATTTAAAAAAAAAATATTACACAATTATATTAAAATTTTTTACATACCGAATGACTTTTAAACACATGATTACTTTGGCCATGAGAAATATAATATGTAATAATGAGCAATGTAATGATATAAATATCGAAGTAATAGCTTAAACAGAAATGGTTTACCTGAATATGTAATATGTTCGGGTTGTCTTATATTTATTATTGTCTGTTTATACCCTATACCACCATATGGTGAGGGTACACATGGGTACACATGTTTGTAATTACCAAAAATATTTAACTGGATTAACCTTTTATTATACCGATTGACTCAGAATTACTTTCTGAGTTGATTTAGGGATGTACGTCAATCCGTTCGCTTGTACGCCTATCCGGGTGTGTGTGTCCATGCAAACTTTGTAATCAAACTAAAGGTTGCAAATATGAATATATTTTGATGAAATTTTCTATATAAGATTTTATCGATCATAAGATGAACCCTGTTTTAATTGATGAAAATCAATACATCTGCAGGCCTAACCCAGAAGCAAAACCCTTATTGGAACGACGAAAATGGTCGTAAGTTCCCCATTAACATATATATACATATTAGGGCGACAGCGGTTTGTATGAAAAATTTTTTTTGGTCGAATCGGACAATGCTTTCTGGACGCCCATTGAGTTTAAATATAGAAACGCTCTTTTTATATTAATTCTTGATGAGCATTGTTCAAAAATTTTAAAATTTGCCGTTATGTTTAGTCTCAAAAATACTTGTATTGTAATTATTTCTCTTTTTATTATCAAATGCACTCAGTTTTGTTGTTATGCATTTCAAATGTCGTTATCATTTTTGACACTTGTTTACATCTTAATTAGTACAATTCAAATAAAGCGCGACAACTAATTAGAAACGAAATATTGTTAATTGAAATCTTCTTTGTGAAGTGATACTTTGATAAATATTATATTGTTTTTCGGTAAATATTTTTTTAATTTAATGTATAAAAAAAGTTAAAACTATTATTTTTAAGACTGCATTTTTGAGCACCATATAAACAAATGTGACACTATAGCCAATGTACCGCGGAGTAAGAGGCCCAGAAAAACATCAGCGCACAACGACCGAATGATAAGGCGAATCTCCAAAGCCGACCCAGAAATGTCATCCACTGATATCCAACGTGATATACAATAAAAATTAACGTCGCAATATCCAAGAGGACTATTGCACGCCGTTTGGTAGAATCCAGTCCGCATGGTAGTGCAGCACGCAAGAAGCCGTTTCTGAGTAGGATACAAAGGAAACGTCGCATAGAATTCGCCAAGTCTCATTGCAATTGGACTGCAAATCAGTGGAAATATTTGCTTCGGAGCGATGAAACGAAGATAAATTGCCTTGGGCCTGATGGTCGTAGATATGTTAGACGACCAATTAATCAAGAATTTAATCCTCACTATGTTTCACGCGTAGTGAAGCATGGTGGAGGGTCAATTATGGTATGGGGATGCTTCTCCTGGTGTTGGGCCAATTCATAAAATTGATGGAAATTTAAATAAAGAGAACTATGCTGAAATATTGAATAATGTCATGCTGCCGTGGTCTGAGGAGAATTTGCCTGTTATATGGCAATTCCAACAGGATAACGATCCGAAACACACGGCGAAGTTCAGAAAAAAATGGTTTGCAGACAACTCAACCAACGTTTTGGAGTGGCCATCATCCAGTCCTGACTTGAACCCTATTGAACATCTGTGGGTTGACGTGAAAAAAGCTGTAAGCCTCAAAAATATAGCAAATATGGCAGCTCTTTTTGAGGAAGTGAAGATGGCATGGGAATCAATGCCAGTCGAGCGATGTCGGCGTCTCATAACATCAATGCGCAATCGATGTGAGGCAGCAAAAAGGTTTTGCAACTAAATATTGAGAATAAGTAAGAAAACTTAACTTAATAACTAATTTTTTCTTAAGTAATGTATTATCGTTTCTAATTAGGTGACGCAGTCAAATTTCAAATAATATAATTAATTGTTAAAATATTTTTAAGGTTTAATAATTATACCCTATACCACTATGTGGTTTGGGTATAATGACTTTGTGCTGCTGTTTGTAACAACCAAAAATATTTGACCTGGACCCATCTTTAGTTATACCGATCGAATCAGAATCACTTTTTGAGTTGATTTAACAATGTCCGTCCGTCCGTCCGTCCGTTCGTCTGTGTGTCCATGTAAACTTTGTAATCACACTGCAGGACGCAAATATGAATATGTTTTGATGAAATTTGGTATGTAAGCTTTTATCGGCCATGGTATGAACGCTATTGAAATTGGTGAGAATCGGTCCATGTTCAGACCTAGCCCCCATACAAATTACCCCTATGAAATCGACATAAATAGCCATAAGATCCAAATTGTCATATAGATCTTACTCAAATTGGGTTTGTATGCGTTCATTACATCCACTAATGAGTAGTCCAAAAATGATACCTTTGGCCCCGTAGACTGCTTCCCGATCTTCACTTAAATCTATTAAAAACAAAAATATTGCACTGATTCTTCTCAAATTCTTTTTGTATATATTTTTGCAAAATACAAGAGACTTTACCAAACATGATCAGGATTGGTCCATTTTTGGACCTAGTCCCCATGTAGATATAGCATCCGATATGAACTTTTTCATATCTGCAGCCAAAAAAATTAATAAAAATCCCACTCAAATTTGGTTTATGCTTATTTTCTATATCCAGTTTGTTGGGCCGAAGAGATAGGGTCTCTAAACGTATGGTATAGGGTATCGTATAGTCGGTCTAGACCGACTATAATTTTCTTACTTGTTTTTTAAGTTCTTTTTGTTTGTTTGTTAACTCTTTAATATATGTATTTTACAAAAATATGATGAAATAGAATGAAAATAAATTGCTTTCTATAAAAACTAAAGCGCATTTTATGTAAAATACAAAGCGTTTCTAATTAGTTGTCAACAGCGGTATATGTAAAAATTACAAAAAAATAAATTATTATTCGCAAAAATTTTGATATTAATAATTGCGTTTCAAATTAATTAATAAACCATAATCTAGAGTAAATTATCTTTATAATAAAACAACAAAATCGCTTATCGGTTAAAAAACAGCCAAGTTATATCAAGTTCCCCAGGCAATAAATGCGCCGCAGACGACGAAAATCGAGATCACATTTTTAAAGATATTGAAATAACTTACAGCAACAAAATATGTGTGATTAACCCTAGAAGACTAACATATTTAATTATACGTTAAAACTAACACCACGTAAATTTTACGTACTATGCAATTTTTCCTAAAGCGCTTCAATTAATGTGGGAAAATTTGTATTTTTTGATTTTCATTTATTAAATAACTTTATGAAAACTCATATTAAATTCTTATTAATCTCAGTAAAAAAACAATTTTAAAGGATAAATAAATTGTCAGTCATAAATAAATCAATATCTTCTTGCTCTATAGACTGCTTTGCTGTGATCGTTGGGCCTAACTAAACACCAAAAATATAATAAAAAATACAACCAATGCACTTGTCATTTTCTTACCTGGCCGAATAAATATAATATTTCTTGAAGCGCATTTACCACCTTCACCGTATAGGGGAAAGTTATTCCAAACGTAGCCGTTCTTACCTAAAATTTCTCTTTTTTCTACTTCTGCGTCAGCTACAGGAATATTTTCTATTAGGTCTATTTTTTGCCGCTTATTAATTTTTGGTAAATGCGAAGTATTCCGTGATATATCAAATCTTTCTGCCAATTATTTTCAATCTCATTTTCATCGTGCGCAACTGGATACCATTTCTTATCCGCAAAACTGTCATCGCCATAGAAATCATCTTCCTCCTCTATATTGCTAACGTCGCTTACATCACTGAAGTCGCTGGAGTTAAGCAATGCCGCAATATCTTCACAGCCGAGACCGCACTTAAAATTAATCGCTTTTTGACTTTCCATTTTCAGTCACTACTTAAAACTTTTCTACAAAATTTTACTTTTATTGCGTAAAATTAACGTGCAAAAATTATACTCTTAACACTAACACCACGTAATTTTTACGTACTGCCTCTTAATGGGCTCGCTCTAAGAGCACTTCAATAACTAAAAATGCCTTGTTTATGTTTTTGCGCTTGCGTAGAAAATATTGAAAAAAGCACTTGTTGAATTTGATACAGTTAGGTTACTAGATGCTCGTGTAGCAACACAAAGAAAAAAAAACTACACGTAAAATGTACGTATGTTAGCCTTCTAGGGTTAAAAATGTGAGCTCCATTTTCTTTGTATCAAGTGGTCTGCGGCGCATTTATTGCTTGGGGAACTTGATATAACTTGGCTGTTTTTCAACCGATAGGCGATTTTGTTATTTTGCTATAAATATAATTTACTCTAGATTATGGGTTTTTGTGAATAGAATTTTTTTTTTGATAATTTTTACAAATTAATGCATATTTGAACTTTGAGGTCAATGCGCGTCCAGAAATCATTGTACGACTTGGCTCAAATTTTGCGCACTAAAGTTTTAAATCCAGTGTCACAATATTCCGCGTCCCGAAATTCACAAAAAAATGGCTGTCACCCTAATATATATATATATAAATATATCAATAAAATTTGGTGTATGTATATTATACCCATTCATCAGTAGTCCAAGAATAAACATGCATAAACATTTTGTGTCTCACTCCCCATATAAGGATGATTTCCGATCATTTGGAATCTTTCGGAGAACTAAAATATTGCTAACTTTTTTGACAGAAACTAAGTGACTTTAATAAATATGGTCATAATCGTTCCGTTTTTTGGCCCCATATAAGAAGTTTTTCATATCTACGCACCGTAAATTAGTAACAATACCACTAAAGTTGGTTAATTCCATCTTATGTACTCAGCTGTTGCCTAAGCAAAGTTCGATCAAAGAACCTCTCTCGAAACGCATGGTAAAGGGTGTTGTATAGTCGGCCTAGACCGACCATAATTTTATAAACGGTCAAGCTCAGCACATACGAAAGCGCTGGGAAAAGCATTTGGATTTGTTACAGATCACTCAAGAAAAGATTGACTTAAAATAATTATATTGAAACTTTAATAAAAAAGGTTGTCGCTATAGCAATTAATTTTCCTTACACGATATCAACACAGTGTGACAAAAAA
Organism: Cordilura impudica; assembly: GCA_963682025.1. Classification (NCBI taxonomy): domain Eukaryota; kingdom Metazoa; phylum Arthropoda; class Insecta; order Diptera; family Scathophagidae; genus Cordilura; species Cordilura impudica. The sequence continues at coordinate 148,113,056 of OY821520.1, read as the reverse complement.
ATATTTTAAAAATATATTATGCTGCGAGCACCACTTAAAGGCTTTTTATCATGAAGCATGGTATTGGATAGCTGATATTTTATAAATTTAATGAAATTGTTTGAGACATAAAAATTGTTTTTTTACGAGAATTTTTTAATTATAAATTTCATTTTTTAATTGGATGTAAATTTAAAAATATTTTTGTGAATATAAATTAAATCATAATAAAAACATAAAATTTCCTACCGATTTTCGATGGCAGTTTTAACAAATTCATAACTGAGTAAAAAAAATTTTAATTGGAGTACCAACTTAACCAAGTAATCAGTCCAGTTTTATTATATTATTGCATAGGTAGATGTTGTTGTCGAAAACATACAAAAGAATTGAAAAATATTTTAATTGATTTCTATGAATTGTATGAAATTGGATTTGCAAACAGCCCAGAAAAACAATAAAAATAATTGACAAACAATATAAAGAATGAAAAAAAAAAAAAAACGTTAGCCAGCGCTACCTCTGTCTACCATATTGTTCTTCACCACTTACATTACGCAACCACGTTTCATTCAAGAAACTATATACACAACAAATTAAACATACTATACTTCCAGAGTACACGTACGCGATTTTTATTTCGAGTATTTGTATTTGTTTTTCTTTTTGATATTCATACAATTTTTTAAGGACCTAATATGAATCTAAACGAACAATAAATATATGGTCAGTAAAGTGTTCTCGAGTTGTGTAGCATGTTTGCTAAACAGATAAGCAACAACTATTCGAAATTGTATCTGTACTAAGCGCACAAAAACTAAGAAGAGAAATAGTATGTGTTTACTTTGGAGGTACGGTACGTGTATCATACAGTTTTTATTCATCTCCTGCAAGAAAGTTTGTTTACTTATAAATCACGTTCAAAAATTGCACTACAAAAACAACACCCTAAAGTCGTACATGTTATTTTCTTTATACATATAAATAAGAATTCCTTAAGTTTATTTTTACGATTAAGACAACATGTTTTAATTTATCGCTCATATGCTTATGCTTAACCTATTACTCATCGATAGGCCTTAAATTTTATGCAATTTACAATAATTTGGGGGGGAAGAAAATATATTAAAGGAAATGTAAACATTGTCACATGTGCTGATAATATATTTTTGAAAATCTGGTTATTTACTTTATGTACGTGCTTGTTTGTACGTATGTAGCTTACGGAAGGCCAGATCTTTGACTTATCTTCTTCTAGAGTACCAAGAAAATTTTTAATATGAAATTTACGAAGAAAAACAAAGGCTAGAATAACGAAACATGGTATGTATTGATTGGTTACTAATATGAGAAGTTGTGCCAAAAATGAGCAGGTTGCATTTTGAGTCTTTGCATGATAATATAAGTGGGCGTGATATCTCGCATACAAAGTACTTATATATCATTATATATCTGGAGCACTGTAGCAGTGCAAACTAAGGAACTTTATGTGGTTCAAAAATTTTTGGATGTGATAACTAAAGTCGATCAACTTATACAAACTCCAGTTATTAACGTCCTAACATTACATGACGGGGATTGTTAGCATATAGGATGGAATGCATTTCGAATTACTGTTTATGTTGAGTATCTTAACACCAATGTCAGCTATGTTGTGAATTTAATTTCCTAAAAGTCATCTTTTCTGAACAATCTCATTTTTATTTCGGTAGTTACATCAACAAGCAAATTGTTACATCTGAGGTACAGAAAATCGACGCAATGTTCTCTCAACTGTGCACTTGGACCAGGAATACAATTGGGTCATTTTTTTTGAAGAGCATTTGCGTGCAATGACAACTGTTTATTTTTGCGCCATTTGGAAGATGTGGATCTTGACCGCAGTTGGTTTCAACGGAATGGCGCGCCATACTACACAAGCCGTGAAACAATTGATATTTTGCATATCAAGTTTAAAAATCGCGTTATTAGCCGTCATTTACGATGTGCATAAGCTGCCGAGCAGCTGCAATTTGACCCAGTTGGATCTTTATTTGTGGGAAGGTGAGTGCTTCGCTAATTAGCCAGCGTCGATGGAGGTACTTTAAAAAGAAATTAGTGCCACCCTCGATAAAATACACTTTCATACTGTCGAAAGTAAAAATTCAAAACGCAGGTTCGATGGTTCGACTATTGCAAGGCCATTGTTAGAGGAACTCATTTGAATGAAACAGTACTTCGTTATTAACCGTGGCGATTGAAATTCCGAATACAAAATCTGAATGACAAAAAAAAGTTATGACTTTTTTGTTTGTAGCAAAATCAGAATACAAAACTGTTATGGTCCACCTTATACATATGAAATAATTGATTTTTTCTTCATAATTTTTTTAATAATATACTTCGAACCTTGATCGATATCAAATTTCTGTAATATATATTTAATTTGTTAAGAAATGTATTTTTATGTATAATGTAAATTTTATTGCAAATGTTGTTTTGTAATAACTCACAAAATTTGGGTAAAAATATAAAAGTTCCTTTTCATAAAAGGAAACAAATTTTTAAAAGGCGCTGGTAAAAAAATAGTTTTTAATAGTTTGAGTATATTTGAATATAAAATAATAATATTTCATTAGAGAATTAGAATTCGAGAAAAAGGAATTTGCATATGTCTCTTTATATCTGCTTTTGAAAAATTTATGAGTTACCGATAAAAGCAGATGTCTGTTAACGCTTATCTGGTTAATGCTGCAAAAAGCTCTATGTGTGAGACGTCCATTATATGTCCAAATATTTGTTGTCTATCGGTTGTCACTAGATTTATTAAGATGATGAGAATATTCGTAAATATTTAAACAGACAATTGATTCCCTTTATCTACTACCATTTAAATATTATTCCGATACAATCTTGGTATATAAACTTTTTAAATTAGTTCCACTTACCAATCAATATTTTGATAACAATTTTTAAAATGATTCAATTGAAGCAACCTAATATTAAACATCGGTGATTACAACAATTATTTCATTTAAAGAGACGTAATTTTAACCAAAAATATGTTCACAGATATTGAAACAAGTTACTGGTTAAAATACAGTAAATTAAATTTGTTATGGTACTACCATTTTACGGTAACAGAACTGTTAATTTTAAACTCTTTTGATAATTTTAACTGAATGAAAATAAAATTAATCAATTTCAATAGACCTTTAGATTTTAAATGTCATTTAAAAAAACGTATAAAAGTTTATATTTATATGATTTCTAACAGAAAACATGTTAATGTTGTTGAAAAAAATCTATATATAAAAAAATAGTAAATTGATTGACAATATCAAACTAATACCGTATTAAATTACTATTTCTGTATTTTGTTTGATTAATTGAGCCATTACAAAGCAATATTAGCGAATGGAAAGTGGAACAATTGTGTATTAATACTCTTGGCTTATTCATAGTTATTCCTGAAGTAAAGTCGTAATTTGTGGACAAGTTTTTTTTCTAATTATTAAACTTGTGTTATTAGTTAGTTTAATAAGACAAAAATTTGTTTTTGCCATATAGCTCATTTAAAAAACAAAAAAATCAGACATTTCATATTTGAACTATCAAAACACAAGACAGAGATATGCGATTCTCAAGAGGACACTTGTATCTTATTAAACAAAAATCTGAAATCTTAAACAAATTATCTCTTCATCATAAAATGGAATTACTTTATTATATAAACTAGTGGATTGTGTGGCGCCTAGGCGCCCATTTATTTTGACTTTAACAAACAAATTTTTTTCTATTTCAGAATTTTCCTATATTTTATTCATTTAAAAAAACTTAGTTTCAATGTTTTTAAAATTTCTTAAAAAAATCGAAAAACTGTTGTAAAAAATACAAACCAAAAACTTCGATTTTCAAATGAAGTTTTGTAAAAGATCCACTTATGTATATTTTCGCATAAGTTTGCAAGTAGCTTACCTTTGCTTTATACTTTCTGCTTCTATACATAAGGAGTTTTTAATATTATATGATTTTAAAGAAATATTTTATTTTGAAAGAAACTCGGTAATTTTAGTCTTATTAAGACAAACTATTAATATGTATCTTTTTAATAATTTAATTTATTTTTTATAACTTTTTAAAATGCATCAAAATAAATAAACTTATTCAAAAAAAAAAAAATTTTGAAACCTTTCGGACAAAATAAAAAAACACTACGGTTGTAATGAACTTAGTCTATAAGGAACTAATTTGAACGGTTGCGCCGAGTTCGTTATAACAGAACTCCAAATTATTGCAGAAAAAATAGAATAGTATAAAAAAACCGTTTTAGAGCAACGTTCCTAAAAGTTTTTTATTTTGCATAATTCTTTTTTGAAGACATGAATACACATTATAGCATAATATTTGAAGAATCTTTGAAAAAATTTTCAACTAAAAATTTTAAAAAATAAGTCCGTGACAGCCAACATCCGGAGGTGTTGTTGTTTTGCGGTGAACATCAGAACTCGTTACCGAACCATGTGAAATAAAAAAATCGAAATTCGTTTAAAAGGTGACATGTTTCCTGAAGTAGTGGCGAAGAGTTTTTCATTTTTTTTTTTTGCAGCATTCTGAAGTGAAAAACGATTTTTGCTATACAATTTCGGGAATTTGTTGTTAAAAATGGGGAAGTAAATGGAATTAAAAACCTTCGTGATTACCTGATGATTTAAAATTTCAAAAGAATCAGTCAAACAATTTTGAGTTATGATGTTCACGGACTTCGAACATTTATTTGCGAGAAAATAGGTTTAAAGTTTTTTAAAACAGATTTATATACTATATACCGTATGAGGCCGGTCGCTGGAAACGCTGTATCTTCTTAAGTTTTGCTATGATTTACTTAAAATTTCAACACAACACTATCGACATATTGTGCATTCAGGAAGAGAAATGCAAAAAAAAGTTTTAAAACCCACCACCCCTTAAGCAAATGCAAACACCAATACAGCTACACAAAAAAAGAAAAAAATACTTCATATTTCATCACACATGTAAACTGAAAAAAAGAACTACATTTTTTGCAAAGTTATCTATAAATCCAAAAAAGAAAAAATAAAAAATAAGAGTGTATTAGCTTTACTTAAAAAAAAATTAATTCTTCCATGATAATTTCAATAAATTATTCAAATTAAAATCTTAAATATACCTATTTTAATTATGTTCGTCTAAATTTTTTAAAAGCAAATTATGCAAAAATTAATATTAAGAGTGAAAAAAAAAATTATTTTCCCACCTCTTTTCAAAAATTACAATGTAATTTAATTATGCAAAGTTACAATAATTTAAATTTTCAACTTAATATTGGACTATTTTTTCAAGGGCTTTTCAATACAGAGCTATAAATGAAATCATATGTTGGACAACAACGAAATCCACATTGAAGATCTCTTTTTTCTCAAATATTATCAAAAAAAGAATAAGTAAGTGCTGGCCATCAGAGAACCTGAGCGAAAGCACTCTTAACAATACAAAACAATTTTGAGATGAAAAACAAAACAGACAAACGGAAAAGTTTAGTTTGATAAAAGAAGTATGTTTGCATATCGGACGACGTTAAATGAGAAAAATAAAAATGTTTAAAATTTCATTCATTACTTTTTTTGCAGAATTTTTTCATTGAACAACAATGGGAATTTAAAGAAGAATTTCAATAGATATTAGTTTGTTTTTATGCATTTTTTGCGCTCAACTTATTCCATGTGTAACACGAAATCTGCATATGTAGTGCTATTGTCGTTAGCAGTGTTGCCAATTTTGACAACTTATTGTAATTTCGACGATTTTTCAATTTGTTAAAATGATTTGTTAAATTTGTTAAAATGATGATTGAAGATTTAAAATTTTCAGTAGTATGAAAATTACGATTTCAGGGGTTAACAATTAATGGGTTGTTTATCGAAAATTGATAGTTTTTGTTCAGTGCAAATCGAAATTACAAAATATGTATAGATTTAATTCTGGGTCAAGTCGTTTCAAAACGGAAATACCTTGAATAGCATCTCCATTTAAGATTTAAGTTTTAATTACGCGATACTTTAAACCTATATTATATGTTTTAGCTATAGATACATACCAATAAAATTATTTAGTTAATTGCTGCGTTAAATTTTTTTCGTTGAAATTTCACCACTAATAAATTTTTATATATAGAAATAACCAATGCTGTAATAAGATTCGTAATATGAATGATATAAATAAATTTTATTGTTTCCTTTTGTAATATTTTTCGAGTTTTATTTTTATTTTCTTGACAATTTCTTGTTTTAAAAATGACGATTTTGGCGATTTAGTTTCCAAAATTGTCGCTTTTCAGAAGATTTTATTAGCAGCACTGGTCGGTCACATAGAAGAGAGAAAATTGTGTGTGGGTTTGTATAAAATGAGAAAGATTAAATTTTGTTTGTGTATTTCGCATAGCTTTGTAGGGAGTGCTATGTGTATTATTTCAGCGTTACAGAATCAGTCAGTCAGTGGGTCAGGGATCAGCGTAAATATATTTAAGATTTCGCCCTCTGTCTGTATGTAAATATGTAAGTACTAAAATTTTTTTTTTTTTTGCAATGAAATTTGCACAGAGGGAAAATACATACTCTGGGCTATTCTAAAGTTTAACAACTGAATTTTCGATTGTATCATCTGATATTTAATTCCTACTATTTTAAAATATTGTTCCGCTCATCACCACCGACTCACTGAAGGATTTGATATAGGCGTATGAGTAATACAATGTGTCATTATATTATCGCTTATACGTCTAAATATTATACAAATTTTATATTTTCGAAGTATTTTTCGAAATCAGTTTTTTTGATGTGTAAACATCTATATGAGCAGGGGGGTATATTTCTATTTCACAATACAATCACAAAAACAGCGTTACACAATCCATAAGACAATTCGGTGTGACTTATGTTTGTAAATTATGATATAAAATTGTTTCAGCTAATTCAACAACCCTTTACTATAAAACGACAAAAATCTCACGATATAAACGTATAACATATACATAATTCAACAACCCCACATACATAATGCTACCCATACTCGTTGCGACCGTTGGTACAACTTGATAAGGTTGGGCGTGAGATTGCAACGTTTGTGGGGTCGTTGTATGAAGTTGAGTTTTGATTTTCTGGCAAGTTGTCCAACTCGATCGACACGTTCGTGGGCATTTCATGCAACTTCAATCTATTTTGTATTCATGTACGTGGTGGTCATATCATTGATTCCCGGTATCATTAAAAAAAATGTTAAATCAAACAATTTAGAATCGTATTTTTCGTATAAGTAATAGCGGCTATAAATGTTTTTGTTATTTATATTTTTGTGTCTTGTAATATTTAATATTTTTATTAATCTTTAATGATTTAACATCAGCTATGATATTCACTTCGAACAAAAATATAGACTCAAGTATTTTTTATCAATATCTTTGTGTTGTAAAATAGATTTTTAAATTTATATCTAAAACATTAAACAAAAACTTTTGAAAAGACATAACTTTTTTAAAGTATATTTTAAGAAAAAGAATTTAAAAATATAATTTATAATTTTTAAAAATAACAACACATATAAAAAAAACACTGTGCATGACTTTTATTTGCCGCCGGCAAATGTGACTCAGGTGCACATTTGCGATGACATCTATACTCAACATGACTTTTTTACCCTCCACTCCAGTGTGCAGAGGGTATATATGATTTTGTCTCTCCATTTGTAATTATTAAATATATATATATAAAATATATATATTTATGATAAAATATATATTTGTGATAAAATATATATATTTGTGATCCTTATAACAACCGGAGTTGATATAGCGATGTCCGTCTGTCCGTCTGTCCGTCTGTGGAAATCACGATGACGGCAGCAAGCGGGCAGCTAGGGTACTCGTTGATATAAAAAGTGATTCACTAACATCCTGAGAAGTTTGCTGTTTAAAATTGTCCAACTTGGTTGATTAGAACCCGAGATTTGAATGAAGAACTAAAAAAAGTCTCGAAAAAATATAATTTTCTATGTTGTTCTTGTCACGATCACGCCCTCAATAGGATAGCTAGGGTCACCCTTTTTAGTGCGAATAATTCACCAAGATCGTGGGAAATTTTTTTTTTTCAAAAATCAGTAAAATCGGTGGAACAGGTCCAGCGAAATCTCTGAAAAAATAAAAAAAAATGAAAAATATGATATTTCTATGTGATATGATATTGTTCTTGTTGTTATTTTAAATGTTGTTTGTTGTCGTAGATTGTCCATTTTTTTATTAACTCTGGTAGACAACTTTAAAAGTTTCCATTGTTTTGGCATCACTAAAAAAAATTTATTAGATCATTTCCGTCATTGCCACGAGTCTGCCTGCAAAGCTTAAGATCGACTGGGTCACGGGGAGGGGTTAAAATCGATCCAAAATTTTTTAGACAAGCAGACAATACGAGTTAATATAAAGGGAGTAAAAATTCAGCAGCATCTAAAGCAAATAATGTTAAAATACCTAGTTGTCTATAAAAAAAAACAATGTAAATTTAGCAAAAAAAAATTTTATGTATTAATTTATTTAAAGAGAAAAACACAAAAATAACGTTTGATGTTGTATTTTTTGTGTGCAATATTTACATATACATACATAGACATATTAAATATTACAAATAATATACATATATTCTATATATGTATATCCATGATAACTGCATGTTAAAAATAAATCGGTATATTATTTTATTTACATAAATTTCTGCATTATTTTGTTGTGGGGAAAATACATTTCTTTTGCATTAACAGAGTGTCACTTCATTTTGCTCAGCGTGACTATGCCGCAATAGATGGCGCCACAATTTTTGTTCTAATTAGTTTTACAGTAGTTATTTCTATTTTAACATGAATGTCAATATTTTGAACTATATATCATACAGAACAATGTGAAGAGTATACACGGGCTGGTCTTTTATTTCATACGTTTTTTCATTATTCTTTTACAAATATGAACATATGTTTGGCATGTTAACTTTTTGTTGTCTTTATAAAATAGAGCTACCGAGTTCATCAATGAGTTTTTTGCTTTCAAAAGAGTTCTACATAGTTATATAGAATTATTATTCTGCTTTACCTATAAAATATCTGATTGCGATTACATCTAATTCTTAAAAATTGTTTATAATTAATAAAGCATTATTATTCACATAAATACAAAATTTCACTTTTTAAAATTTCCATTCAAATTTAAGAAAATATTAGTTCTAAAAACTGGAATTACAATTTCCAATATAAATTAGGAAATATTAACTGAATTTCAGAAAATCATATCAAAACGTCGGAGATAATAATTTCAAATTTAGAAGACATCAATTGCATCTTTAATATATAAATTTTATTCGTTAAACGAAAATTGAAATTCCATAAAAAAAAAAAAAAACACCAAATAGGTATGTTAACATTTAAAATTGTTTACATTTTAAAAAAAATATTGGCATTGGCATAATAGCTTTTCAGTAACTTCTTTTATCGATAGTCGAATCGTTAAAAAAAGGAAGTAGCAAAATTATCAGTAAAATTTTTAAACGATATTCGCTATTGTTAAAGTCAGCTGTTGTTGTTATCTAAAAAACAACCATTTTAGTGTTGTTTATTCAATCGTTAAAAACTTAAATTTTTAGGTTGAAATGTCGTCATACATAAATAAAAATCATAAAATAGTGAAAGTATTTTGCTTCTATTAAAAAACTTTTTTATATAAATAAAATTAAATAGCATATTCAATTCATTATTTCATTTTCAAATAAATAAACAGAAATATTAGTAAACAAAATAAAGATATTAAACATAAACATAAAATCATCCGGTCAAACACGAAGTAATTTGTTATTTTCTATTCTTTATGTTTTTCGCTTATTTAGACAGAGATGCCACTCGCTTACAATTTAAATAAATAGAAAAATAGATTTGTCGACTGTCGTTAATATGTATGTACTTAGTGAATCACTTAATCCTTAGTGCAAACAACAGTAGCTGTCGAAATATTTTGCGATTGTCGGATGGTTGAAATTTACAGAATCGGACTACAGAAAACATTAATTTAATTTCAATGAATTTTACAAAACCTCAAATGATACTTAAGAATTCCGAACATAAAAATTGTTACATAAATAAACGCAGTTTTATGAGAATGTTATTTATATATAAATTTTCACAATTTTTTTTTTTTTGAAAATTTGAAGTTTTTCAGAAAATAAAGATAACAAATTATTTTATTTAAAATGTTTGGGACATTTGGTTTTTTTTGCGTTTGGCATCCCTAATTTAATTATTTATTATTATAAATTTATCCTCTATGTTTTCAAAATATGGCAATATTTTAATAAAAAAGTTGAGAGAGCGTTTTTTTTGGTTATTATTTTGTTACTCCATCCGACCTATATGGCCGCAATGAAAAAATATTTCGCCAGTTAAAAGAAACTATACAGCCATCTCCAATTATCACGATTTAATGCATATAGCCACTATACACGGGCGAGCTATTTAATTAGCAAAAACTAAATTAAACGAGAAGTTATGTCATATAACTGGAAACGCATGCATATAGGTATGTAACCTAAATGCATGCCGATCAGCAACCACGATGACCAAAAAGTAAACACCGAAATAAATCCGAAATAATAGAAGAGACGAAAACCAACCTATTTAGCAAATTGCTTACTTTTTCATTTACCTTTATTATCAAGACTCAAACCGAGGTGGAGGGTATTAGAGATTCGGCACAGCCGAAATTAACACTCTTACTTGTTTCAAAATAAAGTTGTACAATGAGGTTTTATCGTTTGTGTGCAAAACACACAACTTAATTACTAACCGAATTGTACCAACAGTCGCATCGTCTATCGCCTGCATAACCAGAGTCCCTGCAGTTGTTTGCTATAAGTGATACATAGATGCAGCTTTCTGTTTGATTTTAAAAAAGTGACATAAAAAATCTTTAATTATTAGATGGTTACACATCTCCTCTGTGATCGGACTCGCATGACTTTTTTTATTTTCAAATGTCATAAAACATATGTTTTAGCTTAAGAACCATATGTTTTCTGGAAACCGAGGTGCCCTATGGTTCTCTAGTCAGTTTCACAAAAAAACTTTAACTAATTTTTGCATGGTGTTCCTTGTTTTAAAAAAGTTTAAAAAAACATTTTTTTTTAAATAACATTCTACTGGTTTGTTTTAGTTGTTCAATTTCAATCAACTAAAAACTACTTCTATATTTGAATTAAGTCAGGCATCATCGAAAAGACTTCGACATTCAAATAAATTCGATTTGACTGGCATCACTACTGTTTTGAACATAAATAAAATTGTGGTAGTCATATGCAAAAAGAAATAAAAATAAGTGATTTAAGTGAAATATTTTTCATATTTTTCAAGTTAGAATAATGAATCTATGTTATAATTGAAAAAATTATAATGGAAAATATATTATGTAAATAAAAAGTTTTTATTATAGTTATAGACAGCGACGTAACAGTTATAAGAGAAATAACGATAAGGTCTTATTTAAACATTGACATTGATGAATTCAAATAAAGCTTATGGGTAACCATTATCGTGATATATATATAATTTTGGTCATCATAACTAATATAGGTGAGAAATATGTTTTTTTGGTTGTGAATACATAACTACTATAATAACCACAAAAATTTATGGTTACCAATAACCATTATTGAAAATAAATTTTATTTTTTGGTTATCGCTACCCGGTTATATATATCATATTTTTCATGTAATGGGCGCATTTTTAAAGGGTTTGTAGTTTAGTTATTGAACTACTTTAAACAACTTAAAGTTTAATTTTTAATTAAATAATATTTTATTTATAAAATTAATGAACATTTCCCACAAAACTGCCCAATTTCTTTACTTTACAAAAGATATTTAAATTCCTTATTCTTCAAGCGCCTTAGAAATAGATCCCTTACATCTAAAATTTGACATATATCCGGGTAGAGATACAAAAAAATAAAATTACTTTGGTTGTTTAATAGTTATTAATAACCAAAAAAAATGTTTCTCGTTAATATTGTTTACGGTGACCAAAATGCTATATATCTTACGATAATGGTTAAAAATTCCCTAAAATAGATAAAGCAAATTTTAGCGTAACCTATTCTTTCGAAGGAAAAAAATAACAATTATTTTCCATCCCTGGTTATAGAACAACACCATCTCTAAAAGTATACTCTATTTTATTAGCACCGACCAGTGATTAATATTTTTTTTTAATGGAAAATAGTAGTTTTTTAAAATTATTTCTTTTAATAAACCCAGATACTAATTTTTTTTAAATAACGACAGGGATCAATAAAAAAATATGTTAGAGATTAAATATCCATTGTTGGTTTTGTTGTTATATATGTTTTTATACTTGTATAAAACTACTTTGTAATTCAACATTATGAATTTGATCAAATATTATTTGTAAAATGTGTTTTGTAAAAAAGAAAATATTTTATTCACTTCAAAAATATACAGCAAATAAATAGTATCTCACTTTGGATCTTAATAATTGTATTATTTTATTTTAATAGTACAATAGGTTATGGGCCCAGATCCTATAGAGGTACGAAAGGACGATGTAAAAATTGGAATCTGAAACGTAAGCTGACCGGTGTTCTTGGTGTATTAATTGGAGAACGTAAGAATTATGAATTCGCTTGCTGGTCGTGTACCATTATTTAATGGAACCAATTATGGTACCTGGAAGGCACAAATGGAAGCTATTTGACATAAAAGCAGATTGCTAAATATTGTTTTGGGTTTGGAGAAACCACCACGTATAAGGACACTGCAGGCAACTCCAACGGATGCTCAAATAAGAGAACATGAAGATTCAATGTTTGTAATGTGTTTTTATACCCTATACCACTATGTGGTTTGGGTATAATGACTTTGTGCTGCTGTTTGTAACTACGAAAAATATTTGACCTAGACCCATCTTTTATTATACTGATCGAATCAAAATCACTATCTGATTCGATTTAATGATGTCCGCCCTTCTGTGTGTCCATGTAAAGCTTGTAATCAAACTGCAGGTCGCAAATATGAATATGTTTTGATGAAATTTAGTATATAAGCCTCTATGGGCCATAGAATGAACAATATTGAAATTGGAGAAAATCGGTCTATGTTCAGACCTAGTCCCCATAGAAATGCCCCCTATGAAATCGACATAAATTGCCATAAGATCCAAATTATCGCATAGATCTTTGTCAAATTGGATTTGTATCTGTTTATTACATCCTTTAATCAGTAGTCCAAAAATGATCCCTATGGGACAACTCTTAGTCATTGGCCCCATATAGAGCTGCTTCCCGATCTTCACTTAATTCTATCAAAAAAGAAACATATTGCACTGATTCTTCTCAAATTTTGTTTGTATATATTTTTGCAAAATATAAGAGACCTTACCAAACATGGTCAGGATCGGTCTTTTTTTGGACCTAGTTCCCATATAGATATAGCATCCAATATGAACTTTTTCATATCTGCAGCCAAAAAATTAATAAAAATCCCACTCAAATTTGGTTTATGCTTATTTTCTATGTCCAGTTAATTGGGCCTAAGAGATAGAGTTTCTAAACGCATGGTATAGGGTATCGTATAGCCGGTCTATCCCGACTATAATTTTCTTACTTGTTTTAGGTACAAGTTTGATGTTATGGTTTTTAAAAAGTATTACAAGCCCAAAGAGTACCTTTCTTATAAAAAATTTTTTTCGTCAATTTACAATACCTTACAACTAACCAGTATTTTAATATTTACAAACTAATTTTGAACCCACCAGAAAATCGTCAATACGTAAATGTTCCTTTACCAAAAATCGCCAATCGTTATTTTGTAAATATATTAGTGAAAAAAAAAATTCTCGAAATTATGTTGAAATATGACGTCTGCCACCCCTGATAATTGATAAACCTAAATCATGCTTAGTTGTGTTACAGCATAACGTTGTACATAACATTAAACTCACTCATCCAATCCATTGTATTTACAATATTACAATTTACTAACCATTGTGTTACTTTCTATTAATATATTATTGTTCCATATAATATTGTATGCGTGGCTGACTATTAGAAGGATAATATCTGCAATGTATTGTTGTTAATTTTAAGCAGCTTTAGTTAAAGAGACGTGAAATATTATTCTGGTTTAGAGCTCTTATATTTTTGATCTGAATAACTCGGTATGCATAAGCACGATGTAATTTCAACTCTAAGTGTAAATTTACATTAGGTGTGTAACTTTGTTATATTCTCGAAACATGGTATTTTCGATGATATAGCCAAACTGTATTCTAAATGTGTCATGGACGAAATACAACTGAGTTTTTGTAAAATACTAAATGCAAACCGGTGTGCTTCGCCAACCCCTCCACCCGAATCGTAATGAAAGGGCTCACGCAAAGTCCCAAGGCTCTCACTATTACAGTAATTCAGATATATCACATTTGATATTAATTTTGTATTGGGGTGCCACGCGTATTTGGCAATCCAGCCCATTTTTTTTTTTTTTTTTTTGTCTCACTATTCACGTCAATAATAGATGACCTGAGAAAAATTTGCAAAGCTCTCTCTATCATAGTACTCAATATATGTGATATTAAAAATTTACTTTTTTTGGGAAGTGTCACGCCACTAAGTCGTAACGGAGATTACCTCCTACAAACAAACAAACAAACAAACACACATTACCTCTTTATAATATTAGTATAGATATGAATTTGGTATAAAAATATTAACATGGTATTTGTTTATTTTAAATGCCCAACGACCAAGTGTATTTTCTAGTTCTATCAAGAATCATATATAAATGAGGATGTGAAAAATGTAATTTGTTCATCATAGCAAGAGGGGCAGATCTCAGAATATTCAAAAATTATGAATATAAAATATGTTCACATTGCTAATAAGAAAGATCATTCGAAAAAAAAATATATTATTCACTTGAAAAAACGCAGACATTATTATGCAGCAAGAACATAAAAACCCAGTTAGCATTTAATGAAATTATGACACGATTTTATGAAGAATCTTGGTTTTATGACTAGATATTGAAATGAGACTAGATATGAAATGCTGACTGGGTATACACACACTGGCACACAATAAGTAACAACAAACACACACACATAGTTAATATAAGAAAACAAAACAAATTGTAAAAGGCAAAAAATAGAAAAGTTTAAATTTTTTAACATTTGCAATTTCATAAAGTAAAGTTAATTTGAAAAATTGCATAAGACATTTGTTTTATGTGGAATGAAATTTTTCAAACATGGTTGAAAAAATATCTTAAATTGAGAACAAATAAAGAAACATATATAATTTTTTCAAGAACATTATTTTATAAAAAAAAAACTTAAAGTAAATTTTAAATATAAACCTAAAAATTTAAAAAATAAGGAAATAAAAAAATTAAAAAAAAAAACAGAAACTTAAATATAAATATAAATAAAAAAATTAAAAAAATAATAATAACAAAACAATTCAGGAACTTAAATATAAATTTAAATAAAACAAGTAAGAAAATTATAGTCGGTCTAGTCCGACTATACGATACCCTATACCATGTGTTTTGAGACCCTAATTGGATATAGAAACTAAGCATAAACCAAATTTGAGTTGCATTTTTATTAATTTTTTTGGCTGCAGATATGAAAAAGTTCATATCGGATGCAACAATTGGATCTTATGGCAATTTATGTCGATTTCATAGGGGTCATTTGTATGGGGGCTAGGTCTAAACATGGACCGATTTTCACCAATTTCAACAGCGTTCATTCCATGGTTGACGAAAGCTTATATGCCAACCTTCATTAAAATATATTCATATTTGCGACCTGCAGTTTGATTAAAAGGTTTACATGGACACACAGACGGACGGACGGACATTGTTAAATCGACTCATAAAGTGATTCTGATTCGATCGGTATAATAGAAGATGGGTCTAGGTCAAATATTTTTGGTAGTTACAAACAGCATCACAACGTCATTATACCCAAACCACATAGTGGTATAGGGTATAAAAATTAAAAAAAAAATATTTCCTAGAATTTGCACTCGAATTTCGAGTGCTGGGATACACTAGTAAATAATTAAAAGATAAAATCATTGAAAAATACAATTGTATTTAAAAAACAGTTCAAATGCCACAAACTTTAAATATTTAAATAACGGTTAAGATTTTACACATTTTATTTATTACTATCTTCTATTTTTGTTGTTTTAATCAACTCCATTGTTTTGGCATGCTTAAAAAAATTTTTTTTTGCCTATTTTGTTAAATGAATTTTTTTAAACAAATTTGTTATCTTTCATTAGAGAACACAGCAAAGAGTGATTTCGCAAGAAAAAAAATAATTTTAGGACTTAACGCGGAATTATTAAAAATCAATTTGCAAATTTAGAATTTTGTAAAAGTTTCCAATGTATAAAAAAGGAAAAATCTAAACTTTGCGAATTAAATTTTATCTGAACTATTTTCTAATGAAAACACAAAATCCTGTCAATTTCGGACTTGTGCAGGATATGATGGAAGAAATAGCAGATAATTTTTATATTGATTTTTTGCACATGGAAAGATTAATTTTCATAATCTAATACGAAAAATAGCTTTTACTTAAAATCTTTTTAAACACTCATTTCAACTCACTCATTTCTATGAAAAACACTTTTTTTTCATAAATTATTTAAATATCAATTCTGATTAGAATTCAACGATATCTGAAAAAGACAAAACCAATTTCAAACTCTGCGATATAAAACTAAGAAATCTTAATATTTTCCAAGTTGACAGGATACACAAAGTTACCGTTAATTTTTGAAAATTATTAAAATTTTTGCAAAAATAAAAAACAAATTTTTTATGTTATTTTTTTTTATTGCATATTTTTATAGTAATTTAGAAATTTGTTTACCTTTTTAATAAGACCTTTTATTTAACATCTTTAACATCTGAGGTGTAGAGGGTATAAAAAGGCCCTTTTCAGGGCCACCACATAAATTCAAAAAGAGATTTTTTTGTTACTGCTTTTGTTATAAAATAAAGGCAATGATTAATATGACGAATTCATTTAAAAGCAAAAACTTCCTAAATATAAATAAAAAACTTTGTGTAATCTTAAAATAAATTTAATTTTTTTATTACAAATTATAATATATAATATATAGCTCTTTTTTACCAATTCCAGTTTCATATTTTCTCCTACAACATTTTTCCTTTATTCTGTTTTTAAACACTTCTTTGACAACCCTCAAAATGCCTACTCTCCCAACTCTTCTTCTTTATGAATATTTTGAGTTCTGCCACTCTTGTTCATAAATATGTTCAATGTTCACATGAACATTCTGAGAACCGCCACTCTTGATTATTCAGTTTATGATGAACAAATTTCATTTTGCACATCCTCATCTATATATGTATGATTCTTGGTTATATTAGCACACAGTTGTTGATAGTTGGTAAGAATATTTTATTCAGGTGATACCCCCAATGAAAATAACGTAAAACTTTTAAACATACGGTGCATTTCGCAATAGCTTAAATTTTAAAGAAATTATATCTTTGAGACCTCCTCATTTTTTTGGCAATATTTTAGTAAAGGTACTCATTCGAAAAATTACTCGAGTGATTAATAATAAAACAAAAGTTCTTGACAGAAAACCATTAAGGCCTTTATATACAGATTACACCGTACAACACTACTTTTAACACATGAACAAGACCTAATACACGTGAAACTAGAGGCCCTCTGGAGTAAAACTGCGTTTACAGTTTGTCATTCCCTCATCATTTGTCTTTTTAGAAAACTTTAAAGTTTTAAAGGACATTTAAATAGAAAAAAATATATATATATATATTGCTGCTCATCCTACGATGCTGAGATAAAAAGCAAATGAAAGAGGAGACTCTCCTCAATTTTGCAAAAATGGACATCGAAGTTTTAAAATTTGTTTAGATACTTATGTTTGACCTACGATACTGAGAAAGACGTCCAATTTCTGATTTATAAAGCAGGCCACAAAACAATTATCAGTTCTAAAACACAATTGGGGCTTAGCAGCTTTTTCCATACGATTTGACATAAAATAACTGCCGAGCAGCACAGCAGTGAGATAGAATCGATTTTATTTTGAGGGCAGTTTTTCTTATGCTCTCATTTTTAGACACTCATTCTCACAAAAATGTTACCATACTTTCATAACATTTCATTTCATTTCAGTTCATTTTGTAAACAAATAACATTTTGACGCAAAGAAATTAAAAGTGAAGAGAGAAGAAAAAGTAAAAGAAAGCCTAAAATGACAACAGCTGTTGCCTTATTGTGTTTCTACATTTATGCAAATAAATAGTTTTTTTGGTTTTTCAACGTGAGAAATTATAAAATAAGAACAAGTGAATAAAACTGAAAGTGACTATGGAGTGCCCCAATCGCAATAAATTTTGTGTTTGCGGACTATTTATAGCGTATAAAAAATCGCGAAGAATTACAAAAACCTTTGTGGAAAGTTACGAATAATATTTTTTAATTAATTTTGTACCAAAATTGTGGTATCAGCCTGAAGTTGTGTGCGGCTGTTGTATACTAGGTTCGAATTCCGTTAACCGACAACAGCATCCGATGAAATATGTCTACCCAGTGATTTGGTTGAATCGAAGTGAACATGCTTCGGAATCGTGCTACTTTTGCCAATCGCAGCCGCGTACTAAAAAGATAAAATACAAATTGCGACATAAAATCTAATACCATAGTTGTGTTTCAGTGAAGCCAGCTGTGTTACGTTGTAGAAGAAACCCAACCGCTCCATCTGAAGAGCAAATTCCAGATGCCGTTGAAGAGCACTCATTGTGCGCCAACAATGATATTGAATATATCTCGGAATATCAACCTACAAACAGCGAGGTCGGCTTTGCTCCTCCTTATTTTATAACACAGGCCGATTTTGATGATCTCGTGCGTGATATAGGTGTAACAAAAAGCAATTCCGAAATTTTGGCATCCCGTTTACAACAATGGAGACTGGTTTCTAAAGATTTTCGCGTAACTTCTTCCCGAAAATCGGTTTAAAGGAAAAAATACTTCCCATATGTTGGCAGAGTATTGTTGGACACTTTGTCGCAATACCAATACTATTCATAAGCGCCAACAGAAATGTATACGGTTTACCTGAGAAGGATGCTAATATCCAAATTTTTCGGCCAAGTCGAATTTTAGTTTTGTACTTGTTTAATATTAAAAAAAAAAATACTAAAAAAATACTAAAAATACTATTAATTCACCGGGGGTCCAGTTTTATGTATATATCCATTTGTTCATGTGTTTGATTTTATTTAAAGAAAATTGGTTAATATTAGGCAATTACATATAAATTTTTTTTTAATAGTAGTAGTTAAAATTATTTCTACACTAAACTAACAAAGTGAGTAGAATGAAATTCAGCAACGTGTTGGCGTACATCAATGTCCTTAACATATATTTTTTCTGGATGAAATGGCTGGAAATTCTCAAGGATGTTAAAGGACAAAATTTTTAAAGGACTTCAATAAGGTCCTTTTGTACTGATATAACAAAACAAATATTTTTGCAAAATTGAGGAGAGTCTCCTCTTTCATTTGCTTTTTATCTCAGCATCGTAGGATGAATAGAAATATATATATATATTTTTTCTATTTAAATGTCCTTTAAAATTTTCAGGTCCTCTAAAAAGGTGAGGGAATGACAAACTGTAAACGCAGTTTTACTCCAGAGGGCCTCTAGTTTCACATGTATTAGGTCTTGTTCATGTGTTAAAAAAAAAATTAAAATTTGTCTTACGGTGTTTTATGATACTCTGGACCATGGCTTTTGAGAAAGGTTTTTTTGGGACAACTCAAAAAATACTCTTGATTGTCCTTTGAAAAAACTAGGAGTGCTCTCTTAGATTTAAAGTGATGTTAAACCAAATCTTGCGATACAAATTAAAAAACAATCATTAAATAGCTATGACAATTCTTAAGAACATCAGCAAATTATTGCGAAAAGCCCTATATATAAATGTCGGCACCATAAGTAGGTAGCTATCCTTTAAGGTGAAGAATGTTGTATTTGTGCGCGTGTTATTTGCAAAAGAAATTTTGTGCCTAAATATCCAATTACAATTACTAAATATGAGACAATATTATGTATTGGCCTTAAAGCGTAATGAAATAAATTTGTTTAAGAGACAATAAAATTTAAGTAAAAAGCACTGTGTAACACAACAATCGGTCCTCAAAATAAAGAACTATTTGCTTTTGGCCATATCATTCAGTTTACAATACTATTTACCTCAGATGAAGTTTGGGGCAGTGAAGTAGAAATTTCTAAAATTTACTGTGAAAATAATACTAATTCTATTATAATACCTCAAACCCCTCAGTGGTCACTGTCGAATGAGTTTGTGCCTATGTTTTTAACTACCAAAAATAATTGAAAAAGACCCACCATTTATGTGGGATTGTACAATTACACAGTGCACCACTAAAAATCTGATTATGTTCAGACCACAAAATTGTGAAAGCTCATGATGGTAGTACTAAAACCCCAGCTGGGTTTTGTTTGGGTGGCAGCCGTTTTTTTTTTTATAGCACTTTAAAGTTTTCGGACGCGATTTGGGTCTTTCTATTGTTTCCCATGTCTGTATCTCGTAAGCTATTTAGAATTTTGCTTTGGCGCTTTCAACAAAATTGTAGCTATTGATTAGGCCTATAAAACATTACTTCATGTCAAATCAGTAATACATCATCTTCATGTTAAAAATAACCAAAAAATAAAAAAATTATTTTGAGTGACCGAGTAACTGTTTCTTCAATCTAATCATTTTTGAATCGTTTCATTTTATCAATTGTAATTAATCAAAAGCGAAAAACACAAAGAAGAATAGAAAAAAACAAATTACTTCGTGTTTGACAGGATGATTTTATGTTTATGTTTACTAATATTTCTGTTTATTTATTTGAAAATGAAATAATGAATTGAATATGTTATTCAATTTTTTTATTTATAAAAAAAGTTTTTTAATAAAAGCAAAATATTTTCACTATTTTATGATTTTTATTTATGTATGACGACATTTCAACCTAAAAATTTAAGTTTTTATTGATTGAATAAACAACACAAAAATGGTTGACGTTTAGATAAGAACAACAGCTGACTTTAACAATAGCGAATATCGTTTAAAAATTTTACTGATAATTTTGCAATTTTCTTTTTTTAACGATTCGACTATCGTTAAAAGAAGTTACTGAATCGCGGTACTGAAAAGTTATTAATTTCTTCTGAATGCCAATATTTTTTTTAAATGTAAACATTTTTTAAATGTAAACATATTTGGTGTTTTTTTTTTTTTTTTGAATTTCAATTTGTGTTTAACGAATAAAATTTATATATTGAAGATGCGATTAAATGTCTTCTAAATTTAAAATTATTATTTGCGACGTTTTGATATGATTTTCTGAAATTCAATTAATATATTCTAACTTATAATTTGAAATTTTAATTCCAGTTTTTAGAATTGATATTTTCTAAAATTTGAATGGAAAATTTAAAAAGTGCAATTTTGTATTTATGTGAATAATAATGCTTTAGTAATTATAAACGATTTTTAAAAATTAGATGTAATCGCAATCAGATATTTTGTAGGTAAAGCAGAATAATAATTTTATATAACTATATAGAACTGTTTTGAAAGCAAAAAACTCATTGATGAACTCGGTAACTCTATTTTGTAAAGACAACAAAAAGTTAATATGCCAAACTTATGTTCATATTTGTAAAAGAACAATGAAAAAACGTATGAAATAAAAGGCCAGCCCGTGTACACTCTTGACATTGTTCTGTATGATATCTAGTTGAAAATATTGACATTCATGTTGAAATAGAAATAACTATTGCAAAGCAAATTAGAACAAAAATTGTGGCGCCATCTACTGTGGCATAATTACGCTGAGCAAAATGAAGTGAAGCTCTGTTAATGCAAAAGAAATGTATTTTCCCCACAACAAAATATTGCAGAATTTTATGTAAATAAAATAATATACCGATTTATTTCTAATATGCAGTTATTATGGACATACATATATAGAATATATGTATATTATTTATATTATTTAATATGTGTATCTATGTATATGTAAATATTACACACAAAAAATACAACATCAAACGTTATTTTTGTGTTTTCCTTTTTATATAAATTAATAAATAATTTTTTTTTTTTTGCTAAAATTACATTGTTTTTTTTTTATTAACAACTAGGAATTTTAGCATTATTTGCTTTAGATGTTTGTGAATTTTTACTCCCTTTATATTAACTCGTAGTTTCTGCTTGTCGAACAAATATTGGGTCGATTTTATCCACTTTCCCGTGACCCAATCGATCTAACAAATTTTTTAGTGATGCCAAAACAATGGAAACTTTAAAATTTTTCTACCAGAGTTGATAAAAAAATGTACAAAGGGTTTGTTTTTATTATATTATTACCACAATGACCACAAAAACAACAAGTCCAGCTATGACAACAATGCAACATTTAGAATAAAAACAAGAACAATATATAAACATCATGTTTTTGATTTTTTTTTTAATTTTTCAGAGATTTCGCTGGACTTGTTCCACCGATTTTAATCATTTTTGATATAGAAATCTTCCCATGAATTTGGTGAATCATTCTCACTAAAAATGATTACCCCAGCTGTCCTATTGAGGGCGTGATCGTGACAAGAACAACATAGAAAATTATATTTTTTCAAGACTTTCTTAGTTCTTCATTCAAATCTCGGGCCCTAATCAACCGCTTTGGACGATTTTAAATTGCAAACTTCTCAGGATATCAATGAATCATTTTTTATGTCAACGAAAACCCTAGCTGCCCGATTGATGCCGTCATCGTGATTTCCACAGACGAAAAGACGGACAGACGGACATCGCTATATCAACTCCGGTTGTTATAAGGATCACAATTATATATATTTTGTGGGGTCCAAATTTTTTTTAATTATTACAAACGGAATGACAAACTTATATATACCCTCTGCACACTGGAGTGGAGGGTATAACAAAAATATTGCACTGATTCACCTCAAAATTGGTTTGTGTATATTCTTACAAAATACAAGAGACTTTACCAACCATGGTCGGGATCGGTCCATTTTTGGACCTAGTCTCATATAGATATAGTTTCCGATATGAAATTTTTCATATCTGCAGCCAAAAAAATTAATAAAAATGCCACTCAAATTTGGTTTATGCTTATTTTCTATATCCAATTAGTTGGGCCTAAGAGATAGTGTCTCTAAACGCACGGTATAGGGTATCGCATAGTCGGTTTAGACCGACTATAATTTTCTAACTTGTTTATAGTACCAACGTTATTTAATTTATGAACTAACACAAAGTGCCAACGCTTTCACGATTATAGTACTCCAATTATATTAAATAATTTTTAAATACTTATTTTGTATAGGAGATGCCACGCCCACTGGTCCGATACCGCCCATTTTTTACTGGACTATTCACATTAATAACTCATGAACTAACACAAAGTTGCAAGCCTTTCGATGTTACAGTACTCCAGCTAGATGATATTTAATTCTTACTTTGAATGGGGGTTGCTACGCCCACTGGGCCGATCCCGCCCTTTTTTCGATGGACGGCTCTCATTAATAACTCATGAACTCACTCTAAGTCCCACGACCTTATCAATTACAGTACTCTAGATATATGACATTAAATAATTAAATAACCGATCCCGCCCATTTTTTTCAAATCTTTCAATTAATTTAATATGTACATGTTCATAGTTTCAGAACTCTCAATATCGTAGTACTCCAGATATTATATGTTCAAATTAGATGTTAAAAATTCACTTTATATGGAAGGTGAAAAATCCAAAAAAAAAAAAAAAATAGCCCATTTTTCCTTCCGGATAGGCAGTTACGTGCTGCAAAAATTTCTAGACGATCGGTCCAGTGGTAATAATGTGATAGTAAGTACGTGGAACTATGAAAATTTGGTTAGCAAGAAATTTGGCTGTCACAACGAATCCGTTGTCTGTGTGTGCATATCGGATAAGAATATTATGAATTATATATATCAGAACGTTACTTATAGGTTCTAAAAACTAATCGGAGTAAAATCAATGTTGCTTGTCCATAGATAAATTTAATTGATTATAGACAAGCAGATTTAAATGGAGATTATTATTATAAACAGTACCATTTAGTTTGTTTTTGGGTTTTTGCTTCGCCAATAATCCACTATTTCAATATTGGTACTTAAAATGTACTTTTTTCCATCCTTATAAAGGGTTTTTCAATAAGAGCGCTACAAAAGTTTTTTTTTAATAAAACAAAAACGGTTTTGGATATCAATGAAATTCTTTATTCCTGTGAAAGTACATTCGATGCCATTATGTATGGAAATCGATCTCTTTTGCATGGCCACCACGCGCATGCTTGCAGAAGTCCAGACGCTGAACCCAATTTTCGACGGTTTTTAAGCATAAATCGGCCGATACTGCTGCAATTTCACGTTCGATATTCGTACGATGTTCATCAATCGTCGCTGGTTTGTTGCCATAGACCATAGACTTGACATAGCCCCACAGGAAATAGTCCAACGGTGTCAAATCGCATGACCTAGGCGGCCAATCGACTGGACCATTTCGTGGGATAACACGTTCTCCAAACTTGGTTTCCAATAAATTGATTGTGACATTCGCTGTGTGGCTTGTGGTGCCGTCCTGTTGGAACCACATGTCCTCCAAGTCCATATCATCCAATTGGGGACAAAAATATTCGGTTATCATTGAACGGTAGCGATTCCCATTCACAGTAACGTGCCGGTCTTGATCATCACGGAAGAAGTACGGCCCAATGACGCCGCCGGCCCATAAACCGCATTAAACCGTATTTTTTTCGGGATGCAATGATGACTCATGGAGTACGTGTGGATTGCTGTCTGACCAATAACGCATATTTTGTTTATTGACGAAGCCATTCAGCCAGAAATGAGCCTCATCGCTGAAGATGATTTTTCGATGAAACTCCGAATCATTTTCAAGTTGTTGCTCAGCCCAATTCACGAACATACGACGCTTCTGGTGCTCAAGCGGCTTCAGTTCTTGCGTCAATTTGATCTTGTAAGGATGTAGGCCAAGATCTTTTCGCAAAATTCGCCACAACGACGTCACATAGATGCCCAACGCTTGAGAACGACGTGTGAGAGACACATTTGGGCTTTCTTCAACTGAAGCCTCAGCGGCAGCAACATTCTCGACACTACAGGCACTTCTTTGTCTCACTGGCACGGGAACATTTTGTACTGTACCTGTGGATTCAAATTTTTCCACTAGACGCTCAATTGTTGATCTGCTAGGACGATTATGACGATCATAAATTGGACTTAGCGCTCTTAACGTTGAAGCCACTGACTCCGAATTTCGGTAGTAAATTTTAATAATTTCGACTTGCTGTTGGCTCGTATGTCTTTCCATCATGAAATGGCAAACCTTACTGAAGAGAAATGTGAAAAGAGCGGCAAGATATATGGCATCGTTTGCTGTCCCTGTCTTTCTACTTTTGTAACGTCCCTGTTGAAAAACCCTTTATCTTGGCGGAAGCCATCTGTTGTTTGTTTGGTTACAAGGACGCATACAAGTTAGGCCAAGGTCTATACCACCCTGTAGTCAAGGCTTAGTGAGAATTTAAGATGATTGTAACTATCAAAAATATGTGACCTATCGTAAGATTAAGTTATCGTAGGATCAGAAAGCCTATATTCTCTTAAATCTATCTAAGGATTTACAAATGTGTTATATTTCATTGAAACTTAGTTTCTGTATATCTCATGGATATATGTACCTCTATATAAAATGCACATCGTACAGGAACTTTATATATTTTCTGGCAAAAAACAGACCACAATCTCACTTAAATTTGATTTTTAGTTTTGCCTTTTTGATATTATGTCGTGAAGCCGGTGTTGTGGTTAGTGTTATAAGATTAATTTAATTTTTAAATATTTCTAATAATGGGAAAATTCCGTTCCGTTTCATTGAATGTTCTAGTTTACTAAATAATTAGAGCAAGTTTTTATAATTTTGTTTAAATAATTTTTATATATCTAAACATCATATCGTCACCTAAAATGCAAAAGGCCGTAACTAACAAAAAGTTCGAAATTGACTTTTTGTATTGTAGTTGCGGCCTTTTACTTAAAAACTACTATTTTAACATAAATTTGTTTTCATAAATAAAAATCCATGTTTATTTTTCAGCTTGATTCTAAAATTTGGGTATTAAGTTTAAAGTAGTTTTTGTTTTATGATGTTTTTTGCTTCTCCTGTAAAAAAATAAGAATATTAGTTACGGCTTTTTTTTTAATTAGGCATTTCAGAAACAAAAGACAAAATAAATTTTCTTTCACCTAAATAATATTATTTTGTATTATTTTTTTTCGAACATTTCACTTCTGTCGTTTGTAATATTTGATTTTGATATGTTATGTTTTTAAAAAAATATATGCTTCAATGGAAATATTGAAAGTAATTTTCAATTATGGGTACCATTATATATTTTTATGTTTTTTGTTATTGTGAACCTTAACTTGAAGTTAAGAAAAATAATAATTCAATCGATAACATATGCTCTCAGATATACGCAAATATGGAACATGTGTGTGTACAAACAGAGTCAATACAAGCAAATTTCTGTGTGAGTGCGTACACAAATACTAGTGTTAAAAGTTTTCCAGAATTATGAAATTGATTAAAAATATAGCAACTTATTTGCCTCCACATATATTTCATAATATGGCCTAACATGCTTCATAAGGATTTGTGTTTATCTTTTAAGCTAAATTCGAATAGCATACAACTATTATATGAGATCGAGTGATAGAATATGTCAATTAATTTAGGTCCCTCTTTAAAGAGAATACATATTGAACAGAGGGTTTAGCTTGATATATCTGGAGATGAAGCAATTCAAATTTTAAATTTAATTTGTGTATGAACAAAAGAGTACAATATTATATAATATCTACATAGTCACTGGTATTTATGCATACAAAATTTCTAAAACATATTAGAGCGGCCAATTGTAACAAAGATTACTTTTTTATAAGCAAGTGTGCGTAAACTTCAGATAGCCATTGCAATAGTTCTTAAGTTATAAAAATAATGAATTGTCTATCGTTCGAATAAATGACCAATGAATAATGCAAATCAATTCCTGATGGTATTTTACATTTATTTGATTTCAATAATAATAAATATAGTAAAGTAAAAAATTTATTTTTAGTTATTTGTTTAAATATATATTGTGCCCATTGTATGGAAATATGGCCTTAAGTAAAATATGTAAGAGTGAATTCTTGTGTATTTTTTTGATGTGTGAGTGTTAATGAGTTTATATGAGAATCAATATGATTGTAGTCTGTAAGTGCTTTATCCTTGAAAGAAAAACCCATAAAGAAATATTTGACATTATCATATACAAATTCATTGGGAAAGATGAGTTAAAAATCAATTCCAAATTATTTGACTTATGTAGTGTTAGAGTAACTTCAAACAAACCACATTTGCTTTTTATGATTGCCTTAGTATTTTACGGATACTGAAAAAATTTGCCGCTAAATATAACTGTTTGTTACTATTCGCTTCTTTTTACAGCTTATAAGGTGTTATTATATTTAGAATTTTTTTTGAAAGTTATACAGAAAATTCATATTTTAAATTTAAAATATTAACGAATAAGAAAGTTATAGATGATTTAGCGATTTTGCTATAATAATGCCAAAATTCATAATAAAAATAAAGCAATTCTGAGTACAGCAATTCTGGGAGGCAGGGTTAAAAAATGGACAGATTATGACAATGTTTGGTGGGGTCAGAGTAAAACGAAGCTTGCAACCAGTCAAGTAATCCATTAAAAATCTTTTTACATAAAACTTAATTTTTTTATTTGACTAATTCCACTTCGATTGACTTGTGTTGTCGAATGCGCTTTAAATATATTTATCATTTATTTTTTTTTTTACTGGATACGAAACGAAACGGAAATTTTATTTTTTGAAGAAAAATTTGTTTTTTGATAAAAGAGACTCTACTTATTTTAATTTTTATACCCTCCACGTAGTGTATGTATAAGTATATAAAAGAGGACGTGTCGATTTAAAAATCACCCAAGTGACAAGGAAAATCGTATTCTAGGTATCAAAATAAGAAACTTTGCCCGAGGAACCATACCTCTAAAATGAATTCTGTTATCCCGACTTTGACCTGTCTGCCTGTCTGTCTGTCTCACCTTGACCCATTTAGAATGCCCCAATCGAGTTCAAATGTATGATCGACCCCCACTAACTTTGGAGGGCCGACCGCTACCAGTGGCGCACCCCCTGGAAACCCTCTGGGGGGTTCTCCATACAAACATTTTAAAAAATCACCATTTTTGGCACTTTACATGAAGAAATCAGCGAAATCGGTATGTTTCTTTCTTTTTGGAGTTTATTTTTCTCTTTAAAAGTTTATTAAGTCAGAAAATATGTAAATGAAAAATTGAATTTAACTTAGTAATAGAAAATAAACAAAAAAAAATTATTGTTTGAAGTCTTTCTCTTTAAAGTCTGGGCAATTTCGCACGGCTCTATAATGTCGTCGCCATAACAGCCTCTACATTTTCCAGTATAGCTCGTTGGAAAGCGCTAGCTAGCAATTGAATGTGTCATTCCGTTCCTTGTATGTGTGATGGAATTTTTGGATCATTAAACGGTGGATCATCTTGGTTTAAATATTGTTTCAATGTATCGTACGGAATGCTTCGCGTAAATGGTAGTTCAAAATCCTTATTTATAACATTCAAATTGATCATTTCCATGTTACTTGTGCAACTAAAGTTTATATCTAGTTTTTTATAAACTCTAAGTTCCGTTGGGTCGTCAATATCGGTTCGATAGCGTAGAATTTTCTTTATAGCACAGTCGCGCTTTTCTTTGCTATCATCAAACAACAAGATATTTTCCGAATGAATTATCTGTAATTACTTGATTGACAATTCTGCGTAAACGAGGTTCTAGAAATCGTGACCCACTAATGAACTTGAAAATTAATGCACTACCGTACACGACAGAGCTATAATACTTGATATTGAAGTACATTGGTACATAATATTTAATTATAAATTCAACTGGAATTCTTAAATTCTCGTCTAGATTTTCCATTGTCACATATAATCATAATAATCTAGCGGTCTTGGTGAGTAACCGAGAATGTACAATTTTCCCTGGTTTGATGTTAGCCAGATCCACTGAAACCACGCCGCAAGAAATTGCATGGGCCATATCGTATAAGTACTTCCGGTTGCCGATCTTGGTCCATATTGGTTGATTTATCCAAAGCTTCAAACAAATGCCAAACCAGAAGCTCCTTGAAGTGTAGAAGGCAAACGAACCAATGCAATGTTCTTTTTAACAGCAATTCGAATCGTCGTATAATTCCACCGTGTGGGTCAGTGTTTGTTGGCTCACCGGCAGTGCATATGCCAATTAATGCATCCCGTGATATATTTTATCGTTGAAAAAATCATTTAATTTTGTTGTTTTATATTCAGCGGTTTCATGTTCCAGTCTTACGTAACCAATCAATTCAGAATTCGGTTCTCTCAAAATAACAAGATGAGGTTCTTTTACCATCCTAGTATGATACTTCTCATCAATTTTATCTCTCGTTAAAGTATCATCTTTTCTGCCATTATATGAAAACGCTAAAAAATTTGTATCATCTAACCATTTGCGAATCACTTCTTGTCTGCATTTCTCTCTTTCTCTGCGAACTTTCGATTTGTCCATGATGAGAGGTTTGCCATGCCTATCTTTCATTTTCAAATCTTGGAAAAGAGCGGTTCCCAATGCTGATGATACTCTAACAGGCACATTCAATCTGTCATATATTAAGGTAAAGTTAAAACAATCATATCTTTCTGTGTATTGTGAACTTGTGCTTCTATCCATATCTTCTTGAACCGATGGCAGTGCGTATGTTGAAGCATCGGGATCTTGGTATGTTGGCATTGATGAGATAGACGTTCTCTTTGCTCTTCAATTTCAATCACAAATGCATCCACTGTTAGTCTTCTCTGAGTATGCTGATCATGCATAAACTCTTTGAGCCGTTCTGGAACCAAGCCGCATGTACATGGAGCTGCCTTAAAATCGCATTTACATGTTCCAATGTAAAAAATTATTTCCAGAGATTTTACTAACTCTGCAAATTTTGGGTTTTTCTTTTTGCTCCTGCTTTGGTCTTGACATTTGTCAAGCAATCTATTCAATTTAATAAATACACTATTTTTCGGCAGTATTTCGATACCAAGTTTTTCCCAAATTCCAATCCTTATCTTGTACTTGAATAGTGAGTGATTTGTAGGAGAACTTTTTTTGTCATAATTCTGAAAATACGTGTATATACCTAAACTATTTCATTAGTTAAATTATTCAACAGGTGCGTCGCTTATGATGTAAATTAAACCGCATTTGGTTACAATACCAAATAAACATCCTTTTTATGTTCAAAAATTTGACTGTTGCAGCAATAATATTACTGAAAACTTTCCAACGATATTTTTAAAAATATATAAATAACTACCTGTGTAATCAACAAAATGTTGTTCAGGGAAGTTGGTTTTTCATCTCCGTGACTCTGTGTGATTATGTCAAAGATAATCGTTTTTCACAGCAAGTGTATGGACCAAGTTTCAGATCGATCGGATGAGGGTTAGCAACTTTTAGATCACTCCGTGAATATGCGTGACTCTGCGTGACTACCTAAAAATAAATCTGTAGTCACAACAAGACTATGGGCCAAGTTTCAGATCAATTGCTTGAGGGGGAATGGGGTTGCCCCATGGCAGACAGACAGACAGGTCAAAATTCGGAACATCAGAATTCGTTTTAGATGTATGGTTCCATGGGCAAAGTTTCTCATTTTGATCCCTAGAATATGATTTTCCTTGTCACTTGAGAGATTTTTTTGCCTACTTGCAAACCGACCCGCCCTAATATATATGTTTGTCATTCCATATACCGATTTCCATCTGTCCGTCTGTGGGCGATCGCAATCACGCCCTCGATTGTTCAGCTGGGTAGTTCACTTTCAATGAGAAACATTAACTGACATTCTGAGCACGTTACTGTTTAAAATCGTCAAAGTCGATTCAATATGTTTCGAGATATGAATGAAAAAGTAGAAAAATCTCGATTTGAAATATTTTTTCATTAAAAAAAATTTCAGTTTTCTTTTTTAAATTAAAATTTTCGATAATATTATTAAATCTCCTTAAATTTGATTTTTGACCTTAAAGAGGGAAAGTTTATAGTGTTTCATTGAGATTGAGAAATTATATCAAGTAGTATAATATTTTGATAAAAAGATGTACCATAAAAGTTGAAAAAGTATCAAAAATCGAATTTTTCTTCAAATCCGCTGAAATAAAAACGCTGCCCTTGCCAAATTACGAACAGGGTACCTACGGTATCACTGTGGAACAAATTCAGGTAAGCAAACGTTAGGTCGATTCTGAGAGTGAGGGGTGAAAATAAAGGCTAAATTAGAAGACCCGTATTGCGGCGTTTGTTTATGTTAGTTCGATTTTTTTTTTTTAATCGATCTTCGAACTTTGCAGTCAAATGCCGATTTTCAGCATATTGTTTATATGGTTTTTTGGCTATAATTTGTAGACTAATTGATATTTTTTCAATTATTTCTAGAGACCTGTGCAGCAATTAAAATTTTTTAAAAAATTCATTTTGAAAATTTTTGTGGTGCTTATGAAGCAAAATGTTTGAAAAATTATTTTTTTTTCTTGCTTATTGAAAATATTTTCCACAAAACTA
Organism: Cordilura impudica; assembly: GCA_963682025.1. Lineage (NCBI taxonomy): Eukaryota > Metazoa > Arthropoda > Insecta > Diptera > Scathophagidae > Cordilura > Cordilura impudica. Next base: position 148,081,098 of record OY821520.1, on the reverse strand, counting down.
AGTCTTTTTTGCTTTCTGTGTGATCTATAATATGCTTCTCAGTTTCTTCAATAAATTTCATTTTAAAAGAAAACAATCATAATACAAAACTTGAGTTTTCCAGCTTAATATTAATTTAATTCTCATTTTTTCTGTACCAATTTTGTTCAGTGTTGGTTTTGAAGAAACATTGAAAAAGAAATTATAAAAATATGGAAAAAAATATATTTTTGAAATGTTAGTTATGAAAAGTTTTAAGTAAAAAAATTAAATAAATTAAATTAATGATTTAGCCAGTTGCCGTTTAGCAGGCGATTGTGGATCAACATCACTGCTCTCTCAAATATCTTGGTCATCGTCAACTTTTAAGCTGATTAGTGAACTATCGATGAATAAACGCCAATCATCTTTTTTATAGGTTAACCCTATCGTCTCCATTAACTTTTCAATATCGTTGCAATAAGCGAAATTTTTTGCATCATTCACATTGAAGAACTCTTTTTGGAGTTTTCGATATGCTGTTACTTTGGTACCTTTCGCCAGCAAATTATTTCCTTTCAAAAATGAAGCCAGTAGTTCTGATTTTTTTCTGAGTCAGACACAAATTTGGAACAATTCCATCCAATTGGTTTTGTGTGACTAGGATTGGGTCCTTTGATGTTTCATAGGATGTAACTTCACCAGGGTCGTATTCTGAGAAGAAATCCATGGATGTAGCAGCGGCGGTTGTAATACTGATATCTGTTTGAAGATCAATATTTGGATACGTTGGTACTGGAACGAATTCTGAGTGCGGTAATGGTAATTGGACATTTGGCACTGCTACATATGTTTTATTCTTTGCTTTCCTTCTATTCAAAGTTTTATGGTAGTTGGTACAACCTTAGCAATTTTCTTCTTGATGCGGGCTGTTGTCTAACCACATCATTGGTATACCAAAAGGCATAGCCTTCTTCTTTTCACTTTTCCATTGCATAAGAGTTGAATAGCAATTAACACAACTTTTTTTGGGGCACAACTAGTTTACGTCAGTGATAAACTCTTGCGAGAAATATTGTTTATAGGCTTCCAAAAAAAAAAAAAGTCACTCGCATTGCCACATTTTTCATCGCTTGCTATGAATCGTCCACAAACATTAAAAAATGGTCCACTTTACATTTTGGTTCCCACATTTTTAATACAATATATATTATATAATGTTTTTTTTTTTTTTGTTATTTTTATGAAACCGATGCACTTAACTTAAATCACTCACAAAATGAAATAAGTTCAAAAAATTAATAGCGAATTTTATTACGACCGAGCGAAAATTAAAAGACATCAGCTTCGGCTGAGCTTCGAGTCTTAACTGAATCTTCATTTTTGAAATTAGTTCGCTTGTACGAAATAAAAAAAAATCGCTACCTGTGCGGTGGTTGAAAACAAAAAAGTTGTTTTACTAATTCCTAATTCATGGAACTTCCCTTTTTAATTACTTCTACCTAAATCGCTATTTATACCCTATACCACTATGTGGCTTGGGTATAATGACTTTGTGGTGCTGTTTGCAACTACCAAAAATATTTGACCTAGACCCATCTTTTATTATACCGATTGACTCAGAATCACTCTCTGATTCGATTTAACGATGTCCGTCTGTCCGTCCGTCCGTCCGTCTGTGTGTCCATGTAAACCTTCTAATCAAACTGCAGGTCGCAAATATGAATGTATTTTGATGAACTTTATTATATAAGCTTTTATTGCCCATAGGATGAACGCTGTTGAAACTGGTGAGAATCGGTCCATTTTCAGACCTAGCCCCCATACAAATGACCCTATGAAATCGACATAAATTGCCATAAGATCCAAATTGTCATATAGATCTTACTCAAATTGGGTTTGTATGCGTTCATTACATCCATTAATGAGTAGTCCAAAAATGATCCCTTTGGCCCCATATAGAGCTGCTTCCCGATCTCCACTTAAATCTATCAAAAAACAAAAATATTGCACTGATTCTTCTCAAATTTTGTTTGTATATATTTTTGCAAAATACAAGACTCTTTACTAAACATGGTCAGCATCGGTCCATTTTTGGGCCTAGTCCCCAATATTAATAAAAATCCCACTCAAATTTGGTTTATGCTTATTTTCTATGTCCAGTTAGTTGGTCCTAAAAGATAGGGTTTCTAAACGCATGGTATAGGGTATCGTATAGTCGGTCTAGACCGACTATAATATTCTTACTTGTTATTTAATGGTTTTGGGATTTTTAACGAAAAATTATCGACTAAGACCATATTCTTTTCAAATGAAATTTATTGAAGAAACTGAGAAGCATATTATAGATCAAACAGAAAGCAAAAAAGACTTAGTTTTGTGGAAAATATTTTCAAAAAGCATGAAAAAAAAATATTTTTTCCAACATTTTGTGATATTTCATAAGCACCACAGAAATTTTCTAAATCAGGTCTCTAGCAATAATTGAAAAAATATCAATTAGTTGACGAGTTATAGCCAAAAAAAAAACGTATAAACGATATGCTGAAAATCGTCATTTGACTGTGAAGTTCGAAAATCGATTAAAAAAAAAATTCGAACTAACATAAACAAACACCGCGATACGGGTCTTCTAATTTAGCCTCTATTTTCACCCCTCACTCTCAGAATCGACCTAACTTTTGCTAACCTGAATTTGTTCCATAGTGTATTTGGCATTTTCATCACATATATTTTGTTAATAAGACCTTGATATCCAATTGTTGTTTCCGAAAAATTTAACAACATTTTTAAAAAATTAAAATTGGAGATTTTGAAATAGTGCTACAAAATACGTACCGTTTTGGTTTTAATTTAGAATGGCATGACAATACTTCACTTATGATTATTTAGGAATCAGAAGAATGCAAAAATGTTGTTGTTGTAAATAATTTTAATGTCTTTAAAAATGTGAGCTCGATTTTCTTAATCAAGTGGTTTGCGGCGCATTTATTGCCTAGTGAAGTTGCTTTAACATGGCTGTTTTTCAACCGATAATAGATTTTGTTGTTTTATTAGAAAGGCAATTTACTCTAGATTATGGTTTATTGACTAATTTAATTGAAACCCAATTATTAATATCAAAATTTTTGTAAAAAATTATATTTTTGATAATTTTTACATATAAATGCATATCTGAAACTTGAACTCAATGCGCGTCCAGAAAGCATTGTCCTATTTGGCTCAAATTTTGCGCACTAAAGTTTTAGATCCAGTGTCACAATAATCCGACCCGCACATATTGAAATTCCAAATAGAAAAAAAATGGCTGTCACCCTAATATATATAATACATACTATATATGCATCAGTATAATTATATATATGTATAAATACTACATTCCTATCAAATATCCATTGCACATATTTTATTATTTTCATAGTTGTATATAAACAAAAAACGAAATATGATAATGCAAATACTCACATAGGAAATGATTTTGTAAACCAATGACCACTGCAAAGGTTAACAAATTGTGAACTGCAAATGATATATTCCAATTTGACGTGCCACTCTTCATCCTTTAAATATGTTGATTATATTGTAGAAGATAAACGAAACTTTAAATTTCAAATGCTTCATTTTATCCTGTCAGCTCAATCCAACAACAACGTCAACGCCAACCCTAAACCACTCCAAATACTTATATTACAATACGGTGATGTTCGAATGCTGTTACTAGGCTAAAGTGAGTGTTGGTGTTTGTGATTGTTGTCCTTTTTGGATATTTTTTAATGTGGCTTCGTTTTGTGTTGGAATTGTTCAGGGATTGTTGTTGTTATTTTCGGTTTATAACTAACGATTCGGATTTTGTTATGCTGTTTAGTTGCTGTTTTTATTGTGGACGTGACTTCCGTTTCCCGTTTCCCCGAGCATTGTGTATGTTTCTGTCCTGTTCAGTTCAGATGATAGTTAGTTGGATAATTTTTGTGTGGTCAATAGTGGAGTGAAAACTCATTAACAAAATGGTTAACCATGGTTGCATTAAGTTGCTTTTATTAAGTTGATTCTTCAGTCGTTTTTGCTACTTATCTTTCTTTGTTGGTGGGTTAAGTTTTTTCATTCAATTCGTATATAATCTCGAAGATTCTTGCTATCTTGTGATTTGAAAGGCTGTCTTATAATGCATTTGTTAAAATTTTTTCAGAATCCTTTATTTTTTGCTAGTTAATTTTCAACAAGCTTATTGCTCAAAATCAGATTTAATTTGAATCTGTAGCTTTAAAAAAAAAAAAAAACTTTAAGATCCGTTTTTTGCTCTTTTTCGATATTTACAATAAATTTGTCATGAACTCATTGCTTGTGTGCACACATTTATATATGTTGGGTACTTGAAGTAAGTAGCATCAGTTAGTTGTTGTTGTTTAGTTCAATTTAAATTGCGTGTAATGCACTTTAAAATTCCTAAGATATTTCAATGTTGATGCTGCATTTTCCTTCGTCTACTTTTTAGTCCTTGTTCTAAAATGAAAAATAAGCAAAAGAAAAAGTTTATTGAGAATTAAATGAAAACCTTTTGTAAGTTTTTCGATTCATTTCTCTATGTGTTTCATCTGGTACTTCTAAAAACAAATAATGTGTTAGGAAAAGAATTTCCAAGTACATAGATGTATTTTAAGACCTTAATTGGAATTTGTTCTCTTGTATTTTCTTTATTTATTTATTTTTTGTTTCATTTACTTAGATTTTATTTCTCATTTATATTAAACATTACAGACGTAGGATGGTGGGTGACAAATGGACAAACCATGGCCTACTTTAACCCATTAACGCCCGCTGTACTATAAATAGTACAGAACTTCAAGTTGAAATAAAAATTATCTAACGGAGTTTTTCAGTCTGGCAACGCTTTTTATCTGTCACTAAAAGTACATGCGAAACATACTCACAATAATAAAACATTGTTATGAATTAAGACTGAGGGTAGTCCCCGTTTTGTGCTAGCGATTTATTTCGTGTTGGAGACTGAGTGCTTATTTAGTTTATTGTACATGATTTGACTATGAAAAGCGTTGGAAAGCATTATATTTGCTCGGTAACATCACATTATAATAAAAACTATATCAAACGTTTTAGTTTATTTAGAGTTGTTCGTGCTGTGATATATAAAGCTGCTGTACTAAGTTTAGTACATTGGGCGCTTGAAGTAGGTAAAATTAGCAAAGTGAGGACATTTTTAATTTTCTACTGTGCTTTCGAGTTGAAGTTTTTCTTGTTATACCCTATACCACTATGTTGTTTTGGGTATAATGACTTTGTGCTGCTGTTTGTTACAACCAAAAATATTTGACCAAGACCCATCTTTAATTATACCGATCGAATCAGAATCACTCTTTCATTCGATTTAACAATGTCCGTCCGTCCGTCCGTCCGTCTGTGTGTCCATGTAAACCTTGTAATCAAACTGCAGGTCGCAAATATATTTATATTATATTTTGATAAAATTTGGTATATAAGCTTTCATCGGCCATGGGATGAATGCGATTGAAATTGGTGAGAATCGGCCCATGCTCAGACCTAGCCCCCATACAAATGACCCCTATAAAATCGACATAAATTGCCTTAAGATCCAAATCGTTGTATAGATCTTAGTCAAATTGTTTTTGAATGTGTTTATTACATCCATTAATGAATAGTCCAAAAAAGGTGCCTATGGGACAACTCTTTGTCATAGGCCCCATATAGAGCTGCTACCCGATCTTCACTTAAATCTATCAAAAAACAAAAATATTGCACTGATTCATCTCAAATTTTGTTTGTATATATTTTCGCAAAATACAAGAGACTTTAACAACCATGGTCAGGATCGGTCCATTTTTGGACCTAGTCTGCATATAGACATAGCATCCGATGTGAACTTTTTCATATCTGCAGCCAAAACAATTAAAAAAATGCCACTCAAATTTGGTTTATGCTTATTTTCTTTATCCAATTAGTTGGGCCTAAGAGACTATAATTTTCTTACTTATTTTTTGTTTGTTTTTTTTTTCAAATAGCGACCTTTTATAAATATTATTAACTAAAACTATAGCTTCGAAGGTATAAAATGGCGAACCCTCAAAACGTTCATGTCATCTACTTCACGGAATGTGCGAATGACAAAAAGAATTGAAAGTAGTGCTGCATCACCAACTTGGACAAAATGTCCCCAAATTTATTCAGTTTTTCCATCTATTACAGATCAAAACAAGTAAGAAAATTATAGTCGGTCTAGACCGACTATACGATACCCTATACCATGCGTTTAGAAACCCTATCTCTTAGGCCCAACTAACTGGACATTGAAAATAAGCAAAAACCAAATTTGAGTGGGATTTTTATTAATTTTTTTGGCTGCAGATATGAAAAAATTCATATCGGATGCTATATCTATAAAGGGACTAGGTCCAAAAATGGACCGATCCTGATCATGTTGGGTAAAGTCTCTTGTATTTTGCAAAAATATGTACAAACGAAATTTGAGAAGAATCAGTGCAATATTTTTGTTTTTAATAGATTTAAGTGAAAATCGGGAAGCAGCTCTATATGGGGTCAAAGGGATCATTTTTGGACTACTCATTAGTGGATGTAATGAACGCATAAAAACCCAATTTGAGTAATATCTATATGACAATTTGGATCTTATGGCAATTTATGTCGATTTCATATGGGTAATATGTATGGGGGCTAGGTCTGAACATGGACCGATTCTCAATAGCGTTCATCCCATGGCCGATAAAAGCTTATATACCAAATTTCATCAAAATATATTCATATTTGCGACCTGCAGTTTGATTACAAGCTTTACATGGACACACAGACGGACGGACGGACGGACGGACGGACGGACGGACGGACGGACATTGTTAAATCAACTCAGAAAGTGATTCTGATTCGATCGGTATAATTAAAGATGGGTCTAGGTCAAATATTTTTGGTTGTTACAAACAGCAGCACAAAGTCATTATACCCAAACCACATAGTGGTATAGGGTATAAATATATTGAAGAACGACGTGCTAATGTTTCGGAAATCTTACATGATATGACCCCAGTGAAAGTCTTTGAGCATCTTTTTGACGCTGAAGTGCTAGAGCTTATCGCAACGCAAATTACAGTAATATGCAGGACAAAACAATAGACACGATAGCGTTTTTACCAAAGAGGAACTCCTTATAGTGCATGTCAAGAAATAGATTCTTGGAAATTAAAAGAAACATACATTTTGCAGATAGCGCTTTTGCTATGACAGCTACTGATAAGATGTTCAAAATGCGCCCACTTTGTGATGTTTTACAAAGAAAGTTTTGTCAATTCGGAATGTTACATGAAAATTTATCGATTGACGAATCAATGGTTAAGTACTTTGGCCACCATTCAGCCAAACAATTTATAATGGGTAAACCTGTGCGGTACGGATATCGTAATTCGGCGTTGACAAGCTTCGATGGTTATTGTTATACATTTGATATATATTGTGGAACAACTTCTGAGGCTACCATTGGTCCTCTTGGCTCTCGTGTTGTGAAGAATTTGTTTACAAAATCGCCAACAAAACCAGAGGAGCATGCAGTTTACTTTGATAATTTTTTTTACGAATTACGATCTGCTGGTGGACTTGAAGAACCCTGTATACAGAGCTACTGGAACCTTGCGCGAAAACAGAACTAAACGGTGTCCATTGATTTCATGGCAGGATATGCGTAAAAGGCGCAGGGCTGAATACGACCATAGCTTTTAAAAAATAAACGAAATTCTTATGGTTAGATGGAAAGATAATAATGTTTGAACGATTGGAACAAATTTTGATACTTTAGAGCCTATACGGAAAGTTAAAAGATGGTGTTCTACGAAGAAACAAAGAGTTGATGTAGACGCACCTCACCTTTTCCAAAGTTACAATATTAGCATGGGAGGGGTAGATCAAATGGACCAGTCTATAGGAATATACCGAATTGCGGTGAAAGGAAAGAAGTGGTGGTGGGTACTATTTACCTACGTAGTGGACATGACTATTTCAAATACATGGAGATTATACTGCATTACAAATCCTGATGATCGTGTTGATCAGTTATAGTTTCGCAGGCATATAGCACGCACGTATCTAAGCGACAAGAAGGGCAACACAGCTAGGCAAACGTCCTCTGGAATTGATGGAAAAGACAGAAAAAATAATGGTCACAACCCCTTAAAAATACCAAACCAACTTAGATGTGTTATGTGCTCAAATCGAGTTAAAACAGCATGTGACAAGTGCCTGAAAATGCTATGTTTGGAAAGAGGATGTTTTGCATAATAAAACTCCTAAGCGCCCATTGAACTAAACTTAGTACACCTCTAAAAACATAACTTTGAATATTTTTTTTCTCTTTTTTCTTTTATAGTATTTTAAGAAAACTATTTTAATACTGAAATTAAAAATTTAATTATAAAAATTTTTCATGGTTTTCATTTGGGTGTTAATGGGTTAAATCGAAATTTGAATATGTCAACGTTTTTGCCAGATATTTAGTTGTGATAATTATATGTAAATGTAATTTTCAGTTAGTCGTTATGTTTGTAATTAGGAATAATACTTAGTGCTACGAAAAACCTTTAATCAAGCAAATATTAAGATGGGATAAAAATTGGTCATTAACATTATCGGTTCAAGATAGTTGCTAATGTGATATGTACATAAGTGAGGGGAGTTTAATGTTCAGATTTAGTTCCTATATATATATCGCCTGCCACGAACATGTGTCTCTTAGGAAGAACAGAATATAATAAGCAATTCTATGGACTTAATAATATACATATATACTAAGAAGACCTTCACACAGAAAAAGAATTTGTTGGAAATAGGTTACCATTATAAATAATTAATTATTTATCCAGATATATTATTGTAATTCAAATATATTTGAAAATAAAATAGATTTTCTTTATAAAATACCTCTTAACCATAATTCTAATAAAATGAAAATAAATACAAGAGCAAAATAAGTTCCTTTCACCAATGAAAGTTTTTATGCAAGTTGTTAAAATAATTCAATTGGGGCAACAGAACTAAAGCCAGTGTAACATGTATTAACTCTAAATATTGGTGATAACAATAAAATATTCCATCATAATGAAATATTTTAAACTAAAAATGAATTTACGGTCATTGTTACAAATTTTATGTAAATATGATAGAAACAAATTTGTATTTATAACAATTTTTCGGTTACAATAAAGTGGGAAACTAAATTTTAAACTATTTAGTATTTACAACCGAAAGGAAATCAAATTCAGTTATTAATAACATCAAATATAAAAAAATGTTGAACCTAACCGAATTTTCGAATTAATATGTCATTTTTGAAAAAATAAGACAGCAGATAAAAAAAATTAAATTAAACAAAAATATAAAATAAAATTTTTGTTAATTTTAAATTATGTTTAATCGTATGTACATACATATGTACATAAGAATGGATCGTAGCATAATAAAGAACATTAACCGATTGGGTAAGCTGTCATTATTCTTTTTTTTTTTGTTGTGTTTTTATTTTTTGTAAAAATTATTTTATGCAAAGTTAGTTTAAATTCAAAATAAGCTTTTCGAAATTTTGTTGCATTCTATTAGAAGTAAGATCGTCAAGGAATAGTTTTTATAAAAAAGCAAGTAAAAACACAACAATAATGGTCGTAAATTTTTCACTCTATAGGAAATCTTACTTTTTTAGTTAAATTTGCGACAATGCTTTTACCCAATTTTATGAAACCATCTTTGGCCATTAAGCTGGTATTTGGGGAACAACAAAGCAAAATGTTAAATAACCTTGAAAATAAATTTAAAGCCATTATCAAACAACAAACTGTCTGGCCATATTGTTTAGCGTTGGCAAATTGATCAGAGTTAATGGGAAACGTATACAACTATCTCTGCTACTACTTAAACTGAATAATGGCGTTTACCTTCATACACACTCCAAACGATTTGCAAGCAAAATAAAACAGACGAGATAAAAGCCTTTCGGTGACGGGGACAGGATCGTACATTCTAACCGTATTTGTCTACAGTAAAACGGTCATCTTACTTGGATCCGAACATGGTGTGCGGCCTTATTTTTACTATATTTTTATATTGCACAAGTTCTATTTTACTTATAACATTTTTAAGAAATATCAGAAGAATATAATGCGAGGATACAACATGCAGGTATAGACAATTATCAAACGGCAAAAAAGTAGTATAAGAGCCTAAGTGAAAACGGGAACATTAATGCATTAACTAATACACGTAATATCGCTTATTTATTCCCTATTCGTATGTGTTACTGAAATCTTTTTTATCATGTAATATAATCTTGTCTTTTATTAATTTTAATTTCATATTTAGAAATAAACTAATGAAAACAAATAAGAGCATAAAAAATGCATGTGCTTTTATATATCAGATGATTAGTGCGCTTTTAAAATAGGCTACCTGATAAATGGTTGTTACAACCAATAAATAAAATCTAAATTCCATTTCATCAATCGAATTTATTTCAAAATTCAATTGCCTGAGTACTTAATACGTTAGTTTTTAAAATATAATTCAGTAATAACAATAGAATAATGTGATAGTACATGGGACTATCAAAATTCGGTTGGCAACAAATACGGTTGTCACAACAAATCCGTTCTCTGTGTGTTCGAGAGGGTATTTTATATTTGGATAATTTATTCCGCATATAAAAAGAGCGGGTGGTGTTAATTTTGTGTAAGGTGAGCGATAAGATACCGCATTTATTTTTTTCATTTCTCTTATATTAATTCAAAATAAATGGCAGAAGATCTCATACCTCTTTTATTGTCATCTTACCATTTCAGTCAAATAGTAGTAACAAAAATTGTTTTTAATATATAATTTTGCTTGAATCATTTTAAAATTCAAATAATATTTATTTCCATCTTCCCTAAAACATTCTATAAATATTAAGTCAGAAATCTAGTAGAGCTTAATATAAATAACATTTTTTTTTGTAATCAATGTTAGGGTATGAATATATATGCAGGTTGTCAAGAAAGTATTTTGACACAATAAAAATTTTGTTGTTTACACTTTTGCGTTTAAAATATAATTCTTCTTCTCTGTTTTAAGTATTTTTTTTTAATTTATTCCATATTTTCTATATATATAGCAACAAAATGAATATTACTAAAAGTAGGTATGAATAAGCTGGAACAAAAACAAGAGAAACTTTAGATTGTTCTTGTCAAGAAAGTTATTTAATATCATATTTTTATTGAAAAAAAAAAATATATATATATAAAAAAAAAATAATAAAATTAGTACTTCGTATGACACCATTTGGCTTTAATCATAGTTTTTGGACGTATTCCGTTGGAATTTTAATTCATTCCTTTCAGATAAGTTTTCGCGTTAAGGTTCCTCATGGCTGTGTTTTTTTTTTAAGCAGGCTCAATTTTCGATTGGTTCTACATCTGGTGTATCCAATACTTTCGTTCAATTGTAGAGAAGTTAAGACGATATCTTAGTAAAATTTTAAATGCGGACTCTGACCAGCATTAACCCCGAACTTCTGCTTTCTTACTGGATATGAAGCGCTCAAACCATGAGGGAAAGTTTTCCAAAATTCACTGTTATATATCGAATTTTCAATGCTTTAGTATGCGAGTAGTTTGCAGTCATTGCGTAGTCGGTGTGAGTGCTAGGGTTATTATTTATAAATTCAAAAATTACTAAAACTCTACAAAAAATTTTTATATCCATTTAATTATTATTTCTAGGCTTTGTAATTGCATGAAAATTTGCATTATGTTTAAAACCATTTTCTAAAAAAAAAAACTAAAAATCAATTGATAGTTTATTACATCCGATTTACAAGTTATGCATGAAAATAGTGTTGCAAACTTGAAAATGCAAAATATATATAAACCCTTTTATTCCGATTAAGAATTTTAGTTAACAATTAACTTATTGAAACAAAATATAGAAATAATCTAACCCATTAAAACAAAGTTTTTATTAAAAATCTTTCTTTCCTTATGCATATGAGTTTTGAATCTTTCCATGACCGTGCGTGACTTTGCGTGACTATTTTAAAGTTAATCTTTGGCCAGAATAAGTCTATGCACAAAGTTTCCGATCGAGCGGATGAAGGGAAATGGGGTTTAAATAACTCCGTGACTGTGCGTGACTATGCGTGACTGTGCGTGACTATATCAAAGTTGATCTTTCTCACGGCAAGTCTATCCACCAAGTTTCAGATCGATCGGATAAGGGGAAATGGGTTTTAAATCACTCCGTTTCCAAGTTTCAGATTGATCGGATGAGGGTAAGTTCGTTTTAAATCTATCCGTGACTGTGCCATGCGTGACTGTGCGCGACTAAGTCAAAGGTAATCTTTTTTCACAGCAAGTGCATGGACCAAGTTTCAGATCGATCGGATGAGGGGAAATGGCATTTAGATCACTCCGTGACTGCGCGTGACTACTCTAAAATTAATCTGTAGCCACAACAAGACTATGGGTCAAGTTTCAGATCAATTGGATAAGGGGGAATGGTGTTGCCCCACGACAGACAGACAGACAGACAGAGAGCATGAGTTAAAAGAAAGAGTTTAAAAGAGAGGAAAGTGTTTCTAGTTCGAAGCGAGTTCAATGTAATTGTAACAATGCATTTTGTCGTACATGGTTGGTTCATAATTCGAACAGAAACTCTAAACATTCTTACGGATGGTGTCAACTATATAAAAAATTGGAGTAATATGTTATAAAAACAAGGAACACTACACGCTCTTTTAACATTCTTTTGGGTTTTGTTATGATTGATGATATTTTCGCTCTATTTAGATGCAGTTTGAAAATTGGCTCCTTTTGATAATGATTTCGTTTAACTCGAATCATGTATCATTTAATATTATTATTAATACGTAGTGGTAATTGATTACATAAAAGATACGTTACTTAAAAATAGCATAAATATTCCATAAAAATTTGTATTTATATCAGCACACTTTTTCAAAATTAAATTCATTTGATTTAAAGCATTAATAAAGGATACTGTACCTGTAATATATGAAATCATGTACATAGTTAACATCACAGTTAGTATGTTTGTATGTTCATACATATGTACACATTGTGTTAAACTGACCCTTAACAAACTTAGTAAATTACTTTTCTAACGCCAGCTTGAAATAATTTTGATCATTAGACTTCATTCACTTTTCTTAAACCCTGTTAGATTTTCAGTGATCTTATTGACTCTGACAATTTTTAAGGCATAATCTTTAAACGTATTCCATAGGAATGTGTGTATGTATGTATGTATATGTATGTATGTATATCTTTTTTTTCAAATTATTAAATATAAACATTTATAATAAAATTAAAAATGAAAATGACATATGGTCGTGTGTTATAAAAATTTTAGTCTTAAAATAAGATGTATAAACATGTTCAAAATATATATTTGTTGTTGCCATCTTTCTGTACTTAAAGGCATTTTTAACATAGTTATAAAGTCTGCTCCTCCGTTGAGCATTTTACCGTTTAGTTCGATATCACTAAGATGTGGTTTCTGCTTCTGAATTCCTTAAGTATAGGACATTTTGCCATAAAATATTGTAATGTTTCATCTTCTCCAGTATTACATAACGTTCATCTCTATCTTCTGTATTAATAAACGTGTTTGAGTTTAATGGCAATATTTCGCACCTTGCTTTGAAAGTGGTTGTGACTTGAATCTGATTATAAGAATTATCGATATAACTGATTGGTAAACTAAAATCTAAATATTTGTAGAAGTGAGATCTACTGTTATCTGCTTGTTGTTGCATTTTCACAAGAGTTTTTGATTTTAATTATTGTAGTAAAAGGGATCCCCTGCTAATCCATTCTTGGGCTGGAAAGTTTCCAAAATGAATTCCAAATTCACTACTCAATCAATCAATCAATTCTTTTACTCAAAAAATATTGTTATCAATTAACTTTATGGCAATTTGTGTGGTAGCCTGTTCTCATAATACTAAAATTTGTGTGCTAGCCTGTTCTGATTATCTATACTAATATAATAAAGAGGTAATGTGTGTTTGTTTGTAGGAGGTAATCTCCATAACTAACTCATCTGATCTTCCTGAAATTTTTACAGAGTCTTGCCGCAGATATGGGAAGTACTATAGGCTATAATTTTTAGAGGGCTTGGCACCTCCCATAGAAGCAAATTTTTAATATCATATATAAAGTAAATATTAAATGTCATATATCTGGAGTACTGTAATAGTGAGAGCGTTAGGACTTTGCGCGATCCATTTCATTACGATGCGGGAGGGGAAGGGGGCAGCGAACAGCACCGGGTTACATCTAGTACTGAAATAAAGTACTATAGATTTAATTCATATGTAATTCGAGTGTAAAAGATAGCTGCATTATGCGTTTGGTTCTAACATTAGATCATAATTTGTTGTGAAGTTGTAAAATTCTTTTCACAAAGTAACTTGTCAAAAAGTAGCATTTCTTCTTCGTCATATAACCTGAGTCCCCAAAGCTGAGCTTCGTGTGCTTGTATAGGCTTACAAACTGATTGGAATAGTTTCCACTTCATTATACCCTATACCACTATGTAGAATATAGGGTATAGGGTGTAATGACTTTGTGCTGTTGTTTATTACAACCAGAAATATTTGACATAGACCCATCTTTATACCGATCGACTCGGAAATACTTTCTAAGTTGATTTAGCGGTGTATGTCGGTCTGTGTGTCCATGTAAGCCTTGTAATCAAACTACAGGTCGCATATATGAATATATTTTGATGAAATTTGGTATATAAGCGTTCACCGGTATTGAAATTGGTGAAATTCCGTCCATGTTCAGACCTAGTGCCCATACAAATGACCACTATGAAATCAACATAAATTTTCCATAAGATCCAAATTATCACATAGATCTCTGTCTGTTTGTATGTGTTTATTATATCCGTTAATCAGTTGTCCAAAAATAAACCCTATAACACAGTTCTTAGTCATAGGTCCCATATAGAGCTGCTTCCCCATCTTCACTTAAATCTATCAAAAAACAAAAATATTGCACAGATTTTTCCCAAATTTGGTATGTACATATATATTTTCAAAACATAAGTGACTTTACCAAATATGGTCAGGATCGGTCCATTTTTTGACGTAGTCCCCATATAAATATAGCACCCGATATGAACTTTTTCATATCTGCAGCAAAAAAAAAATAATAACAATGCCACTCAAATTTGGTTTATGCTTATTTTCTATATCCAATTAGTTGGACCGAAGAGATAGGGTCTCTAAACCATGTCATAGGGTATCGTATAGCCGGTCTAGACCGACTATAATTATCTTACTTGTTTTAAGGGTTATAGTTGGTTCATTCATGAAAGAAAATTAGTTGCATTAATGCTATTTTTTGCTGAAACATTTCTTCTCTCAACATGTTTTCTAAAATTCATTTTTGGCATAATAATTGTATTCATAACATACTAGAGGACCCCTGCTGCTCCGCAGCATTATATTATATTATGTTAATTTTTATAATATAATACCAAAATTTGCCAAGAGAAGTTAACGTACAGTAATGCCAAAATATGCCAAGAGAAGTTAACGTACAGTAAAAGTAAAGTTGATTGTCCACGCATAACTTTCCTCAAACCCAACGAATTTAAGCAGATAATAGCTCAAAAGAAGGAGCTTGATCCACTAAGTGTTCTTAGACCTATGTCAACAGCCTACGTTAATTAGAACTCTAGCTATAGAAGTTTGAGAGAAGAAAAATATTGAAAAAAATCTTGAATGCAAAGTTTATTCATATATTCTTTTAATATATAAGATATTTGTATTCATAATCTATTCTTACTGTTTGATATTTATATAAAATTTTCTCCCCTTTCTGCGATTCTGCATCCTATACGAAAAACCATAATTTCCGATTCAAGCATGTTGACTTCCATGTTCCATTGATCACAGTAATTTTCTCCTTTTTTAACCATACTATACATAATGTCTATATAATCTGCAAGTAAAACGATATCATCTGCATAAAGTAGTAGGCGTCCATTTATAATACCTATTACCAGACCACCTCCTAAGTATTCATAATGATCATTAACATAAAGTGTAAAAAGCAATAGTGATAGAAGACACCCGTATTTAACTCCAGTATAAATTTCAGAGGACTCAGATAAATCATTACCAGTCCACACTGTCGATTTCGTATTAGTATAAATATTTTCAATGAGGTTCACTACTTTAGCGGACATACCTAATGCATGAAGTTTAAATATTAGAGGTTTTCTTGGTACTCTATCAAATGCTGCTTTAAAGTGCACAAAGAGAGCATAGACTTTATTTCTCACTGAATTTCGAATGTACAATAAGCGATAAATTATATATGTTATCTACAGTTGAATTATTTTTTCTAAATCCAGCTTGAAATTCATTACAAATATTGTATTCATCCTTCCATTTTGTTAGTCTGGAATTTATGGTTCCCACTAGCAACTTTGCTACATAATTCATAAAAGAAATTCCCCGATTATTATTGGGACAATTTACATCTCCTTTTTTATGTATTGGAAATATAATGCTGCTCTCAAATTCTTTATGTATAGGTACTGTGCGACTTTCAAAGATAATATTAAAAACATCAGTCAATTCAGTAGTAAAATATTTAAAATGCTTTCAATTTTTAATCTGATAGTTTTTATACCAAACAAAAAACCGAAATTCCTCAAAATTTGATAGATTACGTATACAAAATATTACAGTAAGAAAATTTTAGGTTCTATCAAGTGAAAAAATTCTAATATCGAAATCCTTGCAAAAAAGTTAACAAAGTTATTTAACTTTTATTAGAATCTTGAAATATTCAATTAATTTATTATTAATATCTAGTTATAGAGTATATCAAGCGCTCAATCCAATTGGTGAAAATTATAAAAGTTCTCCTTTAAACTCCTTTTTAAGAAAATGTACTTTTTAAAGAAAGAGTACTTAAAAAAAATACTTTTCACTCTTTGAAAACAGGTACTTTTTTAAGAAAAAGTAATTTTTTAAGATTTTGATAACTCTAAATAGCACCACAATTAGCTAAGCGACATTATGCAAAAACGAAGAGCGAACAGACGGTTATTGGCAACAGGGAAAAAAAATTTACTTAAAGATAAATAAATGTCTGCAATTAACATTTTATTTGTTCAAATATTCGGAACACTGGAAAAAAGATGATAAATTAATAAAAACTAATAAATTTTGTAAATCTAATTCATATTATAAAAATCTACATTGGTTTCTAGATACACATTTTTTCTGTTGGACGCACAGTTTCTGGTAAGACTGATATTGATATCCATAATCTTCAAGTATTTTTTTTGCGGTATGGAATTCAAGACGAACATCGTAATTCAATAACTAAAGAAAATGTAGGAAAAATATTGGCGAACTATTTGTTTATCGAATTTCATCATAATTTTTTGTAGAGATTTTTATCGAATAAAATTAATTTATTCATTTATTTTATTCAAACGTCATTTGAAGTTAATCTGAACGTAATTTCATATTTTACATATTTCTATTTATTTAAATCATTTTGTATGTTTAGTTAATATTTGCTTTCGTAGGTTTACCTAATATTTGATATTTATATTTGCATCAAATTCACACACCTACAAAATACTCGTACGCTTATTAGCCCATACAAACATTAACACATCAAATATATTCACACACAAATATGTACATTCATCCACTAATGTAAACATGAAAACATAAGTACATAACAACTTACATATCAAAAGAAAACATAATAATTAATTAATCCAACATTTGTGTTACCCTATACCACTATGTGGTCAGGGTATACTGAGTTTGTGCTGACGTTTCTAACTAGCAAACATATTTGACCTAGAGCCTTATTATACCGACCGAGTTACAAGCACTTTCTGACTCAATTTAGCGATGTCTGTCGATCTGTATGTATGTCCATGTAAACCTTGTAATCAAACTACGGGTCGCAAATATAAAAATATTTGACGAAATTTGGTATAAGAGCTTTTTTTCGGCCATAGAACGAACACTATTAAAATCGGCAGAAATTGGTGCATGTCTCCATACAAATAACCCCTATGAGATCGACTTATATTTCCATAAGATCTAAATTATCATATAGCACTCGGTCAAGTTTGTTTTGTGTGTATTTATTACATCTATTAAACAGTAGTCCAAAAACAAACCCTGTAGAACAATCCTTAGTCGTAGCCCACATATAAAAAAATAAGGATATTGCACAGATTTTTCTCAAATTTTGTTTGTATATGTTTTTGAAAGAAACAAGTGAGCTACCGAAATATAGTTATCTTACCAATGGAAGTTTTTCATATCCGAAGGCAAAAATTAATTTTGTATATCCAATTAGTTGGACCCAAGAGATATGGTATCTAAACGCATGGTATAGGGCATTGTACAGATTATAGTTTTCTTACTTGTTATATTTACGATACTGTGCGATGTTTTTTTAATAAGTTAGCCTAAAAAGTGCCTTGGAGTTCAGACCTGTAGTCGGCGTGATATATCAAAATTCTGAGTCTATTATTAAATTATTGCTTATGTCAAAATTTCTAAAAATTAAACAATACCGTAAAAATGATTTAAATTTCTGTTATTGATGTGTAAACATCTATACGCGCAGGAGGGTAAATTTCGAAAACAGCGTAACATGTAAGAGTAACGTGTGAGTCGTAAGACAAAATGTGATTATATTGGTGAAAAAATTATGATATTATGATAACCTGTTTGGAAATTAAAAATGAAAAATAAAAAATGAAAAAAAAAATTAAAAATTAAAAATAAAAATTGAAAAATTAAAAATGAAATATTAAAAATTAAAAATAAAAAATGAAAAATAAAATATGAAAAATGAAAAATGAAAAATAAAAACTTAAAAATTAAAAATGAAAAATAAAAAATTAAAAATGAAAAATAAAAATGAAAAAAAAATGAAAATAAAAATAAAAATGAAAAATGAAAAATGAAAAATGAAAAATGAAAAATAAAAAATTAAAAATTAAAAATTTAAAAAAAAAATTAAAAATAAAAAATGAAAAATAAAAAATTAATAATGAAAAATGAAAAATAAAAAAAATAAAAAAAATAAAAAATGAAAAATGAAAAATGAAAAATGAAAAATAAAAAATGAAAAATGAAAAATAAAAAATGAAAAATAAAAAATTAAAAAAAATTAAAATAAAAATTAAAAATAAAAATGAAAAATTAAAAATGAAAAACAAAAATAAAAATGAGAAATAAAAAATGAAAAAAAAGAAAAATAAAAAATTAAAAATAAAAAATGAAAAACGAAAAATTAAAAATTAAAAACTAAAAATTAAAAATAAAAAAATGAAAAATAAAATATGAAATATGAAAAATGAAAAATAAAAAATAAATAATAAATTATAATGAAAAATAAAAAATTAATAATGAAAAATAAATTAAAAATTAAAATGAAAAATTAAAAATAAAAAATGAAAAATGAAAAACGAATAATAAAAAATGAAATACGAAAAATGAAAAATGAAAAATAAAAGATGAAAAATTAAAAAAATTAAGGATAAAAATGAAAAATAGAAAATGGAAAATGGAAAATGAAAAACAAAAATTAAAAAATAAAAAATGAAAAATGAAAAATAGTAAATGAAAAATAAAAAATTAAAAAAAAAATAAAAAGGAAAAATGAAAAATAAAAAATGAATAATAAATTAAAAAAATGTAAAATAAAAAATGAAACATGAAAAACAAGAAATGAAAAATGAAAAACTTAAATTAAAAATGAATAATTAAAAATAAAAAATCAAAAATAAAAAATTATACATAAAAAATGAAAAATAAAAAATGAAAAATAAAAAATTAAAATTGAAAAATAAAAACTGAAAAACAAAAAATGAATAATAAAAAATGAAAAATTAAAATTAAAAAATGAAAAATTAATAATAAAAAATGAAAAATAAAAAATTAAAAATTAAAAAAAAATTTTAAATGAAAAATGAAAAACGAAAAATTTAAAATAAAAAATAAAAAACGAAAAATTAAAAATTAACCGGTTAAAATAATACATAGTAATAATAATAAGTGATACGCTTTCTATTTGATTTTAAGGAAGTGCTATAAAAAATCTTTACTTACCAGATATTTACACATCTCGCCTGTGATCACATGATTTTTTTTTTTTTTATTAAAAATTAAAAATGAAAAATGAAAAACGAAAAATTAAAAATGAATAATGAAAAATGAAAAATGAAAAATAAAAAAAGAAAAATAAAAAAATTAAAAATAAAAAATTAAAAATGAAAAATTAAAAATAAGAAATGAAAAATAAGACGTGAATAATGAAAAATAAATTAAAATTTAAAAATTAATAATAAAAAAATGAAAAACGAAAAATAAAAAATTAAAAACGAAAAATGAAAAAGGAAAAATGAAAAATAAAAAATGAAAAATGAAAAAATTAAGAATAAAAATGAAAAATAAAAAATGAAAAATGAAAAACAAAAAATAAAAAATAAAAAATGAAAAATAAAAAATGGAAAATGAAAAATAAGAAATGAATAATGAAAAATAAATTAAAAATTAAAAATGAATAATAAAAAAATGAAAAACGAAAAATAAAAAATGAAAAACGAAAAATGAAAAAGGAAAAATGAAAAATAAAAAATGAAAAATGAAAAAATTAAGAATAAAAATGAAAAATAAAAAATGAAATATGAAAAACAAAAATTAAAAAATAAAAAAATAAAAAATGAAAAATAAAAAATGAAAAATGAAATATAAAAAATTAAAAAAAATAAAAAGGAAAAATATAAATAAAAAATAAAAAATGAATAATAAAAAATTAAACATAAAAGATAAGAAATGAAAGATGAAAAACTAAAATTAAAAATGTATAATGAAAAATAAAAAATGAAAAATAAAAAATTAGATATAAAAACTGAAAAATAAAAAATGAAAAATGAAAAAAGGGAAATGAAAAATGAAAAAAAAAAATAAAAAATTCAAATTAAAATTAAAAAATGAAAAATTAATAAGAAAAAATGAAAAATAAAAAATGAAAAATTAAAAAAAAAATTTTTTAATGAAAAATGAAAAACGAAGAATTAAAAATAAAAAGTAAAAACCGAAAAATTAAAAATTAACCGGTTAAAATAATAAATAATTATAATAATAAGTGATACGCTTTTGGTTTGATTTTAAGAAAGTGCTATAAAAAAATCTTTAATTACTAGATGTTTACACATCTCCCCTGCAATCGGACTCACATGATTTTTTTTTTTATTTAGTTAACTGGCAAAAATCCCCTAAAATAAAAAGTATAAACAGCTAAGGAAAGCAAAACAAAAATGACTAAAATATTTGACTTTAAATATCGTTTATCATTATTGGCATACCAAAATATAATCTATTTATTTAATTTTTTTTTTATTGATGTAATTTTAAATTAAATATTCAACTTTGGTTTGTTTTCGGAAATTGCTATGTTGTTAGCAGAGTGTCATTATCAAAATATATTGCTCATTTATGCCCCTATTCTATATCTCGATCGAACTTTGTTTTAACGTTTAGTAACGAAAATGATAACATTAATATTTAGTATTCTCAGACTTTCATGACTAGCAACATAATTCAAATATGTTTTATTTATGTTGATTACGAATCATCATTTTCAAAATATGATTTTATCAATCATTTTTGAACTATTCTGTTAGTGTACATAAATAACAGTTCGAGTTCTGTATGTAGCTTTTGTGACTGCACACATTTTCTAATCAAATTTCCGTAACTATCAAAACAGATATTCAAAAATAATTTGTGTGAGTTTCAAAGCTCTTTTTGAACAATAAAGATTAAAAAAAATAAAAGTAAACTATAAATTTTTTTTTTATATATATTGGAGGTAGAATAATGGCTGGATGATTAGCTTGTAACCGATCAACTAATAAGCTCTGTTTTTTCATTATAATTAAAAGGTGGTTATAAATTCTGTCACACAACCAATATAAAAAAAATACGGCCATCTCCTCCAAATGAGGTCACTTTAACTAAAATGATACGAAAAATCCAGGACATCGTAGTAAGTGATTATAACTTAAAATGTTGCGAAATTCGTGAGAAAGTGAGAATCTAGATTACACTAGTGCAAAAGACTATACTGCCATTTGGATATGAGAAAGCCGACTACAATATGGTTGCCACGACTGGTCACTAGGATCCAATAATATATATCTTTGTTGACTTCATAAAAAAATTAATTTTTGTGATTTTTATTTTTTCATTGACAAATTTCAATCGTCGAATTTGACATTTGCTAATCTTGTGAGTAATTTAGTTTTAAAAATTTTTTATTTGTGTTAAATACCATGAATTTGAACTTGAATGAAATTCTGACGTTAACAAAACCAATGGTATAGTTATAGAATTAGGCCAACAATGTATTATTATCAGATATGACTTCTTTTATTATATAGACTTGATTCAAAGGTAACATTTTTAAATAATTTAAAGTTTTAAAATATGGGATTATTGTTTCTGTATTACTTTGAATGACAATAGTATTGAATTTAAAACTAAACATTACTTTTTTGAGTTTTGAATAATTTTTCTTTAAATCTACTAATCCTGCATAAAAATCAGGTGAAATAAGAGTTTATCGTTTTAAAATTGTATGTATTAAATAAAATAAATTCAATTTCTGTATTGAAAGAAAAGTAAAGGTCAGGCTTACTATAAGAAAGAGTTTTTATGTTTTTTATGTAAAATGTGTTTTGTTATAAATATATATAATATAATTAAAATGGGAGTTTTAAGATTAACAGCATTCAAAATTTTATGTTGCTCTTCCAGAAGAAATGCCATAAGGCTTGTTGTTACAAAAAAAAACTCTCGTAATTGGAGTACTTGTCATAAAAAATGTAATATCTTCTAAAATTGTTTCTGTAGAAAAGTCACTCAATTTTTATTACTTTTTTTTATTAAAATTCAAATCATTTCTATATAAAAAGTTTTTCGAAATCGAAAATTATCCTATGAAAAAAATACAAACTTAGGTTTTTGTCAGAAATAACATTGTTGGAAAGAAAAACCGCAATACCACGAGATATTGGTTGGTGCTCCAGCATGCAGTTTAAATTGTTTTTATACCCTCCACTCCAGTGTGCAGAGGGTACATATAAGTTTGTCATTCCGTTTGTAATAATTAGAAAAAAAATTTTGGTACCCATAAAATATATATATTTGTGATCCTTATAACAACCGTCTGTCCGTCTGTCCATCTGTCCGTCTGTGGAAATCACGATGACGGCATCAATCGGGCAGGTATGGTGCTCGTTGATATAAAGAATGATTCACTGAGAAGATTCCTGAGAAGTTCGCTATTTTAAATCGTCCAAATCGGTCGATTAGGGCCCGAGATTTGAATGAAGAACTAAAAAAAGTCTTAAAAAAATATAATTTTCTATGTTGTTCTTGTCACGATCACGCACTCAATAGGATAGCTAAGGGAAGATTTCTATTTCAAAAATCATTAAAATTGGTGGGAGAGGTCCAGGGAAATCTCTGAAAAATTAAAAAAAAAATGAAAAATATGATGTTTCTATATTGTTCTTGTTGTTACCCTAAATGTTGTATTGTTGTCATAGCCGAACCTGTTGCGTTGGTGGTCATTGTTGTAATAATATAATAAAAACTAACCCTTTGTACATTTTTTATCACCTCTGGTAGAAAAATTGAAAAGTTTCCATTGTTTTGGCATCACTAAAAAAATTCATTTGATCATTTCTGTCATTGCCACGAGCCTGCATGCAAAGTTTCAGATCGATTGGGTCACGGGAAAGGGGTTAAAATCGATCCAAAATTTTTTCGACAAGCAGACACTACGTGTTAATATAAAGGGAGTAAAAATTAAGCAAATAGTGCTAAAATACCTAGTTGCCAATAAAAAAAAACAATGTAAATTTAGCAAAAAAAATTTTTATGTATTAATTTATTTAATGAAAAAAACTCAAAAATAACGTTTGATGTTGTATTTTTGGTGTGTAATATTTACATATACATACATACACATATTAAATAATACAAATAATATATACATATATTCCATATATGTATATCCATAATAACTGCGTGTTAGAAATAAATCGGTATATTATATTATTGACATAAAATTCTGGAATATTTTGTTGTGGGGAAAATACATTTCTTTTGCATTAACAGAGTGTCACTTCATTTTGCTCAGCATGACTATGCCGCAGTAGATGGCGCCACAATTTTTGTTCTATTTAGCTTTGCAATAGTTATTTCTATTTTAACACGAATGTCAATAATTTCAACTAGATATTATACAGAACAATGTTAAGAGTGTACACGGGTTGGTCTTTTATTTCATTCGTTTTTTCATTATTCTTTTACAAATATGAACATAAGTTTCTCATGTTAACTTTTTGTTGTCTGTACAAAATATAGTTACAGTTCATCAATGAGTTTTTTGCTTTCAAAAGAGTTCTACATAGTTATATGGAACTATTATTCTGCTTTACCTACAAAATATCTGATTGCGATTACATCTAATTTTTAAAAATTGTTTATAATTACTAAAGCATTATTGTTCACATAAAAACCAAAATTGCACTTATTAAATTTTCCGTTCAAATTTAAGAAAATATCAATTCTAAAAACTGGAATTTAAATTTCCAATTATAAGTTAGAAAATATTAATTGAATTTCAGAAAATCATATCAAAACGTCGGAAATAATTATTTTAAATTTAGAAGACATCAATTGCATCTTTTATATATAAATTTTATTCGTTAAACACAAATTGAAATTCAAAAAAAAAAAAAAAAAAAAAACACCAAATATATTTACAGTTAAAAAAAAAAATATTGCCAATCAGGAGAAATTAATAGCTTTTCAGTACAGCGATTCAGTAACTTTTTTTAACGATAGTCGAATCGTTAAAAAATTAAAATTACAAAATTATCAGTAAAATTTTTAAACGATATTCGCTATCGTTAAAGTCAGCTGTTGTTGTTATCTAAAAGACAACCATTTTTGTGTTGTTTATTCAATCGATAAAAACTTAAATTTTTAGGTTGAAATGTCATCATACATAAATAAAAATAATGAAATAGTGAAAATAATTTGCTTCTATTAAAAAACTTTTTTATATAAATAAAAAAATTAAATAGCATATTCAATTCATTATTTCATTTTCAAATAAATTAACAGAAATATTAGTAAAAAAATAGAGATATTAAACATAAACATAAAATCATCCTGTCAAACACGAAGTAATTTGTTTTTTTTTCTATTCTTCTTTTTGTTTTTCGCTTATTTTGACAGAGATGCCACTCGTTTACAATTTAAATAATTAGAAAAATAGAGATGTCGACTGTCGTTAAGATGTCTGTACTTAGTGAATCACTTAATCCTTACTGCAAACAACAATAACTGTCGATATATTTTGCGATTGTCGGAATGTTGAAATTTACAGAATCGCACTACAGAAAACATTAATTTAAATTCAAAGAATTTTAGAAAACCTCAAATGATATTTAAGAATTGCGAACACAAAAATTGTTACATAAATAAACGCAATTTGCTGAGAATTTTATATACATATATATTATTTTTCACAATTTTTTTTGGATGAAAATTTGAAGTTTTTCAGAAAATAGAGATAACAAATTATTTTATTTAAAATGTTTGGGACATTTCGTTTTTTGCGTTTGTCATCCCTAATTTGATTATTTATTATTATAAATTTATTCTGTATATTTTCCAAATATGGCAATATTTTAATAAAAAAGTTTAGAGAGCTTTTTTTTTGGTTTTTATTTTGTTACTTCATCCGACCTATATGGCCGCAATAAAGAAATATTTGGCCAGTTAAAAGAAACTATACAGCCATCTCCAATTAGCATGATTTAGTGCATATAGCCACCCTACACAACCATTAACTTTGCAATGGAGGTTAGGGCGAGCTATTTAATTAGCAAGAACTAAATTAAACGAGAAGTTATGTCATACAACCGGAAACGAATGCATATATGTATATAACCTAAAGGAATGCCGATCAGCAACCACGATGACAAAAAAGCAAACACCGAAATAAATCCGAAATTATAGAAAAGACGAAAACCAACCCAAAGAATTTGCTGAAAGAATTTGGTATTAAGTTTAACAAATTGTTTACTTTTTCCAATATTTTGTTTACATTTATTATCAATACTCAAACCGAGGTGGAGGGTATGAAAGATTCGGCACAGCCGAATTTAACACTCTTACTTGTTAGATGTAGTGTTGTTTTTATTATACCCTATACCACTATGTGGTTTGGGTATAATGACTTTGTGCTGCTGTTTGTAACAACCAAAAATATTTGACCTAGACCCATCTTTAATTATACCGATCGAATCAGAATCACTTTCTGAGTTGATTTAACAATGTCCGTCCGTCCGTCCGTCCGTCCGTCCGTCCGTCTGTGTGTCCATGTAAAGCTTGTAATCAAACTGCAGGTCGCAAATATGAATATATTTTGATGAAATTTGGTATGTAAGCTTTTATCGGCCATAGGATGAACGCTATTGAAATTGGTGAGAATCGGTCCATGTTCAGACCTAGCCCCCATACAAATTACCCATATAAAATCGACATAAATTGCCATAAGATCCAAATTGTCATAGAGATCTTACTCAAATTGGGTTTGTATGCGTTCATTACATCCATTAATGAGTAGTCCAAAAATGATCCCTTTGACCCCATATAGAGCTGCTTCCCGATCTTCACTTAAATCTATTAAAAAATAAAAATATTGCACTGATTCTTCTCAAATTTTGTTTGTATATATTTTTGCTAAATACAAGAGACTTTACCAAACATGATCAGGATCGGTCCATTTTTGGACCTAGTCCCTATATAGATATAGCATCCGATATGAACTTTTTCATATCTGCAGCCAAAAAAATTAATAAAAATCCCACTCAAATTTGGTTTTTGCTTATTTTCTATGTCCAGTTATTTGGGCCTAAGAGATAGGGTTTCTAAACGCATGGTATAGGGTATCATATAGTCGGTCTAGACCGACTATAAATTTCTTACTTGTTTTAAACTTCAAATTAATTTAAACTTTATTTCTCTTAACCTATTATATTCTGTATGTCATAGAGAAGATTATATTCTTTATTGATGAACGATGTTATGTTACGGAATATGGGCTCACTTGTTTTGAAATAAAAATGTTAATAACATTTAAATACACAATTTCAAATATGTCATCCCAAATATTACACAATATTTATTATGCAAAAATTTTTTTGTTATTCGTAAAATAAATTGTAATTAATTATTTTTTTTTATTTTCTTAATTTTTTTTAATTTGGATGAGAATTTGAATTATAAATTTCTAAAATGCAGATTTTAGAATATAAATTATTTTTTGCAAACTTCTATACAATAAATTATTATTGTTAAATAATTTTCTAATGATATCACGAAACATGTATCTGGTTGCGAGCAATTTAAGGCTGTTCGAAAAAAAAAAAAATAATTAAAAGCATAGGTCAGGGGCGGCTAAAGATTAAAGTTGTTTCAAACTATCTTTAGCTCTTTTCTGAGATCATATAAACTTCAATTTCATTTACTTGCTTTCAACTTTTATTGGTCAGTTTTCGAGTTTTGTCATTTTATTCAACTGCCTTTTCATATTGTTTTCAACTCTCGCATCAGAAATGAACACCACCCCATTTTCATTGAGCATGCTCCGAAAAAAATAGCATGGTTTCTTAAAGGTTTGACCTTTAGTTGAAAAAGTCATCACATCATATTTTTAAGCATAAACGTTGAAACGACAAAGCTTTCACTATGCCAAGACAGTATGTAGACGCTCTAAAATATGTCTTTAGGGTTTTTCTGTCATTAGGTCGAGACGTGGTCAATCCATCTCTCTACCCTCCACTACTGTCCCGAGGTTATGTATCAGTTCGTTAACTCACTTGGAAGTCATTGAAATAAATACCAAAATTGAATATGAAATTTCTCATATCTAAACATCAAAAATTTTTAACAGTACCACAAAAATTTGGATAATGCTCATTTTTATCCATAATATTAATTGGCTAGGCGATTTCTTGTGACCGATGTTTTATTCTACCATCTTAACCTGATTTTCACCAAACGTATATTATTTGAAAAGTATTTTTTTAACCGTTTTGCAGATTTACAGTTTTTTAAAAATTTTCCTTTATTTTGAGTAAATTGCAATTAAAGTTGCTACTAACACATACATAAAATTGTACATATTCCATGTATGTTTTATTAAATTTGTTAATGAGTTTGTTAATGATTTTGTTATCTTCATTCACAATAGTAACAAACCATAAAAGTGTTGGTTTGTGAATTGGCTAAGTTGAAAAATAAAGCTGCCTAGAAATTGCACTCAATTTTCGAGCGCTGAAATCTTCTAGCATAAAGTCACTGCATTTGCAAAGTTGGATTCAAGCCACTTTCTGAATCGCATAGTCATCTAAATTGGCTATAAATTTTCTACTTGTTTTTCCTTTTTTTTTATGTTACTTTAATTTGTTCCGTGTTTAATTTTTAGCACTTAATTTCAAAACATTTCTATCCTAATTTAAAAAATTCTACAGAGACTCAGGAAACGATGATTTAAGAACAATATTTTGATACTAGCAGATTCCAGCACTCGAAATTCGAGTGCAAATTCTAAGAAATTTTATTTTTTCATTTAATAAAGACCCTAAATGTATGCTTCACAATTCAACTTATTTTAAATGAAGGAAACAAACTCAACACATTAACACAAACACATAAACAAATTTAATAAACATACACATAGCATTGTATTATTTTATGTATGTGGTAGTAGGAACTTTAAACGATCATACCTACAAAAAAATATACCAGACGATGAAAACCTGTGAATCTGGGTAACAGCTAACAAGAAATACCTTTCAAGTGATAATTTTTCTGCCAAAATCAGGGTAAAACTGTGAAACTTACATCGGTCACAAGAAATCGCCTTGCCTATTAATATTATAGATGTCATATATATTATTATAGCTCATCCCACCCACTCGCCACATGCAAAAATTTTTATTAGCTAAGCTAACTTGGTACCTTACCACATTACTGAATCGGCTGGTGACTCAGAATATACATGAATGGTATCATACAGTGGTAGACACATTCAGAAATATATGAAAAAGTGAAATTTTGTACTTTTCATATTAAAATGTTTTATTATCAAACTAATGCTAAAAAACATAAATAATATAGAAATATAAATATAACGAGTGTCATGTTTGTTAGTGTTGCATCTCTTGAAAAAAGCTGTATGGTATGAAAACTGATTCATAGACGCACTGTTCCTACGCCTGACTTTAGGTGAACGCGCTTAGATAAGATAAACGCACGGCTATTGTTTATACAAGAATTTTTCATAGAAAAACAATCTAATCAATTATAGTATAAATGTTATTATTATAATGTTAAAATCAATTACCAATGAAGGGCCTTATAATGGAAACAGGTCTGATGAAGATTATTTACACATAAGTTATAATTTGAAGTCAAATGTACGCATTCTTCTTCTCAAACACGAGCTATTGAAATCAATTATAAACAGCCTTCCTATACATATACATATATTTATCTTCACAGATGTATTGAAGTTTGGCCTTTCCCTTATGTTCAAGAGTTTCATTATAAACTTTTCACCTTCGTTCGAACATTATTCTTTTGACCGTAACTCCTCGGCCATAAACACATGTATACAAGTATGTGTGTTCCTGAAAACTAAGGAAAATAATTTATATAATAAATTGCTTTAATATACATCAGTTATACGAAAAATGCCTTGGACATGTAATTTAGTTTTCGTACTTGTCCAGGTATAAAATTAGTTATTGAATGTAGGCAAATATTTTGTTTGTTTTTATTAGAAATCCGAAAATTAAGAGAAAATTCAATTTCCATGTAACTTACAAGAAATTGAAAGGCTGCCAAATTGAGAATGTATGTTAGGCTGGAGCGATATGGCATCTTCAAGAATTTCAATTTGCGTAATTAAGGATTATGAAACATTTTAAAAATTTTAGAATTTAAAAAAAATTGTTTTTTTTTAAATATTTAAATTTCGTCAAATCTATTTTTAACTGATTATATTCTACTTGATCACGTTTATATGTATATGTATATGTAGATGTGAAATGTGTATGTGTTATTATATCTTAATAGAATTTACTTTTTCTGCAGATGAAAAGAGCTTACAAATTAATCTATAATATTAAATTTATTAAAATTTTTGTTTTCCAAAGAAAATTGTAAAGAACGAAAATTTGGCTACGTTATTTAATAAACGGTTATTGGATAATGGTAAAAAGGAAACATCAATTTTTTAATCAATTGTCTGAAGATTCCTTATGTAGTATTTATACATGTATCCAACTTAGACCAGGAATTAATCCAAAAAAATGCAATACAACTTCACTCTACCCTCATGTATGTATCTGCAGGGTGGGCCGAATAAGACCAACAAAAGTTAAAGACGAATCTTTTGCCATCACGCAGCAGAATTATCGCCATTATTTCAATTCAAGATCAGCTTAAATGTTTAGTTTGGTCGGCCGTTTTGAGTATTTCCAGAATAGCATTGCGGAGAATTTGAAAGTTGGATCTTAAGATGAAAACAAATTAAACAAGCGCTGCTAATAAAGGGCCACCAATAACGACATTGATTATAAATTGGTAGGTCTTATATGGCCCACACTGTCAGTATAAAATTTTCTATTGCTCGTGTGTTTATTTTCATTTTTTATTGTGTTATACAATTTTTTATTCTTTGCTTGAGTGTTTTTTTTTTCAGAAATTTGGCATAGACATATATAGTTCCGGTCACGAGGCAGAATATTTTGTTAACTATAGCACATTTTACATCTACCAATATTACATCAAAAATATCTACATCATATCACATTATATGCTTGTAGAATGACAGTTTTAAAACTTCCGCAAAATATTCATTTCACTGGACAATGTTTAGAATATATCCACTGCAAGCAGCATCTGAGCTGTGGATACAACATCTAGAGATTGTGTTCTAAAGATGGACAATGGACAGCAATTAAATATTTAATGCCATTTATCCAGATTACTGCAATAGATAAAGTCTTGCGACTTAGTGTGAGTTCATAAGTTATCAATCGGAAAAATGGGGGGGCTCAGATCAGTGGGTGTGGTACCCCCCATACAAAGAAAATATTTAATGATATATATCTGGAGTACTGCAATAGTGAAAGCCTTGGAACGTTGCCTGAGTTCATGATTTATTTATGTGGAAAGTTTAAAACAAAAAAAAAAATAGACGAGAATGGACTAATGGGCGTGGCACCTCCTATACAAAAGATATGAAGTACTATTAACATTACAGTCTTGAAACTTTTGACAAGTACTTTAGTTACAACTGTGAGTAGTCGTGGAAAATATGGCCAGAATCGCCAAAATCAAAAATCCCCAAACCGAAAATCACGAAAAGGAAAAATCGCTAAACCAAAAATCGCGAATAAAAAAAATCGCAAAAAACAAAGTCACCAAATTCAAAAATTGCCTGAACCGAAATTGCGAATAACAAATATCACAAAAAACAAAATCACCAAAATAAAAAATCGCAAAGGCCGAAAATCGCGATAAAAAATCGCCAAAAACCAAAAATAGCGAATACCAAAAATCGCCAGAATCAATTTCCCAAAAAAGAACAAAAATCGCTAAAGGCAAAAATTAACAAGATCAAAATTCACTAAAATCAAAAATCGTCAAGTCCAAAATCACAAAAATCGCTTAAGCCAAAAATCTCCATAATTAAAATTCGAGAAATAAAATAGCAGGTAAAAACAACCGCTATAAATAAAAATCGCAAAAAACGAAAGCGTCAAAACCGAAAATCGTGAATAATAAAACTCGCCAAAACCGAAAATCGCGAAAACACAAATCGCAAAAAACAAAAAAACGCCAAAATCAAATATCGACAGAACCGAAAATCGCGAATAACAGAAATCACCAAACTCAAAAATAGCCAAAAACTGAAATCGTAATAAACAAAAACCGACAAATTAAAAAATCGCCAAATGTAAATAAAATAGTTTTCTACAAAATGTATTCCCAGTTTTTTATTTCGCTACGTTAGATGTAGCGAAGCTAATCGGGTTACAGCTATTAATATATAAAACTGTAATCCTTCACCCCCAAAAAGATGTGTTCAGCCAGAGCAAACATTCTTGTTAAATAATGGTTTAGTTTAAATAACAACTCAGTGCAGCAGCGTTGCTAGTGTGCAAATAAAACGATTTGCGCTTTGTTTTTGAATTCCAGTTGGTGTTTGTATAAAAATCAAATCAAAATTTGGCAATGTCTCGTGCTACAATCGTAAAATAACATAAAGTTCAAAAGAGCCAGAAAACTTTTCATTGGAATAGGAAAAAATAATGTTCACTGGTTATCACGTAATTACAAAACCCATTATTTTTATAACGAGGTGCCATTGGAGAAAAGTACCTACCCGCACGTTACTAGGTAGGATAAGAAAAAACTAGTTACTTTAGAGATAGCAAGAACGAACTTAGTATATATGTACTGAATATTTTAACTGTAACGTACGTATTACTTTTATTACTATGTTACATTACTATATTACATTACTATGTTGTGAAAGTTGCAAGGAGAGTTAAAAAGAAGTTAAAGAAAATTAAAATTTCATTAACTGTCTAAAGGAAATGTAAACAATAAGAAAAAATTAAAGAAGTGTCAACTTATCGATTGATCGATAAAGTAGATCCCAGGTTTATTAGACCAACCGCCGGCAATAGTCAACTACATGACTAGAAAATTTGACATAGGGAACAGATTGCAGTTAATCGATGGTACTATGGTATTGCAGCAAACTTTCCTTAACCAAAATTAAAAAAGTACAAAAATTTAATATCGCTATTGAAATTTAAATAAAATTTTTAACATTTGGATCGCATTTTTAATGTATATAATTTTTTCCGTTCTATTCATTTTAGTCCACGTGTGAGATATAATTAAACAATTAAATATAAAGTACACTTCAGAATTTTTAAAGTACACTTTTTGAAGTATACTTTGGGCCTACTACAGACAAATTGAAATATAATTTAAGCTTTAAAGTACGTTTTAAATTTAAAACCAGCTATTGTTCTTATACGCAATTTAACAAAAAATCCACCTCAGAGAAGTTTTTGTGAAAAAAATATTGACATTCTATTTAAATTTTTATTGGTAAAATAAAGACTAAAATTTAATTTAATTGTAATGTTTAAATTAAGTTTAATTGCAACTGTCTGAAGGGTATTAAAAAGAAAACAATTCGAAAAAAGATTTTCTTTAATTTGCAAGCAATACGCAACTTAATAAATACAACTGAATAGTCCAGGCACTTGTTAGATTTTGTAATGAACATTTGACGTTGGTTTAACTTAAAACCAACCTCATTTTCTAGACTATAATAGCAAAATAGAGTTTTAATTTAAAATTGTTTTAAAAAAAGCTGACTACAGTCAGACCTACGATTACGGGCCGCCATTTATTAAACTTATTTTTTATATTTTTTATTTTTAGCTGCAGCTTTTATTCGCCTTGAGTTTCGTATCATTTAAGGCTCTTCGACAAAATAAATTTTATTTTTCTTACAAAATACGTTTTGCAAATTACTATTTTCTAACCCTGCTGTTAGCTTAAGCCCATTTGGTCCAAGTTTTGTATTATTTCCTTTCCAATTCTTGAACAGTAACACATAGTGACTTAATTTTTTAGCTCACGTGGTCTTTTTATAAAATCATGTTATATACAAAAAGTCAAGGTTCTGACTTAAAACAGGACTGAGAAAAATAAAAAATTACGTATTTTAGGTTAAGGGACCATTTGGTACATAGTATATTTTCTTTGATTTTTTTTACATTTATTTAAAAAAAAAATAAGTATTTATTAGTTGGTTTTATAATAATTGTCATTGCATGTTAAGCAGCATTTTTTTCGGTTAGTTTTGCAAATAGACTTGGTGCAAATGGAGCATTTTATGTCCGACTTAGACTTGCAGCAACTACAAATTCCACGTTTTCGAGCTCTTTAATTAGAAGTATTATTTGAAGAGGCCACTGGAACTATGCATGGTGATCGTATTTCAGTCAATAACTGTGCTGAGAACTCTTGTTGAGGTAATCTCGTCCGTTTCATCATATACGCGTTAGCCAGAGAAAGTGCTAGTTGCCACAAAAACTCTGGTCTCCTGTAAGAACCAACCATTTGATCAGCAGTATCTACGCCACCTAAAAGAGATGAAGTATTAGAAATTATAGGAGAACATAAAACTAACATAAGGTATGTCGTTGAATTGTAATACGAAACAATCTTTGCTTTTTTCTTCAATCCACTCTCATCCACTGAAACTGTCTTGTGCATTGAACTAATCAATATTGTTGCTTTGTTCTTGTGGCTGATGTATGATACTAATGTCGCAATGTCATCGAATGCAAATGTAGAGTGGTGCAAAGGGAGGAATAAATGTTTTATTTTTGCGTACTCTTCCCACATATGTAAGTTTCCTTTCCTGAAGTTTATTACAAACTCAAAAGTGGAAAATAATAGTCGCCTGTTATAGTTTGCCCTTTCAAGCCTTCTGTTAAGTTCAATACAACGCATTGCCCTTGGTTCTTTTCAGGCTGTGCATTTCTAGGCTTACCAAGGTATGGTGTATTTTCCGCAAGTAGACTGACTTAAAATCCACCGATAACCAAAATTTCAAAACATATTTTGCTGGTTTTGATGGCATAAACTGTCGCAAACTGCATCGCCCCCTGAATGCAACAAGTTGCTCATCAATGGTGACACACCAACGGTCCCACAGTTTACGAATAGATTTGTCGCAACTACGCATTTGTCGTCGACTCAAAACATCATCAAAACGGATGGCACCATTAATCATATGAAATGTATCTTCAGACATAAATGCTCGGAAAATGGGGCTACCAAATTTTGCATCAAATAAACCATGAACATCTTCATTTTTTCCGCTTTCTGTAATAGATTTTATGTTAGCCAACTATTTTGCTGAAATAAGAAAACAAGATTATACATACCGAAATACGTCTGCATTATATAAGCGCGCAATGACTCTTCATCAATATTTTTCCACCTGCAACCAAACTTGATCCTGCCGTACTTATTAGTATTTTCGATGATAATTCTTTCTATTGGAGGCGGAAAAATACAACAAAAAAGCTGACAGAATGTCATTGCATCTGGACACTGCAAATCGAGTTGGTCCTGGTTGCGTTGAGATAATATTCTCAGCCGTAGCTCCAATAGGCTGAGGTAATGGAGTGGCACTCCAAACTATTTTGTTTTTAGCAATAAAAACGGATCAACAGAGCTAGCTGCAGCTAGGACGGGTTCTCGTTCAGTACCTGTTTCAGAAGAACTTGTTTCGCTATTTTCTGAAATATAATCAAATTCCGAATCTGAAATATCGGAGTCACTTTCTGCATTGAGCAGTTCTCGTATCTGATCTCCGTTCAGTAAAACGTAAGTAAAACACGTCTGAACTATTGAAAACAACTCACAGAATGAACCAAGCAGTACAAATATTTGTGCTTTTTTACAACAAAAATTAAAAAAGGGGGATCCCACAACTGTCTTTTACATATTTGATCTATGTTGGTTAAAAAAAAAACAAAAAAGGGGAACCCCACAATTGTGTTTTACATTAGCTATCCAGAGTAAAGAAAGATGCAAAAAGGGGAATCCCTCAACAAATTTTTACATGAGCTGTGTTGAGTAGAGATTTGCGTTGGTCACATGATTTGCGTTGTTCACGTGAATCAAGCATGAGCGTTAGTTATTTTAATTTTACTGACGTGAGTAATGCGTGAGTAAAGAAAAATTCAAGTGAGTGATTCATGAGGGATTATAAAAATTCTTGCGTGAGCGCGAGCCAAAATTCACTGACGCGCCCATCTCTAGCGTTGAGTAAAGCTCAAATTAATAATATTTAGGAAGAAGTGATCCAAAATATATACAAATATAAGATTAAATGTTTTTTTGTATGAATATTGAAGTATGGACCAAATGGTACATTAACCTAACATTCGTAAGTTTTTTCTAACCTAACAGCAGGGCTAATACAACTCAATTAATTGTTTCCACTCCTGAATATTTAAATATACTGAACAATTATTAAATATAAATTAAGAAAACTTTTGTCGCGTTACCAATTCGACCAACACATATACGATAATGTGCATCTTACAGTAAGTGGGGTAAGTGGGACTAATTCATATGAGAGCTATTCCAGCGGGCTAGTCTTAACTTACAACGATTTTCTTCAATTTCAGTTGCGACCATCATTCATCCCAACAGTGATTACGTTTTGAATTTCATCCTTTACATTTGCGACCTATAATTTGACAAACGGCCAACAGGACCGACGTATGGACATTGTTTGAATACACAGCTGTCAAAAGTAGGAACTTAGTAAGAATAAACTGGAATTGTGGTTCGGATTGACCTGACTCCCATATATCTATATCTTCAATACGTTATATACCGTCGACATTTCCCAACATAGCTGAAATTTTCCATAATCATTAATACAACACAACGTCACTAGTTGGAAATCGTGAGCATAATCAGGGCTTAGTCATGGCCAATTATTGGTTTTCTTCTCAGGTGCCAGAACCATAGTTGACGTCCAATTCCAAATGACTTATACTCGGCCCAGCTTTGTTAGCATTTTTTTTTTTTCTTTGTAAACATTTATAACTCTTGCTAGCAACTACGTTCAACGAATTCATTCTGTTTTTTTTTCGTTTCGATATCCTTAACAATACAATCCGCCAGTACTCCCCTCGCTATTAATATTTAATTACAATGCAATGGAAATATATCAAATATGGAATTGTAATTTGAATAAGGTTTTGATATTGGATCATTGAAGACTATTTAAAAGTGAACGGCTTATTTGGTTTACCTGCTTTCACTGCTTTAGCAAAAAAAATCGTATTGAATTTTTAAATTTAATTAATCAAATTTTGACGTGATTGTATATATCACTGCCAGCAGCACGATGAAAACATTTTATGCACTTTGTAAAAGTGCTTTAAGTTTCAACTTTATACCATGTCCATTTAAGAATGCATTTCAATCAACACAGCATCACTTTCTGTATCGACTGAGCCATGTCCATACATCTGCCTTGCGTTTTTGCAAATCTTAAATGTAAACTACAGGTTGATGTGCAAATAAAAAACAATCATTCTGTTATCATCATTTTAATTGGCCTGTTATTGTTTGCAAATATATTTGCAAACAAGCATCAAAGGCATATACAAATTAAGGGTAAATACAAATATCGTTAGCTCTGCAAAGCACACATTCTTTTTTAAAGGAAATTTTGTAATTATTTTACCAAAAATTCAAAATTATTGAACCATGAGTAACCTAAAATTACAAGACTTTCAATGTAATATATGTGTAATTTCTGAAAAGCAATAAATTTGTAATCGAAGCTATTGATAATTTTAATTTTATAGACTCCATTTTAATTTTTAATGTTTGTATGTGTGAGTAGGAAAAAAAAATATGCACACAATACTTAGCTACACACAAAACAGAAGATTATTTAGTTGTATTTCTGATTCCAGTTTCACAAATACCTGTATATACAATTGCTAAGAATGAATGTTGCGAAACAGCAACATTATAAATAAAAGCTACCAAACATTTAAGGAGCTAAAATATTGATTTTTTTTTC
This sequence comes from Cordilura impudica, assembly GCA_963682025.1. NCBI lineage: Eukaryota > Metazoa > Arthropoda > Insecta > Diptera > Scathophagidae > Cordilura > Cordilura impudica. Next base: position 148,043,236 of record OY821520.1, on the reverse strand, counting down.
TTAATTAACATCAAATGAAGATACTTAAAAAGAAGGATTAATTGGTTGCTTTTTTAACAAACAGATAAACGGGAAAGAAACAATAATGACAGGATATATAAACAGAATATTACCCGAAATTCTTTACTGAAAATCTCGTAAAAAGAAATGCAATTTATTTTAAAGCCGTGCGATAAATAATGATTAGTGTGACTGCTATTTTAGTTGCTTCAAAGATCGAATGCCACGAAATTGAGCTACATGTAACTATACGTACATTTGAAACCAACGTGGAACGTGACGCTTAATACATGTTTAGCAAAAATAATTATATGCTTAAGCGTGGTATGCCAAGTGTTCCTATTTACAAACATAATTGTATATTTTGTGGAAATTTATATTGGAAAAATCCAAATACAAATACTATTATAAGATTTTGCTTGGATTCTCGGTAGTTGTATTTCCGCGAACAACTATAATTCTGAAAAAAAATTAAGCTCTTATTTGGGTGAGTTTAATAAAAAAAAAATTATTTCGAGAGTGCGTAATTTGTATTTCAATCAATTAATGATAATGAGCGATGATGAGTTTTTTTATATTGTTTTAGAGAACTTATTATTAACATAGTATGTATTTTATAACATCCATTTCACCACTGTGTGGTTTGGGCATAACTACTTTGTGCTGCTGTTTGTAACTACAAAAAATATTTGACCTAGACCCTTCTTTTATTATACCGATCGACTCAGAATCACTTTCTGAGTTTATTTAGCGCTGTACGTCCGTCCGTCCGTCTGTATGTGTGCCCATGTAAACTTTGTAATCAAACTACAGGTCGCAAATATGAATAAATTTTGATGAAACTTGGTATGTACGCTTTTATCAGCCATAGGATGAACGCTGTTGAAATTGGCGAAATTCGGTGTATGTTCGGACCCAGTCCCCTTACAAAAGACCCCTATGAATTCGATATAAATTACCATAAGAGCCAAATTATCATATAGATCTCAGTCAAATTGTCCAAAAACAAACCTTATAGGACAATTCTTAGTCATAGTTTAATTTATTTATTTATTAATCTATGGAATTAATCCTAACAGACTATTTACAAGAACATTTAACAAATAGGCGAACTAGAATGAAAAAATTGGAAAGTTTAATTTAAATTGTGTGTTCCGATAAGTTATTATTTTACTTTTAATGAAATTTGTATTTGAAGAAAAACCAATCTATACTAATATTATAAAGAGGTAATGTGTGTTTGTGTGTTTGTTTGTTTGTTTGTTTGTTTGTGTGTTTGTAGGAGGTAATCTCCGTAAGTACTCATCTGCTCTTCCTGAAATATCCACAGAGTCTTACTGCGGATATGGGAAGTGCTATAGGCTATATTTTCTTTAAATATTTTTAGTGGGCGTGGCACCTCCCACACAAAGTAGATTATTAATATCATATATATTGAGTACTATGATAGGGACAGCTTTGCAAATTTGTGAGGTCACCTATTGTTAATATTAGTAGCTACACCGGAAATGAGCGGGATCGGATAAGGGGGCGTGGAACCTCCCATACAAGTAATAATTCAATAATATATTTCTCGAGTACTGTAACAGAGAGAGCTTTTCAAATTTGTCTGATATAACCTATTATTAATGTGAGTAGTCGGACAAAAAATGGACAGTATCGGACCAATAGGCGTGGAACCTGCCATACAAATTAAATATAAAATGCCATATATCTGGAGTACTGTTATAGTGAGAGTCTTGGGACTTTGTTTGAGGCCATAAGTTATTCATGTGATTAGTTAGACATACAATGGGCATGATCGGAGCAGTGGGTGTGGCATCGCCCGTACAAAGTAAATATATGATATCATATAACTGGTATGCTAAAAAGGCAGCTTTGACACTTTGCACGACATCTTCAGATCTTAGTATGAATTGTCGGATAAAAAATTGGCGAGTTTACACCAATGGGCGTGGCACACCCCATGCAAAGTAACTATTTAATGTCATATATCTGGAGTACTTTAAAAGAGAGAGCTTTGTGGCTTAGCGTGAGCCCATAGGTGCTTTGTATGATTAGGTGCTTTGTATGATTAGATATCTAATATCATATAACTGGTGTTTTATAAAAGGGAAATACGCGACATTTTGCACGAGTCCATAGGACATTAATATGAGAAGTCCAATAAAAATTGGGCGGGATGGGATTAGTTGGCGTGGCACCAATATAAAAAATATGAAGTACTACGAAAGCGGCAGTCTTTCGTCAAGTAATGTCATTTGTCGTGGAAAATATATCTTCAAAATCAAAAATCGGCAAACCAAAAATCGCAAACAATAAAAACCGCGCAAAAAAACAAAAATCTTCAAAATCAGAAATGAGCAAACTCAAAAATCGCTAAAAAGAAAAATTGCCAAATGATATTTTAAATTCAAGGCCAATAGTTAAATGTTGCCAGATCGAATTTGGAAAATCCATGTTCTTCTCATGGGAAGCTACATGCACTTCCAGGGTAGGAACGCCGAAAAATCTAATAATTGTTGTACCGAATGAAAAAAACAAAAAACATTGTATATCAGCAAGTATCGAAATAAAAAAATCTATACTAATAATCTATACTAGCATAATAAAGAGGTAATGTGTGTTTGTTTGTTTGTAGGAGGTAATCTCCGTAACTACTCATCTGAACTTCCTGAAATTATCAAAAAGTCTTGCTGCGGATATCGGAAGCGCTACACGCTGTATTTTTTTTAAACATTTTACAAAGTAAATTTTTAATATCATATATATTAAGTACTATGATAGAGAGAGCTTTGCAAATTTGTCTCAGGTCATCAAATATTAACGTGAGTAGTCAGAAAAAAATGGGCGGGATTGGAAAAATGCGCGTGGAACCCCCATACAAACTTAATATTAAATGTGATATATCTGAATTACTATAATAGTGAGAGCCTTGGGACTTTCCGCGCCCTTTCATTACGATTCGGGGGGAGGGGGTAGCGAAGCATACCGGTTTACATCTAGTAAATCTATAAAACTTATTAAATTCAATACACATTCGTCTAAGAGGCTCACCGTTCGCATAATTTGATCTATAAAACTGGACAGAAGGGAAACTTGTTGGCCGCCGAGGGATGTTAAACGAAATATTATTGATCAGAAAACCAGAAGAAACATCGCCATTAACTATGTCCAAAGGAAGCGAAACGTTTGGCATAGAGCTGTGACTTTTTAAGGTTGGCAGCTTAATAAGGGTGAGTCTTCTGTTGTATGGCGGAAGACTTAAATGGTTAAAATTTAAACTGCGTAGACAAAATAGTAGGAATTGTTTTTGCACCGATTCAATGCTATCAACATGAGTCTGATAGATAGGGTCCCATGTAATAGAGGCATATTCCAAAATCGGTCTCACAAGTGATGTGTATAGTGTTTTTGTTACATACGGATCATTAAACTCTTTAGACCAACGTTTTATAAATCCAAGTACTCCTCTGCGTTTGTTTACCGTCATCGTAATATGAGGAATGATGCTAAGCGTTGAATCTAATAAAACAACAAGTCGAGAAATGCTGAAACAACTGAGAAAACCCAATAACGTCTTGAAGCCCAAAGATCAAGACAAGCTTTGTAAGAGAAGCGAAAATGCCTGAATCTACTCCAGTGCGTCTAGAAATCCAGCAGCTAAGACAAGCTTAGTCGAGGGAATGTGAAACTCCGGTGTAACGTATGCATGGTATAGCGTGTAAGTTAATGTAAATAATAACGCCATGCATACAACAATGCTTTGTGGTACGGTTGAGTCTCTATTTCTTTTCTTTAGTAACATGAGTAATAATCATATAGTTTTTGGGGTAAACCGCCAACATAATTGACTAATGCAATTGAAACTAGTGACCCATTAACATTTGTTTTGATTTTATTTTGAATGAAGAAATTGCCTCACATGCAGTTTCTATTTACACAACATCCAATTAAATTAGAGTTAAAAGTAAAACTCTATAAATAAAAACTAACATAGAGAGAGACTCCACCCAATCAAAAATGCATTGATAATATTTAGAGTTATTGAGTGTACTTTAGAAAGTCACTCTTAGAACTTAAGTTATTGAGTGTACTTTAGAAAGTCACTCTTAGAGCAGTAGTCTAGAACTTCTCATAGGGTATTTATAAGCAACTGTTTTGTGAAAATAAAAACAGTTCTAAATCGTGACTGATTTGGAACACAAAACAAATATTCAAAGTGTGCTTTATTTAATAAGTAGCACGTAAAATTAAAAGTTCAAAATTAATCTGTTTGAACACTATACCGTAAACGACTCAATAATGCCTTCAGGCCCAACGAATAAGACAACCTAACTCCAGGGAATGTGAAACTCTTGAAACGACTGTAATATCCCTACCAGAAGACTTTTGTAAGTTGGCTTTTCATTGCAAGAGATGGTACAAAAAGTTGTTCCTAACATAACGTACATAAGAGGACAATCTCTTTCGGTAGCAGGTATCAACTTAGAATCTCCTTGTTTTTCTCATAGACAATTATTTGTCGCCTGCTCCAGAGTTGGGAGCCAGCACAAGCTTTTCGTATATGCACCAGAAGGAAAAGGCAGAAAAATTCGTAATTTTTAGACATAACACTCAAAATAATCCATGCTAAGTTGAAGTGGTAAGCAGGCGCTCAGCACTTAGCCCTCACTGAACAAATTCCCCAAAAAAATAACAAATTCCCCAAATTTTTAAAAAAAGGTCCCCAAAAGAATCGAACAAATTCTCCATACTGATCTCAATAAACGTATTTAAAATATGTATTCTTTTCAATAGCATAATTTCAGTGCGCGGAAGCGGCGCGCGAACGTTGACGCGACGCGCTCGCAAACACAACTCAGTTAAAATATCGCAATGATCTGAAAAATATATTTTGGCGATTAAAATAAGTTGACGACAACTGCGCGGCAGCACGGGTGTAACTTCCAAATGCGCGGACGGGGACGCGACTCGCTCGCGGAACACAGCTCAGTGAAAAATCTTATGATAAATGTTATCTACGTATGTGCAATAACTACTATATATATTAGGGTGACAATGAAAAATCAACTTTGGATTTTTGATGATAAATGTGAAGATTCTTTTGCCACTTGGTCTAAAACTTACTTGCTGAAAATTTGAGCCAAATCGGATAACTCTATCCCGTGCACCTTTGAGGTCAAAGTTCAAATTTTGGGAAATTCTGTATAGTTAACTATAATTGATCTAAAATATCGTTTTTTTTAAGTATATTCATTTAAATTGTTCAGAAACTGGATGTTTTAGATATTTTTAAAAGTATTCTGAAATATTATGAATAAATTTAACCCTTTTTTGCTACGGGGGTCAAAACGACCAAATTTCTTAGCTTTAAATACAACATTTAAAAAGGTGATATACTAATCCTGAAAAACGAAAAATATTTTTAATAGAAATATTAACCCTTTTTAGCTACTAGGATTGAAACTACCCATTTGAAATATTTAGTTTTCATTCCGAAATACAAATATATATAAACCGCCCTGTATGTAACCTGTTAGTGCAGACCTCAACCCCTGTAAAACAAGATTTTTATCAGTTGGTGTGGATACAAACCGATAATATTTAAATTTAACGGATTTAAAACAAAAAAGTCAAGGCATACTAGATCTATTTTTTTTTTTTTTACAAGAAATTACAAATAATTGCAAAGCTTTATTATTTTAATCAGTTTGACGCGTTAAACGCTCGAGTTAACAGTGCAAAGTGGTATTTTGTCAAAAAAATAGTTTTAAACAATGCCTTTATTAAGAGATGAAATTTATCTCATCGGTTTTGAAAAAAGTCAATTAACTGGGAGTAAACTTCCATCAATAGGGGAGTGTCTCAGAGTTATATTTTATAATTTAAGAACTGTGAAATTAAAAATTAAAGACAGTGTACGACTGGTGGTAAAGGAGTGTTTTACTTTTTGGGAAAAAGCTCGGATTCCTACTATGTCAATTCAAAATGCATAGAAGAAATTAACTCGCTTGTACGAGGAGTGGAGGGAAATGAATAGACGGAAAAGCAGAACATCCGAAATTCATAAGAAAAAGAGAGAAAGATGCACTCGATGATTTGTTTGATTTCGCACATCCCGATGCACTTAAGTTAATGAAAATCGAGGAAGATAAATTGTTTTTGTTGAAACAGAGAGAAAAAGGACGAGAAGGTTGCATGGTGGGAGTTGATGCAAAATTAAAGAAAACTGAAGAAAGACGTGAAACCCAGAAGCAACGGGAAGAAACTAAAAGAAAAATGTATCAAGAGGCTCCTTCAATATCAAAAGGTAATTAGTAATTAACTATTTTTTATAAATCTGTGAAACTTTTACAAACCCAGCAAAGCCTTCTATTACCCTGCAATGGGTTTAATATACTAAAATCATTATTTCCACCTAATATATATAAAAAATTGTTGATTTTTTTTTATAATCATATAAAAAAAATTATAGGATTTACTACATATGTAACAAGTTCAAATGAGTCAGAAAACGGTGAATCTACGGAAGCTAATGATCATATAATAGACCCAATGACCACGAGTTGTCCTGATACTTTGAATAGTTCACAAAAACAAAATACTTTAAACACAAAAAGGCCATCTAAGGAAATTTTAACGCCCGGACTTGCTGCGGTTTTAGATAAATTAAAATTAAGCTCTAGAGGTACTGTTCACATGCTTATTGCAGTTTTGGATGCAGTTGGATTAAACTCATCAGAGTATGTTATTAACCGCACGTCTATTCATCAGCAAAGGGATGCATTCAGAAAAGCAAATAGTACTCGAATCGGGTTAAAACTTCAATCCAATACTCAGCCACTAACGATACACTGGGATACAAAACTGTTATCTGGCATATCAGGAAAAAATAAGACCGACTGTCAATAATTGCAACCGCTCCCGATTTTGAACAAATAATTAATATTCCTGATATACCGGCTGGAACTGGCGTTGAAATAGCATCTGCAGTATATGATTCATTAGAAGAGTATCAAGTTTTGGATAGAATCGAGGCATTTGTCTTTGACACAACCGCCTCAAACACTGGCAAATTTAAAGGGGCCTGCAATATATTAGAAAAAAAAAAATACGTAGAGACATTTTGTTCCTAGGATGCAGACACAATGTGTTTGAAATAATTTTAGCAGCTGATTTTAATGAAACAAAAATTTGTTCTTCGACTGGCCCAGAAGTCAGCTTATTTAAAAAATTCAAAAAACAATGGTCGAACGTAAAAAAGGATGAGTATATGATGGGATTAGCAATACCTCGAATAAAAGAAATAGTAGGTGATGGTTGCGCTAAAATTTTAGATTTTGCAAATATAAAAGTTAAAGAGGACTTTCCACGAAATGACTACAAAGAGTTCCTGGAATTGATTATCATATTTCTGGGTGGAAGTCCTCCTAGTGGCATAAAATTTTTTAAAAGCGGAGCAAGCTCCCTTAAACGACATATTGTTTTTGAGAAATTTAGAAGATTATAAAAAAATAAATGCACAAATTGCTGATGGAGCCATAACAAAGTTAATTAATCATCTATATTACTTTAATGAAGAATGCGTAGCATTCAGTTTATTCGATGATAGAATAGACTTTGAAACAAAAAACAAAATGGCTAAAAAATTTTTGACTTTTATGGAAGAAGAAAACCTTGAGGAAGAAGAAATTTTGAAAAAGTTTTTAATTAAAAAAGAAAATCTTAATACTTTCTTCGCTAAAGATAATTCATCAATTTTGATTGAACTTGTATCCAAAAATACGAAAAGTGTTTTGAAGAGATTCCAAATTTCAATGGATTTTTTACAAAAAGACCCAAGTAGCTGGAAAGATTGTGAAGATTATAGAAAAGGAAAATTTATTATTCAAAAACTAAAGGTTGTTAATGACTGCGCCGAACGAGGTATTAAGCTTGTTGAAGATTATCATGAGAAGATCACAAAAGATGAACAGCAGCGACAAAAATTATTCAAAGTAAGTTATATTTAAATTTTTAAATAATTGTTGTGTTTCTTTTTAGGTTGTTCAAAACTATCGACAACAATATACGAAGCATGCGAATTTAAATAATTTAAGAAATGATTACATTTAATCAAACTTACCGAAAAAGACCTTTCAAGTTGCCTTATTTTTTATATTAAAAACATATTTTTATTCCAATTAAAATATACTGCTTTTGCTTCTATACGAAAAACATTCACATAAATATATATTTTTAAATATTGGTTTTAAAATTTCAGTTTTTCGTTTTTAGAAATAATATAAGCAAATGTGTAGTTTTGACCCCGGTAGCAAAAAAGAGTTAAATTTACTCATAATATTTCAGAATACTTTTAAAAATATCTAAAACATCCAGTTTCTGAACAATTTAAATGAATATACTTAAAAAAACGATATTTTTAGATCAATTATAGTTAAATATACAGAATTTCCCAAAATTTGAACTTTGACCTCAAAGGTGCACGGGATAGAGTTATCCGATTTGGCTCAAATTTTCAGCAAGTAAGTTTTAGACCAAGTGGAATCTTCACATTTTTGTTTAAAATTCTGGAAAAAAATTTTTCCCATATATTTCATTGTCGCCCTAATATATATACTATAAGCAATTTTTTAAAGCAACCTTGCGGCACAATTTTAAACGTCGTATTCATTTTCCATTTTTTAAATTTGAAGTCTTTGCTCATTGATGATCACTTATTGAATAAAGTAATTTAATTTTTAAAAGTTCTGATTCCTTTAATTTGCAAACGATTCCGTTATATTTTTTATTTTTACAAAATAAATAAAATAAAAAATAAAACTGAGGCGGTTTCGTAGCATATTTTTGAAGTATTTTTGTTGTAGCGTCTTATAAAGCAAAGTTCTAATTTAAAAAAGCACAAAATTTTAAATTGAATTAAAACATGAATTTGTTCCCCCCAAAAACGTGAACATAGGGAATTGTTTCACCATGAACAAATTCCCCAATCCCATACAAATTTTTTGGGAGTAAGTTAATTTTTTTGAGGAACGTTTCATCGGGGACTAAGTACTCAGCGATTGGTAAGCATAGTGAACAATTTTTAAAGTGAAAGGCATTTGGATCCCGGGCAAGACCGGGTAAAAATAGCTAGTTATTAATATAAAAACACCAAATACAAAGTTAACGAAAATTTTGGTTATTTTTTGCGCTTTCGGCCTTTTGTGCGCCGATTTGTGTGATTTGTGCGCCGATTTTTGACTAGTCTTAACCAACGCCTTTTAACATTTCCTTTTAGGTTATATTATGCTGACGAATTTTGCGCTCTAGTAAATTGTACAAATACTCTCTAGATTAAGACTGGTTGATTCGGGTGGTGATTTCAATTGATTGTAAGTATTGTAGATTAACCGCTGCTTCATATTGTGCTCCGTATATTTTGTATATTTTGCATCATTATTCTGTTGAATCAAATAGGGCCTCCAAGGCCCAGTTGTAGTGCAGTTTGTTATAAATTATATTTTTAAAGGAATTTTTATATCGATAAATACATTATTCTGTCAACCAATTAGTGACATTGTAACCACCATTATTGCCAAACTGGAACTCATTGTATGAAATAATGAAATTTATCAAAAAAAAAAAAAAATTTTCCCTGAAATCTGGAATAAAACTGACTCTAATTTTATTTTTAAGAATTTTCAATGGATTTTAATTATAATAATTTTATATAATACTCGAGTCGATGAAACATATTGCTGCAGTGAACAATTTCTTGCTTAATTTTCAAAACACTGCGTATTTATGTCAAAAATGCATCCATACTCGCAAGTGCCGGCGTAATACATATGGACGAGTGTATTTAATATTATAAGTTATTATTAACCGCACTCATAAGTTATTAATGTTATTATGCCACTATAATATCGACAGTGTGCTATAGCCAACAACGATTGTATGTATTTGTGAGTGTTCATAATGATTTTTTTATTTCTTATTCACACTTGCATACATCCAATTATACCCGTAATTTGTGTAGCAGTTAACAAGTGGTAGTAAGTATGTGTGGCAAACTTACAAAATCGTATACATACATACTTACATATGTAGGTATGCATTTGTATGAAGTAACAGAAATAAATGCGCATATTTAACAAATACTTCTGCCTGCATGGCATAATGCGCATTAAGGTGGTCCAAAAATAAAATTATATATTTATAAACAACGCTTAAACTTTGTTAATTTTAATGCAAGATTGTCCATAGTTATTACATATAAAGCATATAAGAAAAAATTACTATGTAATTTATATTTTCTGGAGATCAATTAATATTTTCTGAAGTTCATTAGAAAATTTCTGAAATACATTTGATAATTTCTTAAATACATTTGATATTTTCTGAACTACATTTGATGATTTCTGATATAAAATTGTTCTTTACGTTCTAAAATACAATTGTTACTTTCTGAAATTCAATTGATGTTTGCTGTAATGCAATTAATACTTTTTTAAAATCAATTGAGATTTTCTGAAATACAATTAGAAAAGAAATGGAGTCAGCTAAATTGAAAATAATTAATATTTAAGAGCTTAAAGTTTCTTGCGGGTGTCGATGGTATATTAATTTGAATTCTACTTAACAAGTAATTGGAGTCAATGTAACCATGGAATAAACTGAGTAGAAAGAAATACTAAGCATTGTTCTACGACTTTTCAGTGTCGGTAACTTGATTATAGTAAGTCTGGATTCATAAGAGGGTTAGGCACGGGAGTTCCAACCAAGTCCACGTAGACAGAATAAAAGAAATTATTTCTGGACAAATTCAACGAAATTTATATGAATAATATAACATGGATCCCACATTATAGTATCATATTCCAGGATGGAACGAACCAGGGATGCATATAGCTGTTTGGTTACATATGGGTCAGAAAATTCTTTACTCCATCGCTTCGTAAATCCAAGAACGCCATAAGCTGAAGATATATGCGGACGAAAGTTTAATCTAGTTATGATCTAATAAAACGCCAAGATCTGAGAATGTGTCAACGGATTCCAATTCACTTTCATTCACAAAATAAGTAGTATGTAGATTATTACATCTGTAAAAGGACATATGCTTGCACCATCCACAAAAATTATTTAAATCGGATTGTAGCAAAATATGTTGAAAGTAATTTTGAAGAGAGGAAAATAGTTTGCCATCGTCAGCGTATAAGAGAATTTTAGAGTGTTGAATTACAGATGGGAGATAATTGATAAATAAAGATAACTTCCTTGTGGAACACCAGAAAGCACTTCGATTTTTTTAGAGACAGCGTTTCTAAATTTAACCCGCTGAAATCTGTTCGTTAGATAAGATTTTAATCAGAAAATAAAAGAATTACTGCAACTCCGAATTACTAGAATTCAGCTTGTATAATACTAAACGATTATTCAAAGGCTTTAGGTGTAAATTACATCAGTTTGCAAACGATCTCTAAATCCGTCATTTGTAATTGTAGTGAGTTCCAGAACGTTGATGATTGTAGAACGAGATTTACGAAAGCCGTGTTCATATGGAGAAAGTATGGATGAAACTTGATGAGATAACGAGTCTGTTATAATTTTTTCTAAAAGTTTGGGGATTGCACTCAATTTTGCGCTGCCTCTGTAGTTAGATACATTGACCTTATTGCCTGATTTATATAAAGGGATGATATAGGATTCCTTCCACAGAGATATAAATATCCTATACGCAAGGACTGATTGAAAGTACGGTTAGTAGGGAGTCAGCGCAGGTCTCAAATATATTATTTGGTATTCCATCAGGACCAGGATCAAAAGAATTTTTGAGTGTTTTCATGTTAATCAAATCAGTGATGTTGTTAAGATAATTCACACTTATTATCGAAGAAGCTTTCAAAAGGATATTATACGAATTGATCATAATTTTGTATTGAATATGCTGTAGCAAAACAATCAGCAAAAACATTATCGTCGGCTGAAATTGATCCAAATTTCAAAGAATTAGGATATTCACGTGATCGTTGTTTGGAGTTAACAAAATTGTAAAATGATTTTGGACTCCTCTTTAAATTATGTTTCACACGAGTTAAGTAGCTATTGTAAGCCCTTTTGTTTTCAATATTGTATTCTGATCTAGCAGTTAAATACTTGGTAAAATCAGAGGGAGAATCAGACTTTTTGATATGTGATATGATGCTCTATGCAGTTACTTTTTATATTTTTTTTCTGCTTTTTAATCTTTTGGTGTGAAATGCTGTATTTTGCGTGACCGTAGCAATAGTATATTAATCAGAAGAAACATAATTTCCTCTTTCGAATCAATACTAAAAACTTAACCAATTTATTTATGTTAGAAAAAATAAATACGTACATATACATTAGGGCGAGTCGATTTAAAAATCGCCCAAGTGTTAAGGAAAATCGTATTCTAGGCATCAAAATAAGAAACTTTAGCCGAGGAACCATACGTCTAAAACGAAGTCTGATGTCCCGACTTTTGACCTGTCTGTCTGTCTGTCTGCCTCACTTTGACCCATTTAGAGTGCCCCAATCGAGTCCAATTGTATGATCGACCCCACTAACTTTAGAGGGCCGACCCACCCATGCCAGTGGCACACTCCCTGGAACCCCTTGGGGGTTCTCCATACAAACACTTAAAAAATCACCATTTTTTGTTTAGAATTGGGCTGACTATGCTTGATTAAATGTTAAAAATCAACACTCATGCGTATACGTATTTTCTACTATGCTAATAAATAATAATCATACGCCTTGACAATGTTAAGTTATTCAAAAGGATCGATCGGATGAGGGTAAATAATTTTTAGATCACTCCGTGACTATGCGTGACTCTGCGTGACTACCCCAAAATTATGCTGTAGTCACAACAAGACTATGGGCCAAGTTTCAGATCAATTGTATGAGGGGAATGGGGTTGCCCCATGGCATATAGACAGACAGACAGACAGGTCAAAAGTCGGGACATCAGAATTCGTTTCAGAGGTATGGTTGAGTGATTTTTTTGCCTCCCTACAAAACGACTAGCCCTAATATACATATATCTGTGGTCACAAGCGATAACCGCCTAAGTCGACTTAAGAATGATTTGAGTTATGTTTGCTATCATATTAAAAACGCTTTATATTACGTGAAATTCCCACTCCTTTATCACTGTTCATTAAAAAGTTGTTAATGAAGACATGCTGACCTAAGTCGATATGAAGTTCCATTACATTTATATAAAAAGTTATTGTCCTCAAAAGCATGATATTCGACGATTTGGGTTATGTTTGCTGTCAAGTTCTACTAAAAATGAGTTTTATGTACGTGAAATCCCCATTTCTCTAACACTATTTATTAAAAAGATATTAATAAAAATATACTGACCTTAGTCGTAGTGAAACCTCATTAAATTTATATAAAAAGCTATTTTTCTGGAAAGCATGATTTTCGACTTAGGCGGTAAATGCTTCTGACCACAGATATAATTTCGTTGCAAAGTAAAACCATTATAAAGTACTGAAATATGTAAAAGCTAGTGTGGCGCCTAGGCGCCCGTTTATTTTGACTTTAACAAACAAATTTTTTTCTATTTCAGAATTTTCCTATATTTTATACATTAAAAAAAATTAATTTCAATGTTTTTAAAATTTCTTAAAAAAAAAAATCGAAAAACCGTTGTAAAAAATACAAACCAAAACTTCGATTTTCAAATGAAGTTTTGTAAAAGGTCCTTTTATGTATATTTTCGCAAAAGTTTGCCAGTAGTCAACCTTTGCTTTATACTTTCTGCTTCTATACATAAGGAGTTTTTAGTATTATATGATTTTAAAAAAATATTTTATTTTGATAGAAACTCGGTAATTTTAGTCTTATTAAGACAAACTATTATTATATATCTTTTTAATAATTTAATTTATATTTTATGAATTTTTAAAATGCATCAAAATAAATAAACTTATTCAACTAAAAAAATTTTCTAAACCTTTCGGACAAAACAAAAAAATACTACGGTTATAACGAACTTTGTCTATAAGGAACTAATTTGGCGGTCCCGCCGAGCTCGTTATAACCGAACTCCATTTTATTGTAGAAAAAATAGAATAGCATAGAGAAAAACCGTTTTAGAGCAAGGTTCCTAAAAGTTTCTAGTTTTGCATAACTCTTTTTTGAAGACATGAAGTTACACGTTATAGCATAACATTTGAAGAAACTTTGAAAAAATTTTCAACTAAAAATTTTAATAAATAAGTCCGTGACAGCCAATATCCGGAGGCGTTGTTGTTTTGCGGTGAACATCATAACTTGTAACCGGACTATGTGAAATAAAAAAATCGAAATTCGTTTAAAAGGTGACATGTTTCCTAAAGTAGTGGCGAAGAGTTTTTCAATTTTTTTTTTGCAGCATTTTGAACTGAAAAACGATTTTTGCTATACAATTTCGGGAATTTGTTGTTAAAAAATGGGGAAGAAAATGGGAAGAAATGGAAATAATAATAAGGTGTCTAAAATTTCAAGGAATCGGTAAAGAAGATTTTGAGTAATGATGTTCACGGACTTCGAACATATATTTGCGAGAAAATCGATTTTAAGAGTTTTTATATTTATTTATATACTATATACCGTATGAGGCCGGTCGCTGGAAACGCTGTATCTTCTTAAGTTTTGCTCTGATATATTTAAAATTCCAACACAACACTCTCGACATATTGTGCATTCAGGAAGAGAAATGCAAAAAAAGGTTTTAAAATCTAACACCCCTTAAGCAAATTGCAAACACCAATACACCTACACAAAAAAGAAAAAAATATTTCATATTTCATCATACATGTAAACTGAAAAAAGAGAACTACATGTTTTGCAAAGTTATCTATAAATCCAAAAAAGAAAAAATAAAAAATAAGCGCGTATTAGTTTTACTAAAAAAAAAAAAATTAATTCATCCATGATAACTTCAATAAATTATTCAAATTAAAATCTTAAATATACCTATTTACGTAATTTATGTTCTTTTAAATTTTTTAAAAGCAAATTATGCAAAAATTAATATTATGAGTGAAAAAAAAAAAATTATTTTCCCACCTTTTTTTCTAAAATTACAATGTAATTTAATTGTGCAAAGTTACAATAATTTAAATTTTCAAATTAATATTGCACTATTTTTTTAAGGGCTTTTTAATACAGAGCTATAAACGAAATCATACGTTGGACACCAACAAAATCCACATTGAAGATCTATTTTTCCTCAAATATTTATCAAAAAAGCATACTCCTTGGTAAGTGCTGGCCATCAGAGAACCTTATCGAAAGCACTCTTAACAATACAAAACAATTTTGAGATGAAAAACAAAACAGACAAACGGATAAGTTTTGTTTGATAAAAGAAGAATGTATGCATATCGGATGACGTTAAATGAGAAAAATAAAAATGTTTAAAATTTAATTAATTACTTTTTTTGCAGAATTTTTTCATTGACCAACAATGGGAATTTAAAGAAGAATTTCAATAGATATTAATTTTTTTGATGCATTTTTTGCGCTCAACATATTCCATATGTAACACGAAATCTATTGTCGTTAGCAGTGTTGCCAATTTTGACAAATTATTGTAATTTCGACGATTTTTCAATTTGTTAGAATGATTTGTTAAATTTGTTAAAATGATGATGGAAGATTTAAAATTTTCAGTAGTATGAAAATTAAGATTTCAAGGGTTAACAACTAATGGATTGTTTATCGAAAATTGATCGTGTTTGTTCAGTGTAAATCGAAATTACAAAATATGTATAGATTTAATTCTGGGTCAAGTCGTTTCAAAACGGAAATACCTTGAATAGCATCTCCATTTAAGATTTAAGTTTTAATTACGGTGATACTTTAAACCTATATTATATGTTTCAGCTATAGATACATACCAATAAAATAATTAAGTTGATTGCTGTGTTAAATTTTTTTCGTTGAAATTCCACCACTAATACATTTTTATATATAGAAATAACCAATGCTGTAATAAGATTCGTAATATGAATGATATAAATAAATTTTATTGTTTCCTTTTGTAATATTTTGTCGAGTTTTATTTGACAATTTCTTGTTTTAAAAATGACGATTTTGGCGATTTAGTTTACAAAATTGTCGTTTTCAAAAGATTTTATTAGCAGCACTGGTCGGTAACATAGAAGACAGAAAATTGTGTGTGGGTTTGTATAAAATGAGAAAGATTAAATTTTGTTTGTGTATTTCACATAGCTTTGTAGGGAGTGCTATGTGTATTATTTCAGCGTTACAGAATCAGTCAGTCAGTGAGTCAGGGATCAGCGTAAATATATTTAAGATATGTTTTCCGCGAACTTATAATCTAAACGTATAATCTGAAGTTGACAGTATAATATGTTTTTGGTTTCAGACTCCTCTCTAATACAACTTTCCGCGGGTGGTCAGCTGATTTAAAGTTGCGATGAACTTTTGAATACTAACTACCATCATTATTTTTCAGTGAAATATTTGAAACATTACAAATTTCAAAACAGTTTTTTGTTTTTTGTGCATTCGAATTTTTTGTGTTTGAATACTTTTTCTGCCAGCTTTAATAAATACGTCACAAATATATGTTATTTTAAAATTTATATATTTTTTTGGTTCAAATTTGAAAATTTGAGACAATTTTTTCAATGGAAATGACGATAAAATCATAAAATTATAATTTTTACACAGTACTTTGTAATTTTTCCACTTAATTAGAATATTTTTCTAAATGATCCATCGGTTATTCAAAGTAGTCATAATGGTCTTCATTTATAAACATCGAATTTCGTGGATATATTTTATAATTTGTAAAAATATGATGTGAATTAAAAGTTCAATTTTTTACATAAAACTTTCAACCATGAGATAACATATTTTCTTTTTAAACTCTTCTTACTCATACGCCCTGTCTGTCTGAAACTTGGCCCATAGCCTTGTTGTGACTAAAGATTATTTTTGGGGTAGTCACGAAAGTCACGCATAGTCACGCGCAGTCACGGTGTGATCTAAATGTCATTTCCCCTCATTCGATCGATCTGAAATTTAGTCCATACACTTGCAGTGAAAAAAAAGATTAACTTTGACATAGTGACGCACAGTCACGCATAGTCACACACAGTCACGGAGTGATTTATAGCACATTTCCACTTATCCGATCAATCTGAAACTTGGTCGATAGACTTGCTGTGAAAAATATTAACTTTGATATAGTCGCGCACAGTCACGCATAGTCACGCACAGTCACGGAGAGATTAAAACCTCACTTCCCTTCATCCGATCGATCTGAAACATTGTCCATATACTTTTTGTGGCCAAAGACTTCATAGACTTCTGTGACCACAGATTAATTTTAAAATTGTCACACAAAGTCACGCAGTCACGGAAATATTCAGGACTCATATGCATAAGGAAAGAAAGAGTTTTAATAAAAACATTGTTTTTATGGATTAGATTATTTTAATTATTTTGTGTAAAAATGATGTTACATACTTATATCAGTTTTGATTTTAAACATAAATATTAAGGTTATTTCTGAAAAGATATTCGGGTGAACCGGTCCATAAATACTTCTAGACTTAATATATATAATTGTAAAATAAAACACATTTTATTATTGCATTCCTTAGTGGATAAGTTCTGATTTTATATGGAATAAAATATCCGGCATACGGCCCCGCGTCTTTGAAAACAGACTTGTTTTTTTCATGAAATTTTCGATAACATTTTGACAAATATGTGCCTCTACCTCACCGAAAAAAAGGCCTCAAAAAACCTCAAAGAAAGAAAGCGTATGGCGAAATAATATCGGTGATTCGGCAGACGTTTTGGTTCGAAGATCGTTGCTCCAATAAATCAGTTTTTTCGTGCGCGGTGACATCACATGTCTTTTAGATCCATTCCTGTAAGGAATGCAATTCACAGTCGGGCACACTTATTGGGTCACCCCTTGTTTATTAAAACAGATAGCAATTTGTAGCTTCCAAAAATGTTTGACCTAGACCCAAATTTTATTATACAGATCAACTCAGAATCACTTTTTTAGTCGCAAATAAGAATATATTTTGATGAAATTTAGCTTTTATTGACAAGAAATATTCAGAAATATATGAATACTACTAACATTAGAGAAAAGCGGTATCTATAATATTAATAGGCTAGACGATTTCTTGCGACCGAAGTTTTGTTCTACCGTTTTATCCCGATTTTGACCAAGCGTATATTGTTTGAATAGTATTTCTTTTTAGCTGTTTTCCAGATTTACAGATTTTTAAATTTTGTCCTTTATTTTGAGTAAACTGAATTTAAATTTGCTACTAACAGAAACCAAAAATTATACATATGCTATGTGTGTTTTTATTAAATTTGGTAATGTATTTGTAAATGAGCTTGTTATCTTCATTCACAATAATAATAAGCCAAAAAAGTTTTGGTTTGTCAATTGGCTAAGTTCAAAAATTTAGTTGCCGAGAAATTGCACTCGAATTTCGATCGCTGGAATCTGCTCTGGAATCTGGAATATATATTCAGGCCCAGGAAGAGGGGGGGTCAGGAGGGTCGTTTGACATGGGCCTCTTAATTCAGGGGGCCTCCAAACAACACTACATATTGGAAACAATACAAAACGATTAAAAATTTTATTTCACACTTTTACGTAGGGCACAACAAAAAAATCTTAAAATTAAAATTTTCAAATATAAAATAAGAAATCGTTGTAGGCTTTGAAATTTTTAAATAAAAAATAAAAAATTGTAGCAGGCTTTGAGTTGTTACATGAGTTCAAATTTGTATAATAAAAGTTTATTAAGTAGTAATTAGTGATGATAGTGGTTAAACATTAAAAATATTGTTAAAGTGTTTTGTTTTATTCATTATTAAAGTGTTATTGAATTTTATAACTGAATTCTTTAAACTTCCAAAAATTAAAATAGCTGGTAATATTTTTTGTGTTTTGATTATTGATAATAAATAAAAATATATATACTAAGTAGGTAACGAAAACATGAAGAGATCTTTTGAAAGTGGCGCCAGCACAGGGCAAAAGAAAAAACTTAAGGAGTCAGCTAATAAAAGTTTAAAACCGATTTCACATTTTTTTAATAAGGATTAATCAAATCAACCAGAAAGACCTTCAACATTTAATACAGAAAAATCCACAGTTGAAACTGCAGTAAGCGATACGGTTATCGAAATAGAGGAACTGAATGAAAATACTGTTGAAATTGAGAGTATTGAAATTGTAACCACAGTGCGAGAGGATGTACTTAGTGCAATGGAATTACCAGATGAAAATGATCAATTGAGGACCGTGCAAACGGAAGGTGAAGAAATTGAAGTAAATCTATGGAATACTGAAATATTAAAGTGTACGGATATTGGAGTGCTTGATAAAAATAATCAGGCGCAAATGAAATCATTTATGAAAATTACTCGGTTTGAAATCCCAAAAAATATTTCGAAAGACGCAAACAACCGTGGATTTCCATATCGTTTAGTTTTAAAAAAACTTGCAAATGGAGAATCGTGTGAAAGAGATTGGATATGCTGGAGCGTCCAAAACCAATCAATTTATTGTGCTCCATGTTACATTTTAAACAACAACACGCATTTCTCATATTTAACAGATAAATTGGGATACAACATAAAAAATAGTGGGAAGAAGTTAAATGACCGGATAAAATCTCACGAGAATTCTATTTTACACAAGGAAATGTATATTTCGTAGAAAACTGCGCAAAAAGCTGCTCTAGCTAATCGTGGATTAGATAACTTACTACTAAAAGAACTAAAAAATGAAGTTACATATTGGAAAAAGCTGTTAGAGCGTTTTCTTGATATAATATTTTTTCTCTCCGAGAGAGGACTAGCTTTTTTTGGATCTAATCGGCGTATTGGAAACGCAAATAATGGAAATTTTCTTGGCTTAGTTGAACTTTTAAGTAAATATGATCCGATATTATCAGAGCATGTTACAAAAGTTAGAGCATCACAAGAAGAAAAAAAAAATTGCAAGTTCATTATCTTTCAAATAAAACTCAAAACGAGTTTATCGACCTATGTGGCTCATTTGTTCAAAGAAAAATTTTTGATGAAATTAATAACGCTAAGTATTTTTCTATTATTGCTGATGCAACTCCAGATACATCTCATAAGGAGCAAACAACTTTGATTATTCGTTATGTTAAATTAAGTGAATTGGATTTTTCAATTGAGGAACGCTTTCTATGTTTTGATGATTTTTCGGAAAAAACCGGCAAAGAAATTGCTGGTCGCTTATTAAGTCTCTTAAAACATTTAACCTTGAATTTTCAGAACTGTGTCGGGCAAGGATATGATAATGGTGCTAATATGGCTGGAAAATAAAACGGCGTACAAGCACTCCTTTTGCTCGAAAATTCAAATTGCACGTTCAGCAGCTGCGGCAATCATACTTTAAATCTTGTTGGAGCTGACTCAGCAGAATGCTGTAAAGAAGCAATAACATACTTCGGAACTATTCAACAAGTATATAATTTTTTAGTATCTAGTAGTCCAAA